>OX403617.1:75005348-75396718 GCA_948107695.1 Meliscaeva auricollis
AAAAAAAAATATTTCCTGTATGCGTCTGTTTCACGAGGAATGAAGGGGATTTACAATTGTCTTCCGGTTCCGAACGGCTAGCTGAGAAGCACTTTTCATGACAACCAGTACTATTTGAGGTTTTGCCAGTTCCTCGCCGAAGACAGTATACTCCTGGAAAATTCAAGGTTGTGTGAGGTGAAAATTGACCCTTCCGGCGCACTGTGGTGCTTTCTATGAGTTTCAGCGACAAAATTCATTTCCGTGGCCATTTATTGACGAAAATTAATGAAATTTGGTACACTTGGAGATTTCATTATAGAGAATTCAAAAAGTCTGCCAATTTTTTTATTTACACAGCTTCAAAATGGCCAATCTGCCTGATTTCCTAAGATAGAATTTTGGCCAATTTTTTGCAAAATATGTCCTTATATACTGATTGCAACCTAATTATACATATTTCAATAATAACTAGGACAAAAAATCAATTGGTTCACAAACTCAAGTCTATTTTAGCCCACAATGTTCACACACTCTAGCGCACACCCTTAGAACTATTTTTTGGGCTATTAATTTTTTTGAATTAATAGTGTTGCCAACTAACTCCTAAGCCAACGACTCAAAATCGCGAAATAATGTCAAACAAGAATTTTCAATAAAACTAAATAAAATATTTTCAGTGATCCCAAAATATACTTTTTTAAAGGATATTGGTATGCTAAATTCGAATCTGGAAAAAATCTTTGACGTCACGTTTTCGAGATGCGTTGGTACTTCTGTGTAAAATTATCTCGAAAACGTGATGTCATAGATTTTTTTCTGACTTCAGATTCGAATTCAGCATACCGAAATCCTGTAGCCATTGTTGCTAGAACGTTTATTGCCGTCGAGTCAGTGCTGGCTTGCTTGAAGAAATTCAGCTGACCAAATAATGAAACCACCTGACCAAATTCTGACCTCTAAAAATAAGAAAAAAAAAACGATATTCATCAAATGTGGTAAACTGCCATGCTTGGATTATTGCATATGCTTTCTTTAATGCAAATCTCTTAGATTTGACAATCAACAAGAAAATTTAAATGATTGAATTTGTTGTCTGCCATGCAATAAAAGCTCTTTATTTGGCAATCAGAGAGATGTTGCAAATCATCTTCAAATATGTACAAAGAAATTTTCTAAAGTATATAATTCTTTTTTTTTCCAAACCAAAAATTGTCTAGATCACAGATCACAAGCACTGACAACTGAACACATTCGTTATTCATTTTAAATGAAAATTTAAAAAAATAAATAAGAAACTTATTTCGTGTTTCATCAATTGACGGAAGAAATTTTAATCTTCACAAATCGTACCTATCTGTTTCTGTATTATATCGCCCACACTTAAAACAATATTTTTTATTTACAAAAATAGCCTATAAAGACGAGTCATATATACCCCGTCCCAAGTCTCCCCCTTAGTCATGATTCATTTTACCTTTAAAATACAATTTTTTTCTCAAAATGCCAATGATCTGTGATGTCGCCCAGCTCAGGAAAAAAAAAGGCAACGCTGTCAGTCTTTATGATCAAAATACGCCCGAGAGTGTATGAGATCTTAGTGCGATGGAATCCTTTCAATCACACTTTTCATTTTCTTTCTTGGTACTAAAAATGTTTTTTGCCTATTTTGTAACAAATTTATCATTTTAAATGAATTTTCACAAAAAAAAAAGAAAAAACACACTCCGAGGGAAAAATAAAAAGAAAAAAAAGAAATAACATTTTAATTGTGTGGTGTGGATAGAACTTTGTGGAACATAACCTAAAAAAAAAAAACGATCACTGCGTATCTTTTGGTGATGTTTAACACACATTACGTATGTTTTAAGTATCTCTCTCTGTCTCTCTTTTTGTTCTTTTCTAGATTAGTTTTCTTGTGTTTTATTTTTTTCCCCCTTGAGGGTCTCATTTTGAATGATGTAAAATCAAGCAGAGAAGATACATTTTGTTTTCCGTATACATGAGCGAATTAGTAGTTTTTTCGGATATTTTCAATTATTGATAGTCCTGACACGTTTTTTAAAAGCCGACAAATAAAGGTGAAATTTTGCAATTAAAATATTGCCCTATGCACGTTTATAAAGCTGAAAAATTTGTGTTAATATAATCCAGCCATTTGAGACACCATTAAAGAGTATTTTTTTCAATGTTGGATTAAATAAGACCAAAGATATGTAACTCAATATGACAACAATATACAAATTTTTAATAATTTTTATGCAATGATGAGTATATTTTCGGTGCAACAAGTAAAATATAAAAGTAAACTTCTTTAAAAGATTTGGTAAAAAGATTTAACTGTCATGAGACACAAGGATTAGAAGGATCCATTCAAATATTTTAGTGAAAGGATGTTTTTAGTGGCAAAGAACTTTGTGCAGCAAGTGAAAAAAACACCCTGTGAATATAAAAGGATGATTTTTTTCCATCACATCAACCTTATATTCCAAATTTTCGGCTCTAAGCTATATCTTGAGAATTTTCGAGAAATCTCGTCAGAGAGCATATTTAAGTGTCAAATTGATATGTTTAGACTATTATATCGAGGAAGTACATAATTAAGTCAATACAGTGCCTATATGGCATTTGCTGAAAATTCCCAAAACAATTCTGTGATTTAACTTCGGGATAGAAAAAATGCACGATTGCATTGCACGTACTTGCTCTTGCAGCTACAATTACTTGGATTGCTAAGAATTTCAATTTTAGTTTTGTAAATGTACACTCATAGGCAAATCTAACCGCCCACCCAGTAGTTTAGTTATTTATTGCCCAGATTCAAGAAAATTTCTGATTGGAAAAATTTCATGAAATTTCATTTGTCAATCAGAACCGGTGCTTATCAACAAAACAAAAAGTGAGACTAAACAGAAGTGGGCGATTAATTGTGCCGCTGAGTATAGTTTAAAAAAAAAGGACAAGAAACATTCATTTCGATTTTATAACTACTAAAATAAAGCTTTTGGAAAACAAACTTTGAAAATTGTTAAAGCTGTTTTAAAATAAAGTATTTTTTATCTTGTATAAAATTTTTAAAATTGGCATGCCATTTTTAAGACATTATTATTCATCAAAATCTATAACCAAAATTTAAAAAAAATTCACTGACTCGTTTTCAAAAAAAAAATATTTTTCAACAAAAAAAAATTCAAAATAATTTTAAAAAAACCAAGAAAATTTTGTTACTAAACTTTATTGTGGCAAGTTGATTTTTTTTTTTGCAGGTACCAACCATTGATAGCAGGTTTTGACAAAAAAAATACTTTCCATAAATACAATTTTGCTAAAAATATATTTATAACCTCTACTTGCGATATAGGTACTAAAGAATCTATGTTTGTCTGCATGTATGTCTCTCTCTATCTCAAGCGATTTTCTTCAAACTTGAATCTCATTTTGTTGGAAATAATGTGCATGCTTCGGTTTCTTCCCGATTTTTTTGCCCGCAAATGTTACTGAAAATAAATGTTCAGTTGTTTAGAAGACGAGTTGCACGGAGTGAATTGAAAAGAGTGAAGTCGGTTTAAATGGGGTTTCCAAATTCGAAAAATTACACTTTTCGTAAAAGAAACTTTCTTTCTTCGGTCCCTTTCCGAATTTTGTTTTTCCGCAGGGGAATAAATTAAATGAAAAAGTTTAGAAAATCATTTTGCATATACCATGAGTTTCATGCAGTGATTTGAAAGAAAAATCTGGTCAATTGGCTTTATAAATATTTTACAAATATTTTAAAAGTCATTTTAAAAATGACATACCATAGTCATTTTAAAAATGACATACCAAGAATTCAAAACGAAAAGTAAAAGTAAATTGTACTATCTACCAATTCAAAAATATATTTTTGGCTCCTTAATTTATTTGCATTCATACCCTAACCTACAGGTAAAAAAAAAACGATTCTGACCCCTTTTAACTTAAGATTCTTCAGAAATCACAATCACACCTTGAAATTCTTCAAACACCTTTACTATTTCAATTATGATCACTTAATCTCAATGACTCAGAAACACACTGTTTTTACCTCGCTGAATCATGTTTTTTTTGTTGTTGTTTTGAATTCATTTAGATCAAAACAAACTTCCCCCATAGTTGATCGTCACCTTGATTAATGTGCAATTATTATACATCCATCCTTGAACATCACTCACATCTTCCAAATATAACCACATTTGGGGGCGTTCAAATAAAAAAAATACATACTAAAGATAAGGCGCCAATTGAACCAAATCCAACTCCTTGTGTTCAAAAAGAAAATTCGAAAATGAAAACTTAAATTAATGAGAGGAGAGCACCTGAAATTGAAATTGGCCCATTTTGCCGGTTAGGTATTTTCTATGCCGTTACTCGTAATCGGGTAACAGCAGTGGCAGTAGCTCAAGGAGCAGGAGTAAATTTTTATTTTTTTTTCCAACATTTTTTTTTATCTGTTCAAAAACAACAAAAATAAAACTAAAAGTGCGGTTTTTGTTATTTTTTTTTGTCGGTTAATTTTGTGGAAAAGGTGTGTGTTCTTTCAGAATCATTTCAAAAATTTACCATAAAAATGTGTTCATAAACTTATTTATACTTCACTCGAAATTATTGTACATTATTTTTGTGTGAATTTGTTCTATTTTACAAATGAAGTTTACAAAATAATCTTGTAATTGTATCGTTGCTGTATTCAGGATACGCGTTACGTTTGTGTTAAGTTTTTCTTTTGTTACATATTTCTTTTACAAATATTCAAAAAAGGATAATGTGACTTAGCTGAGATTGTAAATTTCGTCAGAGTGAGAATTATTTAACTTAAACAAAAATATTTTTATTTTTTTTCAAATTACTTTATTTATTTGAAAAATATCAAAAGCAAGAAGTTGTTAGCATTTTCCCACATTGTTTTTCGAAAAGAGACAAAAACTTTGCGTTATATCAGTTGTTGAATCATATTAAAAATAACCAAGGCTAATTTTAGATTTTCCAAAAGAGAAACATTCATGATAATGTGATGTTCTCTACCCGAGCGTATAATTTTTTTTTTTATTTTTTCATTTTTATTTTTTTTTTTAAATAAAAAGAAGTTTTCCACGTGATAATTTTGTTTGGATTTTAATTTAAAAAAACAATAAAAATAGAAAAATCTCACATCTTCGGTATTTAGTATGGAAATGTTTACAGAATTATGAAAGTACATTTTTAAGAAAGAGCTCGGTTAATTATACGAGCAAAATGTTTAGAAGTCATCATAAAGAGGTTTTATGTCCAAAAAAACAAAAAAATTACTTTTTCTTCGATCAATATTATGAACTTGTTTTATATGGTTAAATGCCGGTCAGTAATTTAATATCAGTTTTACCATCCAGTAAAAAAAGACTGTTTTTTCAATTTTCAAAAACAAAACTACATTTATTATTCCAGGTATGGTTCCTATATTTTTCCCCAAAAAAACAAAAGATACATGATTTTTTGAAAAATTCTTCACTTTTTTATTCGACAAGTTAACACTTTAACCAAAGGGTCTAACAAAATAATTCAATTGCCTTGTGTAGTGGAAAAAATATAGAGCAGAACAGTTTCATTAGAAATTTAAGAAAAAGTTTAAAATAAAAACAACAACTTAGGCCCGCTTGAAAGATGTGAGACGATAGTTTTTTTTTTGACACGCTAATTTCACGGTGGCTAAACTAAATTTATTTGCAACTTCCTCTTGCAATTATTTTTAACCCATAATAAGCACTCTCAGTTTTAAATATAAGAATTTCACACAATTGCTTCAAGATCATGTTCATTTACAGAAATAAGTTGGTATAGAAATAAAATATTCACAGAAGTTCGTGTAATTTTGACCTTTTTCTTTAATAAATCAGGGCATATTTTTTTTCTAAATCAGGGAGTTTTTTTTTTATTTGGGTGTTTTTATCTAACTAATCATCACTATAAACTAATACGTGAACATGAATTCTATATTGCTCCATTTTTTTAGTAACTTAACGGCACCGTATTTCAATAATTCCTACAATTCAATTTTTAAACACACGTACATTGTATGTGTCACCGTTATCCCTAATTCTGTGGTCAAATTTTTGACCGCTCTGTTGTACTAGTACATTTTTGGGTGTCTTGTATTAGTCACTGAGTAAATATGGAAATCTAAAAGCTGAGGTGGACTAAATAAAAACAAAACCATTATCTAGTGCTAATTTCTGTGCCAGGCTTACACATTTTTAGGTCTATAATGAGCTTTGTCAAAAAACTTCTGAAGAGAATGCATCCAAAAAATACTTTTTTGTACAAAGAATTTAGATTTTTCCATTGTTTTCTAAAGGCATTGTAAAACTAAGCAACGAAATTTGATTCATTTGAATAAGAAGTTGTGAAATTAATTATGCATGCGTCAATATTTCTTGAGAAAACTATTGCAAAATAATAGTTCAGTATAAAGTTAACGTTAAAAAGCCTACTATGGAGTACTGGAGCTTAATGTTCAAAGCACAAAAATTGCAGGAAAAACCCACAAGGAAGTATTGGACTCAGCTTAACCTAAGCTGAAGGACTTTTGTGGACCTATTACATGGAACTTGTAACAGTATACAACAACACAATCCATACAGCTCGTATTGTTAAGTCGCATATTGCAAGCCAAAGTGATGAACTGGCGTATTCACCTGACCTGAACATTATTTTCATTATTTTTTAGTCGATAGTTTGTGAACAACTTACTTTCGGTTTAAGCTATTATTTACAAAAATTTAACATAATTTCGTATCATTATTGTCTTAAATGTTCCTATTGTAGTCCAATACTGAAAACCAGATGTATAAAAGTCTTTTAGTTTTCGAGAAAAATGAAAATAATGAGATCTAGATCACTATTTACATGCCAACAACTTTATTGTTTCAAAAATGGGTCCCTTGCCTTGCGGCATCGACGAACCATCATAAACCAATCAGCAAAAAATCAGAACTACCGGATTTTACACAAATTTACTGCCTAATTTGTTGAGTATTTTTACTAACTTCGAAAAATGTCCGTTATTAAAAAAAAAGGAAATAATTTATTTAAGTGTATTTCATTGATAGATTCAAACTTTTTCTATCCATCAACATATAAGTTTGCTATGGTCATAAAAGCTGGCCATAAATTGCCATCAGTGAAAATTTTTTTTGCCTATACATATATTCAAGTGAACTACCCTACATGAGAGCAAGGTTCATTATTCATCGAATTTCCTTATCAAAAACATAAAAGTATTCTTAACAATTGAAAGTTTGTTAATTAACATTGTTACTATTTTTTTCGTTATTCCTTATAAAGGACCTTCTTTGTTAGCCTCAGATTTATATTTTGAATGATTTATTATTACTTATTGTTTAAATTAACAAAATATCATAAATAACAAAATATTCATCAAACCACATTATGTGGCAATAAAACAACCAAACTATGTAGATCTTGAAAGTATAATTGTATATACAGATATTATAAAACCCCACGCACAATAAGTATTAAAATTACAATGAAATTTCAATAAATCATAGAAACAACAATAATTTTTCCTTTTTGCTGCTCCTAAAAATCCTGGGTCAAGAATAATTTATAATTTCACAATCAAAAGTGTTGGTTTCTCTTAAATTTTAATTAAAACGATTATGTTGATTCATTATTCAAATGAATATAAACATTAATTAAAAGAAAACAAAGCTATACTTTTTTTTGGTTTGTTTGTTTGTGTGTATTATTTTTCTTTTAATTCTTTTGTACCTTTTTTCTTCTATTTTTTTTTTTTTTTTTTTTTTGTTTTTTGAAAACTTTTAAATTTATTGCTCTGCAGTATAGAGAAAAACTAATTTCTGCTGCTATGCAGCAGAAGAGCCCGTTCAACTCCAACCAAACCAACCAGAATGATGCAAAAATAAAAACCTAAAAATAAAACAAACGCATCTTTCGACTTCTGATAAAGGTACCATCATAGGGGGTATAGTTATACATTCAAGAAAAAAAAAAACAACAATTGAGCTTTCAATTGAAAATATTTCATGTGTACAATTTTTATGGATGGTGGCCTTAAAAAAATCAGGAATTAGTTGCAATAAAAAATAAGGATGAACAAGTTTATTAGAAGTAGGATCCACACTCTAGCTGCAGCCCAAAACTATTTTATTATTTATAAGCACTTCGCTGGAGTTGGGATGCAGCTCGACTCAAGTCAATTCACCTCGTCTCTCACTTAAATTCCAGATTTTCCAACCCCGGACAACTCAACATGAACTCAACTTGACTTAAAATCCATAAACCACGTGTGAAATTATCGAAATGAAATTTTAAGTTGCGTTTATCCAGGTTAAGTTCAGTTCGGAATCATTTCACTGAAAGCAATATTCACTCCTATTATAGAATCCGACGAATACTTTTTCAGCCATATTTTTTCTTGTACAACTCGCAGGTGAGAATGTGTGTTTATAGATATGGTAATATAGTTCACCCGGCAAGTTAATAATTGCTTTAAATGCGAACGCGGAACCAGCGCATCACGCTGACTCCCCGGGAGTAAAGTATTACGAATTACATAATAGGCATGATTGTCTCGAGTTGAGATGAGTTGAGCTGAGATGACACCAATGAGTTGTATCTTTTCTTGATTTCTTTCTGACTAGAAAAAAATTCTGGTGCAAACTACTTATATTCTGACGCAAAACGTAAATTTCGTTCTAAATGCCATCCAATTCCCCCAAAATCAGCTTTTTTCGGATTATAAATAGATACGATGATTTGTTCTGTTTTTTTTGTTTAAATCCATCAACATCTTTGCCATCCTCCAATGAAATTTGACAGTTCTGACCTTAAAAGATTAGGGATAGACTATATTTTAACCGAAGAGATATATTGCGCTCCAAATATAACCTAATAGCTCTCTTAAGTCACCTGTTCTCGGGACAGTTGAAAAAATATAATTTGTTGTGTGTTGATTTATTAAATTTATTATTTAATTTTCATTACTCCATCACACTTGCATTACACTATTACCACCTTTACAACAGAAAAGTGGCATGAGGACTATAAGCTACTTGATCGGCATTAACTCAAAGGACACACCTTCGAATCCTGGTCGAAGCATTTTGTTTTTCTTTGCATTTACACTAAAGTTAAAGAGTATTTATTATTTAAGAGGAATGATTTTGATTCAAATGATATTCTTTAGTTGTTTTTTGACTTTGAAATTTACTTCCTTCACCTTTGATTTTTAAATCGCAAGTTCATGCGACCCATTTCTGAATTTTACATTTTGTTGTATGTTTTTATTTAATTTTGTTTGCAACGATGTATCTTTCAAAAAGTCTACGTGTGTAGTGTATACGTTGTCTACCTATATGTTTTTTTAGCATTTACGTGTCAAATTAATTGGGAAAAATGCATATTAATACATTTATTCTTTTTTTTTTTGTTTTTATTCTGTTCTAGGTTATAAACGTGTTGCCTGGCCACCCGTAGCGGAAGGGCGAACAGTAAGAGAATTCACCCCGCAACCTGTGACACAACCACCACATCCGCATCAGCAACACCAACAACAGCAACAGCAAGCGCACCATCAACCACCACTTCAACAGTCAAACTATCAAAGGCCTGGAGCATCCCCAGTTCCGGCAGCTAACCAGGTAAATACAATTATATTTTTTTTTTCTTTTATTTTTTCTGTTTTAAATTTTCAGTACAATTTTTTTTTTTGTATCATGTATCCAACTTTTGCTTTTAAATGTTTTCAGTGTTATTTTTTTGTATCAAAAAAAAAAAAAATATGAGGATCAAAAAAACTCTATTGCAGCTGCATATAGCAGGGATAGGTATAGATTAAGATGCTAAGTACTCCCGATGGAGCATTTCATTTTCGGTACAACGTATCTATTTTTTTTTTTATATTTTTTGTGCACATTGTTGGCTTGGTGCACCAACTAAAAAGTATCATAATTTAAGAGCCTCAGTATATATTTTTTTATACCTGCACTATAATTTGACATGTCTGAAAAAAATATAAAATTTATTTTAGTAGGTCCACAGTATGTTTTAAAAAGACAAGAATCTAACCTTAAACCAAGTTTAACTCACATGCAAAATGTAATGTGCGTTTTTTATATTTTAATCTGCCAACTTACATTTCATCGTTGATAATTCAATTCAATATTATTGAGTCTTTTCTTTTTTCTTTACAAGTACATTTGTCTTGTCATACTGGCAAGTACGGCCCTCTCGTATATGCTTCTATCGCCTAAACTTTAACCTATTATACAAGCTTCAGTCTCTATAAAAATGCACTTATAAGGCCAGTAAGAATGAAAGTTACAACAAACTTTAACAAAACTTTGAGTTTTAACCAGATAGTTTCGTTAAGTTGCCCAATACAAGTCTACGGTAAGACTTGTATTGGGCAACTAAACGAAACTATCTGGTCAAAACTCAAAGTAATATGAGAATTTCTTTGAAATTTTACATTAAATGAACTTATTTACCGAATTCTACGATTAAGCTTCTGGGAAATTGTTTATGAAATCTTCATAAAATTCTATAAGCTTCATTAAAATTTTATAAGTTCACTTATCGAAGTTGAATTTCAGTATGACTTCTTTAAATCTTTACAAATATTCATGCCTATTATGGAACTCGCAATACTTTATTCTCCCGGAGAATCAACGTGTTCCGCAGGGTTCGCATTCACATTTAAAGCAATTTTAAACCTGCCAGGTGAACTATATTATCACTACGAGGAACTACCTTACCATTTCCCCTAAAACACTTCCTCAACTGTGATTTCCATAATCGAAAATATAGCTGAAATAAATGTGAATCCCGCCGAAAAGTATGCGTGGGATTCTGTAATAGGTGTGATTTTATATTTATGTAGCATAAGCAAAAAAAAACATAGAAATATTGCGTAGTGTAAGTCCAGCATTATTATAATCTCTCTAAAGATCAGAACATGGTGAATTGCGTAAATAGTAAGCAACATAACTTTTGTTTAAATTTAAAAATTTAATCATCTTTTTAGACATACTGTACTACAAAAGATACACCGGTATTTTTTTGTAAGCTACATTCTCAAAGTTGTACCTACAACAGCAAACAAAAACAAAAACATATTTTTTGTTGGTGCACCCTTTCAAAAGCATACCTTTCCACTTTTACGCGCAACAACAAATCACACACATCACCGGATAAAATTACACAAAATAGAAAAAAAAAAGCCAGAGAAATTATTTTACACATGAATATTTTTTTTCCAGTAAACGATGCAGAATGCTTATCCTTTTAAAGTTTTTTTTCTTTAATTTTTTTTTTGTTTTTTTTTTTTTTTGTTTTACTCAACTACCAAATTAAATAAAAAAAATAATGAAAGACTATCTCTTTTTTTATTGTGTATAATGAAACAGAAAAGACAAAATAAACTTTAATTGTCTTTTCCTGATTTTTGTTTCTCACAATCATTGAAAGGAATATAAGAAGTGTTGCCATGAACCACTCTGTTTTAAGTGGTTTTTAAGAAAGTATAAATTACTTTAAGTTTAACGTTTTTTTTTAATGCAAAAATTGGGTAAGGTGTGCAGCGAAGGTTTTCAAATCAAGAATTGTTTTTATAGAAAATGGAGTACTTTCGAAAAGTAAAGTTTAGAGTAGGTGGTGTTTTATTCATGTCTCTCGATGCTTTAATCTATTTTTTTTTAGGAAAATAACTTAGAACCAGTTTAATTGTTGAAATTAAAAATTTATTATTCCATTTTGATCATTTTGATGCAACTTACTTAGCAAACAAAAAAAACATATAAAATCATGGTTTATTGAACAATTTCTCATATCCCAAATACCTCTAGAATGACTTGAGAAATCGACCCCAGGTTAACTTTCTTCTGCACCAATGCATTTTATCAATTAATTGCTTTGGTAGCACTGAACCTGGTATGAAGAGAAATAAAAGCTGTCATTTCAAAATACAAAATGAAAACATAAATAGTTTTAACTTCTAATGTTTTCTTTTTGCCCCTTTGCACCAAGTCGTTTTTGTGTTCCTTTTTTTATTTCAAATTTTTAAACAAAATTTAAGTTTAATGTATGAATTTTAAACACATTCCAATAGTGTTTGGAAGCACTGATTTGTCAATTATTGAAAAAAAAAAGGTGGAATCGGCTGGGTCACGGGCCACGCTTGCCATGATAGTTTATTGTATTCACTATTACTGCCAAAAAATGATAAGATTTGTACAAATATCAAGAAAATTTCCATAAATCAATAACCACCTAAAGAAAAATGTGTTCACCCTTTTATTCGTTTAATTCGTTGTTCTCTCCTGTAGAACCCGCAGGTGAGGAATTGTGTTAATGGAAATGGTAAGGTAGTACAGTTGGCAATATAGTTCACCCGGCGAGTTCATAATTGCTTTAAATGTGATCGCGAATCCTGCGAAACACGCTGATTAAAGTATTGCGAATTTCATAATAGGCATGATTATTTTCAAATTAAATTAAAATTTAATATTCAATTTTATTGCTTTCAAAAAATATTGTCCAACAAATTTGTAAACCAACAAACCTATCAGGTATAATTTTATTTTATTGCAAATCAATCAACCATTTTTAAGACAAACCTGCACTAAAGGCAACACTGGTAGCTCGAATTTTGACTTGTTACTTTAACTTTGCAACTGTCTGTTTCACATTGTTCATCCTTTCTTTTTTAGCTTGTGTTTTTTATTGTTTATTATATTTTTATATTCTCTGCACGTATTTTTTTCTCCTGTATAAATACAAAAGTTGATGATGTTATTATTTTCATTGCAATCATTATTTTTAATTTTTGTTCAAATTTGTAGATATTTGAGCTTTTTATTTTATTTTATTTTTTATTAGTAATTTCTTTGTGTAGAACAAAAAATGTTGGAATTGTATTTTGGGTTCATTGATTTACTTACAGATAGAAAGAGATAACTAGGTACAGAGAGTTTTGAATTGCTTTCAATTTTATTTTGTTAAAGGATACACCCGCATTCAGCAGGATTCAAGGCAATATAATAAATCAGATTATTGTGTTTTTCTGTGCGTCAATTTAATGAACACGTTTTAATTTAAACATAAGCGATTTCATTTTTTTTTCAACTTGATTTTATTTTTTTTGGTTTTCATTTTAACTGAAAAAAAAACTTTGAAAAATAAATGGAAAATGATATCTAAAATAAATGATGATCATATGAACTTGCTGTGTCAAAAGGAATAACAGTTTTGTGTAAAATAAGTCACTGAATGGTTTAAAACATTATAGTACTAAAAACAAATAGAACGACCTCGCAGAAGATTATTCCCACGTCTGAACATGTTAGTTTTTATTAATTTTTGAATTTTTTTTTTATCGAAGCTTTAAAAATCTAGTATTTTGTACCGAAACCATTGTCCTAAAAATCAAGTAAAATTTTCGTCTTTTTAATATTTAATCAAAAAGACTTGAGTCTTGTTCGTTTTGTCTTTGCAAGGATTTATTGAGAATCATTTGTCATAAGATTTTATAGACGACGACGCGAATACATTGGCCATCATTTCTATTCGCTACATTCCAGCTAAATTAATTGCTCTCTTTTTTCGTTTTGTTCGTTTTATGTTTTTTTTTTTTTAATTCTTCATTTTTGCAAAGAGAAAAATACTGTGCGAGGCTTCATAAATAGTGAATTTTGAATGGAGGAATAAACATAGCGTGAAGTCATTTTAATTTATAATTGGCGCCATGGGAGAGAGAATTGCTTCTTCTATATAAATTTTTTTTTTTAATGAATATAAAAGAAAAGCGCTACAGAGTAGGTGAATGTTATTTACTGTCAGTTGAGAATGTTTTTTTGTAATAAAAATTTTTAAAAGACACATTTTTAATTATATAAACTTTATTTTTTGTTTTGTTTTTTTTCCAAGGAAAATTCAATTAATTTAATCACATAGGTTATGTCTAGAGTAAATAAATTTGTTTTCTTAAATTGTATCTATAACAATTTAAATGTCTGGAGTTTTGAAGAAATTTTTGACAGTATAAAACACAACAAAATGATTTTTTTTTAATTAAATTTGTAGTTTTTTTTTTGGATTGGTGTAAGTCTCTGACATACAAATTTTATTTATGTAATACAATTCAGCACCTACTATGTAGCTGCTAAGAACTGTGATATAACAAAGAGAATGTCTACCATTGATTTCTTTCTGTAAACAGTTTTTATTTTTGAGCGTATATTTAAAGTGCTCGGGTTTATTTAAGAGATACACGTGGGAGCTTATAGATGCCAAATGTTATTTGCTATTCTAATGAGCCACCCTCTACTACAAAACTTTATACATGATTTTTTTTTTTTCTGATTTATGAATCATGAACTTTACCATTAGGTAATTGAATATCGGTCTATTGCAAGCTTGTGCAAAAAAAAATATTTATATTTATTTTGAAAAATAAATATTTAAATAAGATAAGTATAAAATGTAAGGTTTCTACTGATTTTTCCATGATTTGTACTTCTCAGGTATGTTGGTGCAAATCCGTCGGTTTGACAGAACCGTCTATGGCAATTTTTCGAAATTTCCTTCATTCTCAAAACTTGAAATTCAAGTTGCCAAAAATACAATAAAATCAACTAAATTAAGCTACCTTTACTTCAAGAATTCTCAAGTGCCTCAAAAAAAAAAAAAAACTGATTCCTAATTTCTATTTTAATAAAAGTTGTCGGAAGAAATACGTCTCAATTAGTTGCAGTGAAAAAATAGCAAATTTTTATTTATTTAACGTTCGGATGGCGCTGCATATGGTCATTCCAGAATGTCATGGAATTAGTTTATCGTCCCATAAATAATGTTTTGTATTAATAAATTAAATTAAAGTAGTAATTGAAATTTAATTTGATAAATAAGGATCGTACATCAATGAAGCGTCATTCCGGGAACGCCTATTTTGGAATGAATAAAGATTAAATTTATAATTTTGTGTCAATATTATAATGGAAAATCGAGACAACTACAACAAAACCTCAAAAATATTTCGTTAGAACTTGTGTCAAGAGGTATTTCTTATCAATTTATCAACTTAACGTATATTTTACATTTAAATTTTCAAAAAACAAAATTGGCATACAAAAACAAACACATAAATTTATTCTATCAGGCTTTGCATTCGATTTTAATTTATAAATTTGTAAAATGAATTATTGATAGAAATATATTGTAGCCAATACTTTAAGCTGTTTTTGTTTAGGGCTTCATAAATTTATATTTATAAATATATGAATATTGTTAGGCTCATAACTTAATTCAAATAATGAATTTGAATCACTGTTGCTTTAAGTCCTTATTTTCTATATAAAATCAAATGCACACATTTAAATATTAAAATTTACATTACATCCAAATAATAATATAAATTCTATTTTTTTTTTCTGATTTATTTTTTTTTTTAAAGCAATTTAAAAATTGTTTCCATTCGTGATAGGCATCACATTACTTTTACTGACTCTGATGTGACTGCGCTTATATTTTTTTTGTAATTCGAACAACAATCTGCTTTCATTATTTAAATTTCAATTTGCATTCAATTTGTAAATTTCATCATCATCATGTTAAAAAATCATGCAAGGATTTATGTTATATTATGATGTTTGTGTATGGTTGCATAAGGAATTCTCATATATTATAATCATAGGTTCGAGTACATGCTCGTATGCCATGCATAAGTTGATATATACGATAGCAGCATACGCTGAAGTTCATTACGACATTAAAATAAATGACATGACAAAGTTCACTTTCTCTCATCATGTCCTTGGTTGAAATAATAATTTAAATTGAATATACAGAATAAACATACACATACATATATGTAAGATGTTATCCTCTTATCGGTACAAATTATTATGTACACAGTGCAGTTAATATGATGAGGCACAAAATTTTAAATGAAAATTCATTTTTGTATTAATTTTTTTTTTAACGTGTTCAACAGGAATTGAGTCGTCACATAGAATGATCAAACAGAACGATGTTGCTCCTTTTTACTTGTTTTTCTACAGATAATGTAGGGAAAATTAATAATCATTGTTTAAACCTTTACTTTTACGCTTACTTATACCAAAAAAAATAGATTAGAAGCTCTCTAAATAATAAACAAAAAGAATAAGCAAAAAGAAAAGTTTTGCCATGTCAATTCCTTTTCGTACGATCTCTTCACACTGATTTATTGGACTGTGGTTTGAAATTCTCTGAGGAAAAAAAACAATTTCAAAGGTGCTGATTTAAGCAAAATACCTACGAGCGGGAAGCAATTTTATTACATATACATATCTCTGGAGTTCCTCAGGTTAGTTAGTTAGGTTCTCCAGATACGATACAATTGACAATGTTGCATTCTAGAACTTGAGTTAGAAATCTTATTTTTTTACAATTTGCACAGCATCATCAACAAATTAGCCAAAAATCACAGGATTTGTTACACGGGCTAATGGAAAAGGTTATTGGAATCTTATTCTGACGATTTAAAATAGTTAGCTCTTCGCTTACCTTCTATAAGGCCGTGAGACCCATGGTGACAACTAGTTTTTTTTTTACTTTTTTTTTAAAGTCCAAACCAATCTTTACTTCAGCAATATTCAATTTTGTACTTATTGTACTTATTTATATGCCATATAAATAACTGTTTCAAAAGAATCCACCATTCGTGACCATAATTACAAGAATTCTTGTAATGAACAAAAAAGTTCAAAAATTAGTTAGGTCCACTCACGGCCTAATATAATCTTGCGTGCTATATTTTTAGCACCAGTCTCTATTTTTTAGAGTTATGAATGATATTTTTGAAGAAGCAGTTCATTCTTGCGACTTAATACTAAGCGAGTGAACCTTATTGTAAATTAAAATTATTTTTTGTATTTTTAATCCAAAGGAGCTGGCCAGAACAAATAAAACATAAACCCAACAACAAAAAAAGCCTTTGCACACGTATAAGTTTAAAAAAAAAATATTATATATAAAACAAAAAAAAAAACCTTAACCATCATACATTTGTTGTATACATAACATCACGCCGCGCCGGCCGCAGTGGTCTTTGGTAAATTTATTCCCGTGTCCCAAGTTGACGACTTCATTCATACACGGACACCGGCACCATGATGGGACTTATGCATGAAAAGCTGCAATTTTATTGGAAAAATGAAAATTATTCGCATTGCACATTATAATTGTTGCATTTTTGATATTTTAATTTTGATCCAACAACGTTCTGGGTATAGCCTCTGATGCATCAGGTTTAAACTTGGAATTGCATTCATACTCACATGTGATGTAGGAATTGGAACTCAGGAAGGACACTTGCCTTGCGATCCTTTTCAGCATCCCAGTCAGGAGTAATTTATTGACTTTAAACAAGGGACGCACAGGGTGATGGCGACGAGTCAAAATAATATAATGGCAATTCCACAATACCACTAGTTCACGAATGAATGAATGTTCCACATATATAAATATATGCAATTTAAATTTAAAAGAATATGAAAAAACAAAAAAAAAACATTTAAAACGGAATACGCTGGGAAAACCTTGCTTGCAGTTGATATAGTTGGACAATTTCCGGTAATAACGTTAACCAATCTCGTTAAGTTAATTTAAAAGTAGATACAGCAGAGGCTCTTTAAGGAAGGTTAGTGCATATTTGAGTTGTATGTGTGTTGTGGGGATGTCAAGTGTGGGTGACTACAACATTAAAATTCTCTGGAATTTGGATAGAATACAGTTGCAAGGAATAATGTTGTTTTTATTTATTATTTTTTTTTTGTATTATTACATCAGGGACAATTAATTTATTTTTTTTTGTATTTTTTCTTTGAGTGACTATAATAGCCTGTGGTAGTGTGGTTATTTTATACTAGGTATTTGTAATTGACTGTGATGAGTAATTTTTCAGGACTATAAATGCAGAGGAAATTTATGAATTCATTGCAACACCAAAAACAAACCCTGTTCGTTGTTGTCAATTATTACATTTTGTGTAAAAAAATATCCTAACACAATAATATTTACATTAAACTTTTTTATACAAATTTCAAATCTGAAAAGAGATAATTTCCACCTCATTTGCACGAAATTAGTTCGAATTATCCTTGACACAAACCGATTTCTGCAAGTTTTGGATTGTGAATTGCTCACAATTTTTTTCTGGAGATAAGGAAACAAACTGCATTGATACAAAGAAGCATTGATAGAAAGAAGAGCCCGGTATAGAAAACAGCAAATGAGCTGTCAAAGCAAAAAAAAAATAGAAAATTAAGATTTTAAATGCAAGAAAGTTCATTTAAGCAAACCGAGTTGGCCAAATCGGTTTAAAGCCAAATTTTTGCATATTTTTTTTTTTTTTTTCTTAGTTCCATTTGGTAGTTTTGATGGTCAACTTAGTTTAAAGCAGAATCAGAGAAAACTTTTCATATGTTACTTACACTTACTTATGGAATTTTCGATTGATGATTTGGAAGAGATCTCCGATCCCAGACATAAATAAAACATCAAAGAACAATTTTATTGCTTCTTGGAAGCTTGTTTTTTAATGTGTTTGTGATGTGATGACACTTTAAACTTTGAATACTTTATTTATTTAACTGCAACCATACTTTCTTTCTGTCTTATTTTATTTATTTTGTTTACTCTAGTATCATTTATCGAAATGAACAAAGTTACCAAAACTAAAATCAAACGAATTTAAGTTCTTTACCGAAGAATAACTAGCAGGACTGAGACCAATAAAACACTTTTAGAAGCGTTTTCATGCCGAACGGAACAATCGAAAACGCCATTACTAAAATATTCAAACAGAATATAACAAACAAGAAATTAATGCCAGACACAAGAAATTAACTGTTATGCATTTGCATTTGCAGTGATAAAAGATGGGGTTGTAATTATTACAATTCCCTTAAAGTTTATGACTTGGAAGATCGGGGGTAAACTAAATTTTGACTCAAAAAGTGTAATTGGTTGCAAATATCATCCAATACCGCCGCCCCGTTTTTACACAAATTGCCGTATCGACATTTTGAGTATTTTGATATTATATACAATTTACTTAATTAATGTATTTTGTTTTTGGAGGAATATTATTCTTATCTTAAGGAAATAATAGGGAAATTAATATTTGAAACATGGTAGCACTTTTATTTTTTCACTACACAATAATCTGCTAGATCTTTGGGAAGGAAACCGTTACGACTTCAGCATTTTCAAAAAAAAAATCGGCTTTTAAGTTGCCTAATAAGATTTAGAACAAGATTTAAGGTTTCAAAGTAGAAATTTATCAGTATATACTGCTGAACATACTCTTTTCCTTTGGGGGAAAACTAAATAATTTTGTTGGAAAAATGTGTACTCATCTACAAAGTATATGGGTTGAAAATATTATAAAACAACAAGGCCATCTGCATGGATTTATTGTTAACCAAACAATGGAAAAATTGACCCTGTTTTTTTTAAACTCTTTTCGTTTATAGTTCCAATAGCCCATACAGTTTTATACTAATCTTTTCAATGACATCATACAGTAAACGATTATTATTATCAAATTACTACTTCAAGCAAACTGCTTTCATCATCAATTTTAATCAAAATTACCTACCAACAAAACCCATACAGTAGGTATAGGTACATATAATCAACCATAGCTAAAGAACCAAATGATGGCTTTTATATTGTTTCAACTTATCTCATCCAATATCATTTCCAAATATAATGCAACCATATACCACCCATATAATCTCTGCCTTTAATCTAAGACCACTGCTGTGCCAATATAAATGAGCAAACAACAACAAAAACAGAAGAAAAAAAAAGAAGCTTAAATCAGCTGTCATATATGTGCCATCAGGCAACTCATAACTTTCTATTAATAAACCATAAAGACACCACAACCTCAAGCCCGATATTCCGATGGCAATGATTAGATTATGTTACACACATACGTATAGACGCAATGGATGTTGATGATGATGATGGTTATGTCGATTATTTTCTTCATGATAATACCTACGACAAAAAAAAAGTTATCCTAGAACGAAAATTCATAAAAAGAAATTATTACTTGAGAAAGCATAAAAACAAACACGAAACGTGGTTAAAACAAGTAAAAAACCAACCTCATAATAAATTAAGGAGGACAAAATAAAAAAAAAAAAAATCACGCAAAATTAAAATCGCGTGCTACATGTCGAAAAGTAAATAAAAGCAAGCGTTACAAATTCCACACGTTTACTAGAATGCAACCTTACTTACAGTCAGCGAACAAAAAATAATTCACAGTAAAATTGAGCGAATTCAAAGATAATATCGAACTGACTAGGATTCAATTCGGATTCAATTCTGCATTTAGACAAGGCAAAGGATCTTCAGAACTCCTACAGAACAGCAATCTTCTCTGTACGTTCTTTAGAGCTTTTTCCAACTTGAACACCAACGGCCAAGAAATATCAAGTTCTATAAATCTTTAAGATAGGGGAAAATGGGGCGAAACAGACCACGGGGCAAGGAGGAACAATTCGATTTTTGACTTTGTTCTTAAATCAACATTTATTTTATGAATGAGGAATAATAAAAAAAACGATTAAGTGAACATCTTTCCAAGTTTCACAAGAAAATTAAAATAAGTTGCAATAAGTTAAAACTGAAAACAGAACATTTAAAAACGAATGACAAATACCTCCAAGGACTTCCATTTCTATTTCTGTAAGAAAATATTTGACAAACAATGAATGACCTAAATTCTGTGACGCTGAGTGTAAATAAGACCGGAAAAAACCTTCATGATAACAAAAGAAATTGGGTTCTTTATAATTTTCCATTAAAGTAACACAAAAAAAAAATAAAGAAAAAGAGATGACTTGGGTACGATCAGAGGGCTAGTAGAGTAGTTAAAACACCCTATCAACAAGAAAGCCACTGTGTGGTGTATATAAGAGGAAAAGCAAACCTTATGGATAGAACTTTATTAAAATGCATTAAAGAGCTTTTTTTTCTTTGTTTTTGTTTTTTTTTTTTGTTTTAATTCCATGTTTACCCTATATTTGATGATGGTGGTGATTCTGGCTGCACGCTTAACGCTCCATGGCGCGGCGCAGTCAGCACCTAAGGCTTAGTAGGCCTTCATCTTCCCGCACAGCTAGCTACCGCAATGGCAGCCAAGCAACAAGCGATAAAAATCGCAGACAATAATAGCCATAATCATAATGAATATAATAACTATAATAATTTTCAAAGGCATGTCATAAACTGTTTTATCCTGTGGCATAATTCTGTGTACTTATTACACACACCAACACACAATAGTAAAAGTATATGTGCTAGGAAACATACAACTCTGCGGGTTGTAGTCTGAGCTCTAAAATATAAATTATAGTAGGTACATTTTTTTTTTCTAGGCAATTCGAGGGTACATTGAATATGAGAACATGATTTCGTGGTGTGTGTTGATTGCATTTACTCATGAAAAAATATAAATTTTTGTTCAAATTTCTTCTCATAAAAACGGCGCGCAGCTATTAAGGAAAAAAGTAACAAGGATTTTGCTGAAAGGACTTTGTATGTGTAATTAAAATTGAGAGTCTTTGCGAGTTGCCAGTGGGAGGCAGCACCTTTGATAACGAGTTTCCCACCATTTTAATTATTCAACGTTTAACTTTCTTTGTCAATATTTGAAACAGTATTTCTAGTGGGAATAAAAGGAACAGTCAGTATGGGAAATTACTTCAATGAAAAGATTTTGCTCTTGAAGATGTTCGCCAATAAAATTATTGGGGGTTTTCGACAGTCTCAAATTGCATTTGTGGATAATGCAAAAATTGAAATGTACTTATATGAGTATTTGTATTTCCAAAATTTTCCATACCGTTGCTAGAAATTGTTTATACACTAAACAACTACATAGTAACTAAAAGATTCATAAAAAACATCAACCTGAACAAATACTCGTATTTTTTTTAACTTTAACTTTTTTTGTAAGCTTTAATAAATTTTAAAAAAAATTGCTGTATAATTTACACTAAACAATATGTGCAATTTTTTTCAAATTCAACTTCAGAAAAACCTTGTTTACTATCCCTCGAAAAATATTATTTGTAAAATCAAAAGTTAAGGTGTGACTTTGAACACCTCAAATAGCTTAAATACTGGTAGCAAGCTTATTTCATTGGAAAATCACTTTTTTACCATATTTAACTATTTAATTAAATGTAAAAAGAGAAGAGAAATCATATAAACACTTTGACTATATGTTCAACTGCATCGCTATTGGAATATGAAATCAGATGATAGATCAAGCAATCCATTAAGATACAAAAAAACACACCTATGTACATAATTATTTAAGTAGGTAGATAAACTGAGGTTCAGTTTCACAGCAATAAGGTCACCACAGACAAATAAAAACGAATTCTGTGATATTTCAATGGGTCGCGCGGTAGTTGATTCTGTATTTATTTAAAATTTACACAAACACATAAGGAATGACTTGTATAAAATAATAATAATAACGATTAATTGCATTTTTGCTCATTCTTCCATACATTTTTGCATTTCCGAAATATTTTCGTTGGTAATATGGTAATTTTTTTTTTCGATGCGACTACCGGAAGTATTCACAAATAAAAAAAAAACTCATACAATTACAAAATTTTAAATTATACGTACTCGTATGTTTGTATATACATTAATTTTACACACTATCTACTTGGTAGTAACAATAACAGGTATGCTAAGTTTAAAAAAAGATTATATAAATATTTATTTTATATCCATATTGCAAATTTAAAAAATTTAAATCATTTTTTTTTTTGATGAAAAGCAACGAATGTAGATATTTCTGTTTATTTGCATCATATGTACGTACCTACTCCTACAGTCTATGCCACAAAACGAAAATCTTAATAATACAGGATTGCTTAAGCCTTTTTGTGAGTTTTACTTACTAATCTTATGAAATTGTGTACCTAAGATATTTTTTCCAGACAGATCTGTGTGATCGCAAGCAAAAAAATAATTTTGAACGAAAGTCAAATTGTAGCAATTTGGTAGCACTGTTTTCATATTGAAATTGACAGTTCCAAACTAGTAGATGACAGCTATGTACTTAAGTTTGTTGTTTTATTTATAATTTGTTTATTGTCTACCTCAATTGTTTTTAATTGTTTTTACTATTAGTTTTAGTGTCAGTTCATTGAAAAATGTTCCTTTATTTCACAAAGTATCTATTATAACTATTCATCCCCATAATTGTTTTCTATATTTTAGGCAACTTAACTTAAAGTGCCCTCGTTTTATCCTAAGTTATTGCGCCCTAAGGATATGGTTTGAATTCTAAGGCTGATTAAAAAATAATATCAAAAAAAATATAGTGTCCAAAAACTTGTGTAAGGGACTGTAAATGAATAATGATTTTCAGTGCTTTAACGAAACCATATGTAAACATGAAACTTTATCTTTTTATTTAAGGATTGCTCGGTTATGGATTTTTTTTATTTAACTTTAAATTAATTTCTTTTTTTATTCAGTTAAGTAGGTTATCTGGTAGGTACTTGTAAATCTCTCTGTTAATAAAAGCATTATGATGCGGCAATTCGATATTTTCTTTTTTTTTAATTTTTAAAGAATGTGTTTCAAAAGATTTCACTTTTCCTATCCTATATCTACATAACATTGATATTTTCTGATAAAGCTTATTTCTTTAAATTCTTAAAGGAAAATGTTTAATATGTTGATTATGTTGTGTACACCTTCGTTAGAAAATGTATCGAAAAAGTTGCATTATGAAGTGATAACCAATACATATAATATGTTTTGTCTGCTTTACAGAAATCAAAACTCTCAATCATGTTGTGAAAAAATGCGATACCAAATCCAGAAGCATATTACACTTCTGGATTTGGTATCGCATTTTTTTTCAAATTTAGTACTGTTGCTTTGACTACTTTGTTCAATTTGATTTGTTTTAAAATTTTAGTATGTTCTTATTTATGTTTATTAAGTTGTCATACCGAACCAAGATTTCGTGCAAAAAGTACGAAATCTCAACAAAATCTGCTCCCATACAGTTTTCAAAATCTTGTTTGAAATCTAGATTAAGACGAAATTTCGTATAAAATCTACTTGATTTTGTTAGCGCAGACACATATAATACATTGCTGTTCTCTTTTATGAAACACTTATAGCATCTTTTAGCAGCGAGGCAAAGGGAAATGTCAAACGAAATCTAGTTTATAAGCGGTGTGAATGGTTCAACGAGATTTCGTAATCTTGTTGCGAAAGCTGGTTCGTGTGAAAAGGCTCTTAATTTAATTTAGTTGGGATAATACATTGCTGTTCTCTTTTATGAAACACTTATAGCATCTTTTAGCAGCGAGGCAAAGGGAAATGTCAAACGAAATCTAGTTTATAAGCGGTGTGAATGGTTCAACGAGATTTCGTAATCTTGTTGCGAAAGCTGGTTCGTGTGAAAAGGCTCTTAATTTAATTTAGTTGGGACTTTAATCACCTTTAATGCCGGCATTACACGACACAATATTATTACGCAATACTCAGTATTGTGCAATAAAATTGACCGTGTAAAGGCTTTATTGCACAATATTTTCGGTTTGCGCAACATATTGAGTGATATTAAAAAAGTTTAATATTTTCTGAATTTTTACTCAATATACAGAATAAGCAAAGAGAAAAATTGCGTAATAATATTGTGTCGTGTAAGGCGGGCATAAGTAAATGTAACCATAAGGTTTTGAGGTTGTGTAGAGTTTATTTTAATGTTTTATGGGGCAAATTTACACTTTTCTGGCATATATAAAACTTCCTTTGGGTTTGAGGCCTGTTTTATATATTTTTTCTAATTAATAGTCTAAATATGTATTAAATGTAAATATAAAATAATTTTTACCCAACATCCATCACACTTTTCTATAAACAAAAAACTTACCCTTTAATATAAATTTTTGTTTTATTGTTGTCAAAAAAAATGCTAAAGCATTTAACTCGATGTATAAAACCAAAATAACTATATAATTACTTAAAACACTAGGTATTCACCTAGGTGTGCACATTGTATAAACTTTATTGTAAAGAACATCAAATTTCATAAATAGACAAAACATCAATCATTTCATTTAACTATCAGCTTTTACTTGTATGAAACAAACCTGTTTTTTTTATAAATACAAAAAATAAATACTTAACATTTATAAAAAAAAAATCCAAAATATACACTCGACATAAACTCTGTGAATAAAGTCCACCCTGTCTATTGTTGGTGTCATCTCAACTGTCAATTTGTCGACGAAATTAAATGCAAAAAAACACACATACACACAGAAAATCGCACAAACAAAGTCGAATCATCATTTTCCCCATATTTCACAGGGTGGTCATTATCATCCAATTCAGCAAGAGCAACAATCATCACAACCATCACAGCAACAAAGTCCCCATCAGGAGGCATACTATTTGCAGCAGAGACCCTCCCAAGCACCATCGGCACCTGGCAATGCCAGTTCTACTGTTTCATTTAGAGGTGGAATAGCAAGTCCAGTTTATAATTCACCAAAGCCTAGTCCCCAGCAACACTACCAACAACAATACCCACCATCCCAATCCCAACCTCAACCCCAATCTAATCAACAACAACAACAACAACAACCACAGCAGCACCATTACCAAGCACCTTCTACCCCGGAACCACAACTTTATCAGCCCCAACAAGCTGATAACCAACACCTTGATGAACCGAACCACGGTCGGTGGGGTCACGTTGCATCGCCAGTACCTCAGCGTACTGGATACGTTCAGAACTATCAACCTGCCGCCGCCGCCGCAAGACAGGTTTCTCAAGCACCTCCATCGTTCGAGTCAGAACCGCACTATGGATCTCAACAGCAGCAGGTACCATCATCGTGCAAGGTGTTTTGCACGAAAGTGTTTCTGGAGATTTTCTAGCGCAATAGACAGTTGAAGAGAACGCAAAAGCTTGCCGCATATAGAACATATAGACTATTTTAACTCGTAGACTCTCTTGACAACAAGCTAATTGTAAATTCTCCCTTTTTGGAGTAGAAAAATTTGTAAAATATAACTTAATTGCTCTATTAACCGTTAAAACAAACAAAAAAAAAAAAAAACAAATACGCTGCACAACGCTCGTTTGATTCTCTAACATCCTCAAAAAACTAACCCCTGTACAAAATTATATTCAATGTCCATTTTTTTGTTTTATTAATCGTCAAATCTTGTTTATATCTTTGTTTTGTTTCGTCAATATCCATCCAACAACCACCACCACCACCACCACGACCTATACCAACACCCTCACCTGTCAAACACAACTGCCATCCTTATGCACTGCCACCATCCATTTTGTCATCCTTAAACACATAACACACACACACACAAATGCACATACACATAATTATGTAGAACCATTATGGGGCATCATCTGTACCACAAGTGAATCAGAGTTACGATCGCCAACCGTCCTGCGGACCTCCTCAGCATCAGAATAATTTTGCTCCTGCTCCTTATGCTCCTGCTACTGCTGTTCCACAGCAGTACTATCAGGCGCACCACCAACCCCAACCGCAGCAATATAGTCAGACATCTCAACCAATTGACAACCATTATAATTACTATTCACAGCAACCCGAGCCGCAACAGTACCAACAACACCAACAGTTGCAACAGCAGCATTACCGCGGTGAGAGTCCTGGCATCATAACATTGCGCAAGGAAGCCCCTATTACCCAGGAACCAGCGCCAGTTTATACATCACAACCAGCCGCCGCCAGCTACAGAGGTGAGTTTTTTAATTTTTTTTTTTTTTTTTTTTGTAAATGACATCATAATCAATTTATATCCAATAATGTATTGCATTAAAATATAAGAAAATAGTACGTATACGCCCGAGTGACTTTTTATTTATTTATTTGCAATTCCTTCAGGAAGAAAAATATTCTTATTATTTGCATTTTTAACATGTTGCTGCTTTTTTATTGAATGTATGGTAAGACTTGGATGTAATTGATTGATTGAGATTTAAATAAGTGTTTATTGGTAAATGTATTGAATACAGGCTGTCAAAACAAAAAAAAAAAAATAAGTACTGCTCGAAAATAAAAAGTTCAATTCTTTACGAAAAAATATTCCAATTCTTGATTGAAATGAGTGTGTGAACTTGACACGAACGGATGTAGTAGAATCGAAACTTATTTTTAAAAAAATGTTTTTTTTTTTCTAAGTTTTTATTATCGCCCATTTACTCGAAGACTGTCATAATTCAAAAATCTCAATTTAAAAAAAAAAACGTGTTTAAAGTATTGTGTTCTCACTTCAAGATTGGTAAAACGAATAATTCTGCATTATTAACTCAAAAATCACGTTTCTTGAAAGTCTTCAAGTAAATGAGCGATATGTATTTACATATAACAGTAAAATTAATGGTAACATTAAAGTTTATAGAGAGACAAAAATTGTAAATTTTGTATAGATTTGAGTTTGAGCCCTGTGGATAGGTTTTCGAGGTATGAGTTTTTTTTATTTCACTACTTTTACTCTTTGGGACTACAATTTCTATTTTTTTCCGTTTGCAAACATTTCTTGAATAACTATTTGTGCACAAATTGTGTCTGTATTGGGGAAAAATTTAATTTTCTAAAAATAAAAGGTAAACTTAAATTAAATTTTCAGATTTACTTTAGTGGCCAAGTAGTGCCTTGACTTTATTTTAGTGGAGTAACCAAAGCAAATTATCTTGGTTCTCGGAACCGGGCAAAACCACACAGATTTTGATGACTACTTTTCCTAGTTGTTTTCCTTGAATAGACCTGAAAAGCTTTTGGCTTAGTTTATTTTATAATATATAAAAAAAATCCGATAAGTGCTGCAATTTTTAACCAGAAACTGTTAAAGGTTTTTTGAATACCAACACTTGAAAAAAAAAATTTGCAAATCGGATCGGTTTTGCACGGTTTCGAGATAATGCTATATTTGGAGCTTTCACTATTTACAAAGAATCCAAATCATAAATTAAAGCGGAAGCCTACAACACCTTAAAAACCCGAAAAGAGAACGTCAGAAAAATAGGTTTTTTCCATCAATTTTTTTGCCATTTTTTCATTGCACCTCAATCACAGAATATAAACGAATTTTAAGGCAACTACGAACTTGGTATCCCTTTATATCTCACTCCTTTTCCAGAGTAAATGAAAACGTTTTTATAGAAGAAAATGGCTTTCTTCATTCATAGAAGTGCATCATATAGGCAGGCATTTATTTCATACCAAAGGTTTATATCACTGCCTTGATAGACCAAAGCTAGTACCACACGATTTGTGTAAACACAAACATTTGTGTAAAAATTTGTGTATTTTAGTCATAAAAATGCAATAAACAATCTGAACGAAAATTCTGATGATAGCAAACAAAATACAAACGCAATATGTGTATCATTTGTTGTCTTCCAAATTGTGGTTCAGATGGTATTGTGTATTTCTATAACAAAAATACATAAATTTTTGTGTATACACAAGCATTCACCCAACGTTTTTGTTGGTACGGGTTTTAGGAACATTTCAACATTTTTTTTTTGGGGAAATGTTTCTGTTTTCAAATGAATTAGTTTCAAAAACTTCATTTAAATGACAAGAAATGGTAAGCATTATTTATCTTAAATCGAATAAAAGTTAATTGACAATGTGTTGCTTATATACCTAATATTTTCCAAGCATAATCAATACTTTTTCGCAAATAGCTTAAGGTTGTTTTTTTTTTAACAAAGTTTCATTGGTTCCTTCACTTAGGCTATGTGTTTTTAAAATAATCCTAACATTTTTTTTAGGAGGCTCAAGCATGCGTGGAGATCTGAAATGGCCACCACCAGAATACAAGGAGCAGGCCGTTGTTGAGAATGCAGAGCGTCGCAAAATAGCCCAAGGACCAATCTGCCGGCCAAGACGCATCAATAAGGTTTGAAAATAAAAGAATAAATTGTATTTCGAAATTATTATAAAACTCAATGTTTTTTTTTTTCCTGTTTAGGACTACACTCAGTTCTTTGCCAAAAATGCTCTCAGTCACCACTATCCGAGCTACAAAACTCCACCTGGCACTCAGCACATTTATGGCAGCTACTAAAAACGGACAACGATTTTATGGACGACAAAAACTTATTTAATCATTATTTTACTAACATAAACAAAACGAAATAAATCTAACCCCAAAATGCATAGAAAAAAATACAAAAAAAAATAAAAAAATACCAAATACTAACCAATTTATATTTTTGACAATAACAGTGAAAAAATGTACTCTTTCTTAGTGGTAAACTTATTTTTGTTAAAAAACGCAATGCCTTTGATGAATTCTATGCTGAATATTTATCACAAACAGAAATGGGCCTTTTTGTATTTCTAAACAAAAAGTTAAAAAAAAATATATTCCTTTACAAGGATCTCGATGATTCCGCTTCTCATCACGGTAATTCTAAAATAGTACGAACATCAACTAAAAAAATGCAAGCGCAACTATCAATGTCCTTTGGAGAAATATATACCACCCTAAGTTTCTCAATGTAATAAAATACAGCACAGGACTCATCTGAAGTCATTCGACAAACAAAATAAAGTAAAAATCGGTTATACATACTATTATATCTTGATAAGCTTAAAGTATATAAAACTATAATATACTTTTTCATAAAAAAAACAAAATCTTATATAAATAATACTTATATAAATTTATTTATTATTATTTCTATTTTAACCAGTTATGAAAATAAAACCTATATTTTTTGAGTGTATTTTACTAATAAATTATAGTTTGTTATATAGCTTTTTCTTGTTGCATAGTAAAAAAATTTAAAAAAATACAAAAAAAAAAATAGCTAAAAACGAATTACTTGTAATGATAAATAACGAGCTTTAAACTAAAACAAAATCGAATTAACCAAGTTTACTTAAAGCATAATAAAAACAAACACAATTTTTAAAAGTTAATGTAGACAAAAATGTAATAATTTAAATAATTGATAATAGTCCTTTCTTAAAAAAAAAAAAAAAAATAAGCACCTTAATTAGCACCAATATACAACTTAATTAAACATCTAAAAGTTGAACAACTCTGGTATTAAGTTAAAACAAAAAAAAGAATGAATCAAAATCAGAGATTGTTATTATTATCGACTTCGAATGAATTATTTTTTTATTTATTGAATTTAAAATCGAAGAAAACGAAAGAAGAAAAAAACTTTTCATCTTATTTTTTTTTATTTTATTTTTGAGGTTCATTTATATAACAAACAAAAAACTAAATAAACGAAAAAAATGATTGTCCGTTTAAATATACAAAAAATAAATAAATTTGGGGGGCTAACTCTCATCTTTATTGGAAAAATTGCTGGATCCCAACCTCGATTTAATGAATGAAATGAGAAGGAAAAAAGAATAGAAAAAAAATAATTAAAAAAATACAGCTTTGTGCCATTTTGAGTTGAATTCAAAATAAAATCAAACATCACGAAAATTTAACTAACAAAAATTATTTTAACAATTGTGATTAAGCATTTGTTAGAATTTGATAGGCTCATAATATCAAAGCCAAATAATTGTAACATCTTATAAAAATGAATTTCTGTTGTTCTTTGTTGTAATAAAATGTGAAGTTGTAAGCTGATTACATTTTCTTGTTTTATTTTTTGAGGTATTTAAAATCAAGTTAATAATAATATTGCTGAAAGTAAGTTTATTTCTATTTATATCTTTAAAACGATAAGGTAGTTTTGTTGAAAAAAAAATGATATTCCACAATCTTATAGTTCAGTTAATCCTACATAAATTTGTATTTTAAGGTTTTCAGATATCACTTACCGTTTTGAAGAAATAGCAATTAAAAATTTCATATGGATCCTAAAAATATGCAATTTTGTTTGTTTATTTATTTACACTTCTAATACTAACGAGTTCGAGAGATTTCAGTAATTTCATATATAAATTTAAATTTTGAAGTGCAGTAACTTCTAATTAAGGTAACACACCCCTGTTCTGATTTTCGTTCGAATTCCAAAACCACCTATTTTAAAATTTTCGGAGCTCTGATTTCCTTAATGTTTGAAATTTTAAGTCTTTGAGGGTATTCTAAAAAACTATCGGATTTGCAAGAGGCTAACTTTTTTTACGTATTCAATTCGGTTATCTTTTTGTTGGCGAAAATAGATTGCGTGGATCAATAATGTGAGTTTACATTGTTATTCAATAGAAAAAAATTAATTTACTCACCATTTTTCATATAAAATAAATGAAAAAATAAATGAAAGCATACCACAAGGAACAATTTGCGATATTAGTTGTAGTTATAGATAAGTATCCTGAAGAGGATGGGTTAGGTAGGGCAGACAATAAGGCTGAGCATGCGAATAAATTGTGGGAAGATTTGATAAATAATTTAAATATTTTAGGGCTTCCAAAGAGAAGTATGACTGGAAGGAGAATAGTCAAAATTTGTTTTCCATGACCTACCTTCGTGATAAAAGAAGACCATTTCGCTTTTCTATAGCTTCAAGTTAAATCCAAACTCAGATAGGAACATCGTACATACATCTTCTAAATAAGGATATGTTTTTTTTAGACACACACCACCCTCATGTTAAAAACACAAGCTTTCAACATGCACATGTAACAGCAACACAATTTTATCTCTATTTTGTTTTACTTGTTAAAAAAGAAAAGAAGTCGAAACTTGTTTGACATCTTCAGCGGATTTCGAATATATTTTAATGACTAAGTTACCGACTGGAAATTAGAACAACCTTTTTCCGTTCGCAGGAATCTGTTTTCGTTTCCGTTTTTATATTCGGTCGGAAATCAGAACAGCCGTAATAATTATTTTTTTTTCTAACATCTTCCGTTTATTTAGATTTAAGCGAAAACCCTATTTTTGGCCTTTGATCCCGTATAGCGGACCTAGTGAACATCGGAAACTTCAACTTGTATACCAACAATCAGTCGGTTACAATTTTTTTCCTTGAAAAAATCTATTCTTCCTATAATATTTGGTTCCTATCCTAAAACAAATTCACCGTATGATGATAAAGAAAAGAATGAGTGATTGCAAGCTTAGTGACAATGATACGATTTTCAGTTTCAACACACTCCATGATTGTTAACAACTTGAAAAACAAACTTTTTCGCCTCAATGAAGCATAAAAGTAAATGGTGCCAACCTCCTTTGTGACTATTATAGAACTTAAGAAAGTAATTCCTCTGAAATGCACCAATTACATATCCTAATAATATCTACAACAATACCCTATTGTGTAAAACATCTATTAAAACAAAAAGTAAATTTTGTTGGAACTAAAACAATAATAAAAGTATTTTGATCGAATTTCTATTTAAGTCAAATTTTATTATTAAAACAAAAAACACATTTTGTTTACAAAATTTAAAGTTTGTTTTTCAAAAAATAAAAATAAAAGCTCTGGGCAATCACAATAGCTTTAAAGATATTTTGTTCAAATTCCTTTAATATAGTAATTTTTTTTGTTCTCACAATCTAATTAATATTCGTTAAGTTTGTTCGCCTTATTTTGTTTGTTTTAAGGAATTTTTTTTGACACAAGATTATGTAAAATTATTATTTTATTTTTCTTTTTTTTGTATTTATTTTTATTGTTCCCTTAAATAAAGAAATTTACGCTACATAAATAAGTATAATGTAATATTTTTGTTTTATTTCTTAAAATTTAAAATTCTAATTGTTAATTATGAATTATGTATTGAATTTAAATGTATATCATCTTAAATTAGACAACCCTATTGCTTTTTGATATTTCATTTATTGTAAAGTTTAACGATTTTCTTTTATTTGGGTGCAATAAAATGAGGAAACCTCGATCATTGTGTATTTTTTTCTAAGCACTATTATAATTAATAGTACATAGCATGGAAGAAGTTATATATTTATTCAGATTTTCGTTAAAATTATTTGCGCAATGTATAAACAAAAAAACAGCTTTCAGTATCCGCTTTAACGTAATTCATAATAGCGAAATATAAATTCAAAACGATTCATTTTTGTATAAAGTTTCAAGCAGCAGTTATTGACGCAAGTTTTTTAAACGGTTTCAATTTAAACTCAAATTATTTTATTCGAAAATTTATTAGAAAAAACTTCTTAAATTATTGTTTTGAAAAAAAAAAACTGCAGGATTAAGGAGTCTTAACATATTGTGTATGTTGCCTTTCAAAAAACAAAACAATTTGAAAACAAAAATTATATCTATTCAGTTTTTCACAATACAATACTATAAGCTACCAATGAAATATGATTTTTCTGGCACATTTTATTTGATGGTTAAAAAAAACTATCAAAGCATTTAATTTAAATTAGTGTGTTTCTTAGTTTTAGGGTTACAAAGTATGACAAAAATGTTCCTGATAAGCAAATAAATTGTTTAGTACTGTAAATGACATATTCAAACCTAGATGAGTAGCAAAAATACAAGATTTTATCAATGAGTCTCTATATAAAGAAAAAAAATCAAATCACGACTTTAATTCACAAGCAGTTAAATACGATGTTAGATATATTTTAGTTTGTTGTTCTTGTTATTAAACCGCCAGCGGTTCATGATAAAAGCAAATTTCTTTGAAACTACTCTAAGTGTTGGTACCTATTCAAAAATTCACATTATGTACTTGTACACTTTTAAACTTTAAATGATATTTTAATATTACTTAACATTTTAATCAGTTTTTTTTTTTTGTTTCTTTTGTTTTTTTTTTAATTAAAAATGATATTTTAAAAATATATAATGTAATTTATGTGTTTTTTTTTTCTACTTTCAGTTAATTAAATGAGAGATATTGTTTTTTAATAGTTAAAGTTGTTTTTTTTTTTATATATAATTATAAAGTCCATTGTAAACTAGGCTTTAAACTAGTGTTGGGAAGATTGGGAGCAATGTTGTTGTGAGTCATCTTGTATGTCAACATCCATTTCTTTGCTGCTCGTAGATGCATTTCTGTTTGATTGTTTATCAGAGTTGTCATCTTGTTCGTCATCATCGTCTTCTTCTTCTATGAGCTTGCGAGCAAGTCGAACTGCTTCATATTCATTGTAATGAGCTTTGCGGCGTCTTTCGAAGGCCATTCTTCGATCTGAAATATAATTTTAAAAAAAAATATAGTCGAGGCAGCTTTCAGAATTGATTGTAGGGAATTATTGTTCATGGTACATGGTATTAGATCCTGTATATGAGCTCTCCAAGCGAAAGAGAACAGAGTAACATTGACTTTTCAAAAGTAAAAAGATGATAAATGAGAAACAACACGCTATCGACGAGGAAATAGAAGGAAATTTAACAAAGGCAAAAACAATCTCCCATAATACAACTAACATCGTAGCTGATGGTTAGAATATGGAAAAATCATTTCTGCGATCTGTATGACAGTGATGACAAAACGAACCTTATTGCCATTTACACTGCACTGTTCAACATCGCGTATAACATTATCGTTTGTGAAGCCTGAAGTTTTTTGTCAACAATCCGATATTTTCATATCAGTGATCGTTTAGACCAGAAAGACAAACATGGGAAAAAAACCTCAAAACATCAAAGGGATACCTATCACTTTTTTATCGTTTCAAGACAGTTTATGACAATATGTTGAAAGATATCATTTAAAAATAAATCTGTAGTTTGGAATCTCTGGCATGTGACGTTATGTCACATAAATTTGAGATAGTTAAGGAGTTCAACTACCTAACCTAGGCTACATTTAAAACTGACGAGATCAGAAGGTTTCACACTTTCTCCATGGCGTAAAAAGTCGACATCCGCAAAATCTTATAGTACCAAATTTCAAGGCAAGTATCAATTACTAACGACAAAAATGAAGCTGAGGTACTATTAGGTAGATTCAGTGTTATAACAAGCACTGGCCAATAAGCAACCATGTTGCATAATGTTGCATGGATGAAGGAGAAGAGGAAACAGTCTTTTTTTTTGCTCTCTGTCACAGACGCTACTGCTTCTATAATGGTGGGCAAATCTATGTTCAAGGGGTAACCCATGAACATAGAAAGTGCAGATCACTACCTTCTCGTGGTGCCCGCTGACAAGGGGTAACTCTTGCGAAGTGTGACTGCTAAGTCCTGCGAACTTACTTGCGAAGCCGTGAACAAAATTCAATGATTTATTGGGTATGCAGCACCACTAATGTGGATATTGCTGAAAAAACCAGAGTCCTGAGAATGTTCATGCGTGGAACTTGTAAGCAGAATGGACGTCATTTTCGACGAAACTGAGTTGTGTGTTCTCTAACGAAGTGGATCTCAGTCGATTATGACTAGGAATATCTATCCTAAGTTGTGACGGCAACAAAAGACAAATGTCTGCTCGACATTTTAAAAATAACTAGTACCGCGGGGTACTGGAAGCCCCACTATGGAAGTCTATGACAGAAGTAGTGCCAGTACACTGAGGATGGCCCTATATGGAGCATCGCGGGGGCTGTGGTTATTATCCAAGTGGAAAGCTGTTGAAGTTATTATTCAACAGTATAGATAAAAAAAGAATGAAAAGTGCGTCACTTGCCGTATTATCAAGTGACAAACCGTACTATAAAAATCAATATTAAATTTGAATGCAAGTTCTTGAGTTGTGAGTCGTACATGGTTTACTTCTCTTGAACAAAAATATGATGGAATGATGAACTAATCATTTGGCCGTTCTTAATATAAGAAAAGGACTTGGATCTTGATAATGATGATTATAGGAAGGGGGCGCAAGCTCCCGGGCGATGATCAACGTATTCTATGATCCTGATATTGTGGGTAGGCCCACCGTGAAATAGAGCTGTAATGGCAGGTGTTCACGTTAAGCTTATCTTTGATATTTGCTGCTATAATGGACCCAGGGATCTCATAAACACTAACATTAATAGTCTTTTTCTATTGACAGCTCCAAATACTTAGGAGAAAATTTCTTTTTCCCTATGGTTTGTGGTATAACTGTGGACCTTCACTGGTCTATGTATGTCAGACGATTTTAATAATCCTCCACTTTAACCTAACCTAACCAGAACCTCATTTTACTACTATCAATTTTGGTCAAAAGATCAAATTAATTAAGATTTATGAGCAGGTGATCTCCAAGCCGCTATTTTTACCTTTTTAATCACCTCAACAAGAGTTATCATTTTCCAACCAGTGCGACAATTTTTTGAGGCAAGAATATAAAACTTTTAAACGATTGCAGGAGACTCCTATTAAAAAGTTTAAATTGGGAATTATTCAATCAACTCTCTCAAAAGAAATTTCAAAAGGTTTACATTGCAAGATTCAAAAAAGTGGTTCCCCGGTGAAACAATGATAAAATGACGTCTGGACAACAACTCTTTATAAAAATTGCCCTGCTATTCTCCCCAAAAGTGAAAGAGTTCCTTTAAAAACAACTGCAATACGAAATTGTTGTTGGGAAAGCCCAATAAAATTATTTACGAATCTGAATACAAACCCTTAATTAACCTCAATCTATGAATAATTTTTCCTGTAATACAAAATTATCAACAAAATTCTAAATTAGTCAGTCAAACCTAGCTGGAATCCCTTAATACATTTTAAAATATAAAAATGTACTCATCATCAATTTATTCCAAACAAACTAGCTATACGCAGAAAAAAACACACAAAAAAGAAGATTACTCAACACTCTCAAGTATCAACCTATTAGCAGTTAGCAGCTGATTAGCAACGATGCAATTCAAGCGATTACAGGAAAATCGATTCAAATAGCACGACCAAGTCAACCGAGAGAACAAATTCCACGAGAATCTATAAATAAACTACACAAAGTCTTTAAGAGCTTCGGGTTGGCGGCGGCGAGCGCAAGAAAACTACGCCAGAGACAAAACTAACCAACCTGTAGCAGGCGATAGCCGAAGCCAGCAGCAATAGAGGAGCAGATCAGCAGCGGAGTAGAGCGGCGCGGCGCGACGCGACGACAGAAGCAGATAATGTTTTGTTATTCTCCAATCCCCGCCTACATAACAAAATCAAATATAAAAAAAATTAATTTACTTTAACACGAATAAAATGAGTGTGACGTTGGATTTGATTTTGATTAAATTGTCACGACACTGAAAAATGAAAAAAAAAATAAATAAGAAAAAGAAATACGCGAATAACTCTTGTGTCAAGGACAAAGGGAGGAAGCTCTACATATCACCAGGGCCAGACAAACAAATCAAAAAAAATCCAAAAAACAATTCAAGAAAATATGAAAAAAACACCACAAACCTTTTTGTTCCTCAGTCTCATCACGATTGTCGTCAGATGAATCTTCGTCGTCTTCATCATCAAAGGAAGATGTTCGAGTATTCGCAGCTACCATTAATCTAAAAAAAAAGATACGCCATTCAAGATTGGAGCTTTTCTTATTCTTTGATAACTCACTTTTCAGCAAGCAATTCAGCATCGAGCTGGTCAATGTTCTCCGGATCGACTTCGGCATAGTTGTAGGGAGTTTTTGGTTCTTCGATCTTCATGTGGCCATAATCTTTGTCTGGGGGATGATAGGTCTGCAGAACATTTAGCTCATCAAATTTAGCGCTTTTTCTGTAACTATTGAGGGAATGCAAAACAATAGAGTGTGTGTAGCGAATAATTTGATTGGGAATGGGTATACCTTGCTCCTGACCCTGAATGGCGATCGAAACTACTGGAAGTTTTAAGAATACCTTTGCAGGGTTTCTTTGCATCGGGAGAACCTTGCATGATGGTTGTGTTTTTTGGTGAGTGATTAGCTTGCCACGCACGAGAATCTTTCAGTTTTTTTCTATTTTTTCGTTGGTTACTCTTCTAGAATATAAAATTAAATGCATAACAAATAATTTTAATAATATACAAAAGGATGATTTCATCTCGGAACTATTCCTAGAAATTCCATATATTGCAGTTGTGAAACGTATGTTTGGAAAATTCTTTGTACATATTTTAAAGACACACAAAGGATAAGCCGAGGAGGAATAATCCTCAGATAATCTTGCCAAATGTGGAATGAAATTAGCAACAATTACCTGAAGTTGTGTGATGAGTGGTTTTCTTCTATTTTTCCATAGAACTAGTTGGAATATTATTTTTAATAAAGAATTATAAAAGAATAAAGTTTTCAGACAGAATATAGCAAATTTGTTGCGGAGGTCGCTTTTGCCTTTGATTTTTCTGCGGGTTTATTTTTTTCGTTTTTTACTTTTTTTTTATTTTGTCATATGTTTGACATATCTCATCCGCTCAGTTTGAAAAACTCTCATTGGAATTATTGGAAAGGGTGTGTTCGTTAAGTACGTGATGAACTATAAAAGTAACGAGTAGTATGCATTTACACGTAAGCAAATGTACTATTTTAGAGGAATTTTTGAGGAACTTTGTCGGAATTTACATTTGACGATTTTTCCCGGGATTGTTTTTTTTTTTAATAATCCTGCAAGAGTTTTCCATTGGAAGAAAATCTCACGTTATTACAACAACAAATATAAATCTGTACTGGAAAAATATTTGAATTTAATCCCACCTCGGTCTCTCATAATAAAGGTTTGTCCAAACCAAAGTGTGACAGTGCGACAAGAACTTTTATATGAAAAATGCTTTGCGCTTTGTCGCATTTGGTGTGGTTAATCTCATATGACGCTGTGTAAATAAATTTGGCAGTTGTCGTGTCGCACTGTCTCACTTTGGTTTGGGCAAGCCTTTATATGAGAGACCGACGAAGGAACGAAGCGACCTCATTTTTCTTCTAAAAGCCTTTGTTATAGTGTTGGGCTTTGGTTTGGGCAAGCCTCAATTAGTTTATCTCATTTTTTTGCCACCCCATATAATCCGTCGCGTGCGTTACGCCGATGTTTTCGACTGACAGCTCGATAAAATACACACGTTCTTATGAGAAATGACCTATAAAAACGGACGCGACGGAAAAAGTAGCCGAACTTTTAACTTCATCATGGATTCTATGGGTTGGCCTCTTAAATTTGTCAATACATGAGATAATCGAATCGAAAAAGCCATCGAGTGAACTACAGCCCGTATTCGATTAAAACGTGTACGGACAAACATCGAATTGCACAGCCTTCGTCTGAACCTAGCGTAACTGTCGCTGCTACAAGAGCCTTGTCCACGTGTGAACTCATACAAACAAAAACGAATCGGTATTTGAAGATTTTTTGTAAAACCCCGAAACGCATTCCGATTTCTGAGCTTCTAGCCTTTAAAAATTGCTTTCTGGCAGCACTAAAAAAAAATTATCAAAAGGCGGCAAGCAGCACTCACAAAATGCTTTAAAATTATTTTGTTTAATATTTTTAACATTTTTAGAAAAACTACATAAAAATGAATTGTTCTCAAAAATTATGGTAAGTTATTATTATTAAGAAAAGCCAATAAAACAGCGTTTACACATAATTTATTTATAGTTCCCCCTCAAACCGCAATCAAATCGTTGAGAAAAGTCTTGATCTTCAATTGGATGCGAAACATGCCAAAGAATATCTAATCTGGGGCTCAATTAACATCCTACTTTTAGCCATTCTACTATTTGATATTGCCAATAAGTGTCCCTTTGCAGTGTCTAAATGGTATTACGTTGAATATGCTGCAGCCGGTATCTTGGCCATCTCGGTTTTGTTTTATTTCTCCAAATATTTGTACTACATTCTGAGTAAGGAGTCCGTTCAAGGTACAAAAGAACAAAAGAATCTTCTTGGATTCGATGATAATGGTAAGAGAAATTGGCATAGAGATACCACAAATAAGTCCTTGGACTTAATGACTTAAATTTCCAGATACCTCATTTGTAACTGCATCAAAACTCAAAGCAACCAAACCTGACACAACTTCGGCTCCTTTGAACTCAACAATTCTCAGTTGGCATTCATCTTTTAATGATTGTATGTTTGAATTTTATTTCTTCTTTGTCCACTTTCTATGTAAATTCTGTATTAACAGCTGCCCGCTCTCCAAATTGGAGCTATAGCCGTACAACACCGCCGCGAACAAGTCTCAGTCCGGGACAAAATGTCTCATGGAATACTTCTATGCAAAATAATTCCTCTCTGAATGCTAGTACACTCAGCAGCAATGCTTCCTTTGTTTCTCCCTACACCAAGTATGCTCGCGATGAGATAATTACAGACGAAAAAGGTCTCCAACATTATTTAAGGTGGGTTTTGCCTTATTTAGCACATGTTTCAGAGCTTCAAAAGAATCTTATTCTTTAGGGAAGTTTCCAAGCTTAAAGAATTTGGAATTGCTGAACCACATGAAGTGAGCAGCTCCTTTAATCCGGGATCAATGAATTCTTTCTGGAATTATTGCAACACAGCTGCGAATCTCCTCAAAACATCACTCTACCAACTGGCGCCATCAAATAGTGAGTGTAGTCTACATTTTCTTGTAGAAAAAGTTCCAATTTTGTGTTTCCTCCCACAGCTCCATCATCGCAGAACAAGCAGTCCAACAAAGACGAAGGTGTCAATGACATAGATGGCAATTCAGATCTTATCAAGAAGATTTCTTCTGAGAAACTGTCACAATATGTCGCCAACTTAAGGAGGGTAAGTACCGATAAAGATTTCTTCCTACAGATAACATTCAACTGCTTCCTTTTAGTGGATGTCAATCACAATTCTGCAGCGTCTTGAGGGTGAAATTAAGAAAATCGATAGTGCTTTTAAAATGCGGGGCTTCTCTGACATGCAGATTGGTTGTGTTGGACTTGAACGTCTGAAGAAAACCGTTGACAATCAGCAATTCGTAACGCACTATGTCCCAATGCTACCTCTGATTGTTCCCTTTCTAGAAATATCCACCAATCAGGAGTACGTTGTGCAAAGAATAAAAGGTTTTAACTACATTTAAACTAGGTATATCTAGATGTTCCTTACTTTGTTCTTTATTTCAGATCTAGCTAAAGGTACATGTGTAGCAGACTATCGCTGGAACTGCGGTTCATCTCATCAAGGAAAGAGATGGGATGAACACTTACCCACCGACGCAGCAGTGAGCACTGAGACTCTATTCTAAAGTTGGACAATTTTTCATTTGTTTTGTTTTGCAGATTCTCTTTCATTTGTTTTGCACCTATTTGGACAGCCAATTGATGCCCTTACCACAACCTGGAGGCCGTTCATTTTTCAATCGTTACGTCATCATTGGTGACAAGAAGACCGTCAAGGAGACAGTTGCCAATGTAACCAATAAATCACGATGTGCAATTCTCTGCACAAATCTATTGAATCCAAAATTTAATTTCATCAACGACAAGGAAATCCACAATTGTGTGTACGATCGCAATAACTTGTTTTATGTTATTATACAATTTTTGATCTACATGAAGCAGAATCATGAGGGTCTATTGGAAGGTGTGAATTTAGGAAAGAGTGGCATTAATATAATGTGTGTTATTGAAGACTGAATGAATGAAGTAAGGATAAGAGAGGAGATGACGATGACCTATTATTATTATAAGTCTAGGTTTTTAGTTATTTATACAATTTGTTCTTCAAATAAATTAGATGAAATATAAGAATTGTTGGTTGTTTCAAGTTTGAATATTTGTTGCCAAACTATAAGATGCATCAATACTTAAAAAAGCATTCTACCTTTCTGCTTAAGGAATAGTTACCTACCTAATAGAAGATTTTTGTTTACAGATTTCTGTGGTAAATGGTTTAAGTGCGTCAGTCATTTTTTGACAACCACTTTACTTAACCTAGGATTATATTAGGTGTGTTTTTTTGTACGACCGGGCTAAGTTGGACGAAAAAAACGCTTTCGGGGCTAAACAATTTACTTGTCAAATACAACAACAAATTAGACCGAGGGGCTTAGCTGCTAAGCCCCGAGAATTCTCGGGGCTAAACTCTTTGAAGGGGTTAAAATCTGTGCTACCAACTCACTTTCTGTTAAATCATCGATAAATTGTATGAAAACACCAAAATTATCGATTAATTGTATGAATATAAAAACACAAAGATGGCGTTTGGTGCAGAAAAAAAAATTAAATTGTGTATTTTTCTTAACTCTTTCAAATTATTTCATTTAAATTTTAAAGTGTGTGTATTTAATGCTCTGAAATGTCTTTATAAGTATGTTATTGAATTTATTAAAACACAAAATGGAAATAATTCAACAAATCAGAATTTTTTTTCATTTTTTTTTCACAATGATGCCAAGTGTTTTGGTTAAGCCCCGAAGCGTTTTTTTCGTCCAACTTAGCCCGGGCGTACAAAAAAACACACCCATTGATTGGAGTTCAGAAGAGTACGAAAGCATCCAGATCTTCTAAAACTGTCTATTGTGTCCTATCTGTCATTTTTGTGCAAAAAATAGTTTCAGATGACTTCTGGATGCTTCCGGACTCTTCTGGACTTCCAGTCAAAAAGCGTTACCGTTATGACCGTTATTAATTTTAAGTGCTACCTATTTTACTCGATTATTACTTTTTAAAAATATCCAACTATGTTATTTCAATTGTCAGAGAATGGTCACAGAAAAATTCAACGTTTCATGACTTTGGCCAACGATACATAATTTCATATCAATTATGTAGAAATTATACTTAACCGGTCACTGTGGCGTATGTGGAACATTTTCATCCACAGGAACAATAATAAATTTATGTTTGATGATTATATTGAAACATGTTGACCAAATAGCCCATGTTACAATCTCCCAGCAGTATTTTCGTTACATGTCAGTAGGTTCACATTCGATCATGACCGAGAGCAAGACCTGACAACTTAATGAACGGAAAAAGATACATGAATGTTGGCTGAAAATCAAAACTTGTTTCTAAAGAAGAATTTGAATTTGAAATTACTTTGGTTTCTTATATCTGTCACCTGATGTCACTTTGGCAATGTCCGGTCTCGAAGACGTCACTTTTCTACAATCTGACATTCAAATTTTAAAAATGTATTGTGTTTACTGACTTATGTTGACTTATTAACTGACTTATGTTGACTTATTATATAATAATAAGTCAATGACTGTGGCAGTACGCAGTTTTCGACCAGCAAAATAAGTTTATACCAGTTTATTTTGAGAAGTCTCCAATCTCATTACTTAGTGAAGCCTCCAATTTCTTTTCGCACATAATTTATTAGGCCCGTCCTACCAACATAAATATCCCTGAGAAAGTGTGTTTACTGACTTATGTTGACTTATTAACTGACTTATGTTGACTTATTATATAATAATAAGTCAATGACTGTGGCAGTACGCAGTTTTCGACCAGCAAAATAAGTTTATACCAGTTTATTTTGAGAAGTCTCCAATCTCATTACTTAGTGAAGTCTCCAATTTCTTTTCGCACATAATTTATTAGGCCCGTCCTACCAACATAAAAATCCCTGAGAAATTGAATCCATAAATTTTTCATCTCAGAGATCTCCGCAAAATACAGAAAACAGCAAGTTGAGATTTTTTGTACCACTTAAAAAATCTCGGAGCCCTCAGAAATCTATCTTTGTGGGACGCATCTATTATGTGCGAACAGAGTTTCGTAGCCCTCTCCAAATAAACTGATTAAATAATTTCGCTGCTCTAAAACTGCGTATACTGCAAAAAAAAATTTTCGTTTATGATTTTGTTGTGTGATTTTTGCATGAGATTATTCTTATGCAGCTGAAGCGAAATGAAAATGTTCTGTTGTCGACAACAAACTTCTAACAAAAAATATTCAAGGGTTAACTTCCTAACCATTTCAACCATTTCCACTAATACACTCACCTGCGATTTTCTTGAGAGAAAATATGTCTGAAATAAGTGTGAATCCCGCCGCTATGCATTCGTCGGAATCCATAATAGCGGTGATTACTTTTAAACTGTACTGTTAGAAGCTTTTTAAATTCCAAAGCTCTCCACTGGCAACTGTCAAAAATTATTTAAAGAATCCCAAAGCTTTCGCATAATTTCATACAAATTTGATTTATGACGCAATAGTTGGATTAAAAATTAAATAAAATTCATATTCGCCAATTCGCCTACAAAACAACTCTATCGACACGGTCGCCCTAACTTCTCTCTTTGGTTGCTCTTCCACAGTAAAAAAAAGGAAAAGAAACTATAGCAAACCAAGTGAAGTCATCACTGAATTTCCATTCATTTTCGATTCGTTATTTTTTTTTTCTTTAAATTCAATAAAATGTTGTTAACTCGAGTTGCTCCATCATTATCAAAACTAAGCCAAGTACATCTACGTTATGCAGCATGTGCTAGTCAATCGGTTTACCTGCAATCTGTTGCAGGAATGAAAATGAATAGAATGTCAACAATTGCATTTACAGAAAGAAAACCAAACGGTAAGTATTTTTCATCAAAGTTATGATTCATTTCATAATAATTTATAAACTTGTATGTCTACTTTTAGGTTTATTAGGTTCGACATCTATGTTGGATTCATCAAATTTTACAGCTTGCAAAGCCTATTCCACAAAACAGCCAGAACTACCCTCCAAACAAGAATTAGAAAAGTACTTTTTCAAAGTTACAGTTGTGATTTGGGATTTGAAGTGGAAAATAACTATATGGGCTTGGGGAATGTTTAATAAGCACATCGTCAATAATCCAATGGTTCAGTCCAATTGGAAGACATTCAATGCGAAACTCGAGGAAGCACGAAAGAATTAAAGTTGTTGTTAGTCTTTTGCATTTATTTATTACATATTATCAAAATACTCAGCACGAATTTTATCAAATAAAAACTTAACTAAATACGACTGAGAATCACTTTATGAACAACAAATAAAACAATTTATTGTATATTTACTAAAATTACTAAAAAAAAAGTTGTATTTTTACTCAAATTTAAAAGTTGTCATGTTAAGAATGCTTCGACTGTTGTTTAATTGATCCCAGAACTAAGGATATTTTCAATATAGTTTTGAATCTTTTTGCGGGCTTCAATCAATGATGGTAGATCATTTTTGCTAGGCTCGTACATATTAGCGCAGTGAGCAGTTCCTTCAATGTATAAAGTTGGAGTATTTGGGTTAGAAGATGTAATCAATCCAAGTGCATGCCACGGATCAATTGACCCATGTACATAGAGAACGTTTGTTGTGTTTGGATTCAATGCACCATAAAATTTATTTGTTTTTCCAACAACAGAATTCAGATACTGCGAATCCATTCTAAAATAGAAACAACAAATATTTAAAGAAGTACGTACTTATTTTTCGTTTTGTTATGTTTACTTCTCCGAAAAAATGTCCATGCACTGTCGGATGAAAAAGTCCACCGGGAATCGATCGGTAAAGAGACTATCTTTTTGGGTGGATGTTTGATAGAATCCAAACTCATTACAAGTTTGATATGTCCATTGACGCATGGCACTGTCTTCATCCCAAGTAGTATTTTGCATTTGGACAATCATTTTGGCATACTTGTAGTCCAAGCATTTTTCGCCGCTGTCCTTCAATAACATTCTATTGACTTCCGCGAGTCTTTGAACTGGAGTGCCTATTGTTTCATTTATCATCACATCACAGACCTTAAGGTGTTGTCCAATTTAAAATGTTGAAATTGAAAATTCGTGGATTCTTATACTTACATCATCTATTGTTTTACCAGAATGTGGAGAATTGTCTTTGTTGTATTGAACAACACCAGCAAAGTTTCCAGCTATGTTTTCGAATAGATTGGCAATGTCTAATTTATTTTCTATGGATTTTTCAATTGGATCGCAAAGTCTGTGGATAAAAGTTATTTCTATTGAATTATTTCCCTGAAAATACTAAGATGGCTAGAACACATCGAGCGTTTGGACTTCGACCCAACATAAATGGATATAACGTGACAGAGAAAGACGTTGAATAGCTTTGGAGTCTAAAATTCAATAAAATATTTTTGTTTACTCACTGGAATTTTTCATTGATTTCTCGTTGTCCAATCATGTGTCTAAGTAGAATCTCCAGCTGGGCAAACGACCTTCGCACTGCTATTACACAAGCATCGGAGTATGATGCTAACGATCTCTGAACTACTTCAAAATATTCTTTGAAATCAACCTCAGCCAATAAAGGACCACTGGAACTGATCGATCCGTAAATTAATTCTGGATACTTTTCTCGTGCCCATGCTGCTAGGGATCCAGGATAAGATCCACCAAAAGCAATCCATTTTTGGGAATCCTTTAAATTATAGGTAGCTTTGATTTCGCGTACAAAATTAGCTAAATCGGCTAGAGCCTGCTCTGATGTTAGATATTGGAGATTATCTGTTGATAAATTTCTAAGCGACAAAGTCTTATAGATTTCTGCACCAAGGAAATTGATTATTTTCTTACTTGGTCGGCTGACTTGCCCCATAGAATCGATGTTCCACGGAAAAACAGAGAGCATTAAATTTGGCTGCATAGTGAATCCATGCGCCACTCGTCATCCATCTGGGAGTTTCCTTTCCCTCGCCACCAATCATCAAGAAAATTGGTCCACCAGGTTTATAGTGCTCATTGGACACATAGTATCTCTATGAAATGTAACATTTTTAGAATTTAATTAATTACTTACTTTTTGAAAATCAAAATTCACCTGTTTCCATTTGGGATACTTTGCTGGGTTGGAATGGTCAAGGATTTGTTGAAACCATTTCACTTGTGGCTCTTTAAATTGATGTAAGAGAGGAGTTTTGCTAGGAGCACCAAGGAATCCATTTGAAAACAATCTTTTTCCAAATGTTACTTGAGTTGAACAAACTACAAAAATTAGCAAAACAAAGGCTGAATAGCGCATCTTGCAAGTTTATAATCCGCCGTTGTTTTTCGGCTTATCTCTCAACCGCTGTGAACTTTTAACTGATTTTGATTATGGATGTCGAAGAGCAACCTGCAAAAAATGCTACATTCCAGGGTTGAATATGACATCTTGACTTGTAGATGGATTTTTTTTTTAACATTTTACTTGTTCCAGTTGTTGTTATTATTTACTTGAAAATATTTTTCCGATGAAAGAATTATCGGCCCTAGCGAGGTATCCGTCGGAGCGAAAAATTCTCCGATTTTCTGAAAAATGCTTTTCCATAAGATATGTACTGACAATCTTTGTGGGACAGAGTATAGGACAAAATATGAAGTATTTTTTTGAAAAACATAAACAAAATAAATAAATACGCTACATAATGCAAAGATCCAAATTCATAAATTGTATGGAATTAAATTAAATTGTTCATATTTGTGTTTACTCATTTTGTAGCAAACTTAATACAATTGTATCGACTTTTCCATTCCTGCATCCTACTTTTAACAAGAAGAAGTGTTATCAAATACATAATACAGGGTGGGTATTTTTATAAGTGCATGATATTAGACGTTTTTCTTTTTTCATTCAAAGCGCACCCTGGAGTAAATAATTTTCAGCCTTAACTCAGAGCGGCTAACGATCTTGGAATAAATGTATGGAAAACAAAAATAGTTAAAAAAAAAAATCAAAATGATGGGTGTACCTATTAATATTAGCAAGAGTGTCGATTTTGTGTATACTTGACTTGTTTAGTGAGAAAATATGTATTATGTCATTTTTGATTGGAAATCCAGAAGAGTCCAGATTCATCCAGAAGTCTTCTGAAACTGTTTTATTGTGTCATATCTGTCATTTCTGCGTGTGAAAAGGTGTTGCCAAGTGGACCAAAAAATGGACCGGGATTGATTGATAGGCGCGACGTCCAGGACACTGCAAATAGAATATCTTTATGCGAGCAAAGAAAAAAAACACATAAATTTCCCATTATTGCAGGACAAATTTTTGAAATATATTTATTTTACAATAACTTTAGCTAATACATTGTACACATCTTCTTTATTGCTACACACAGATCAAACGAATTTGGTGGTCATTTTGCTTTTCTTTAATTACATACATATATATAATAATGTTAATATGTATTTTTATATTGTATAATATATATTTATTTGTATAATTATATTTAGCGCTTCATTTAACTTTATTCAATAAGCACTAGCAAATAAAAAATAAGCTTTCTTAATATAAAATAATACAGTTTTTTTCCATTTCATTTGCTTTTCGTTTGATTTTATATAAAAAAAAAGAAAAAAGAAACTAAAATATATTCACTAAAGTATTTTTATATTTGTTGTTTTGTTTTTTATAATTGTTAAAAACAAAATACTTTAAGAGGTATACAGTTGAAATTGGATTGAAATGATACTGATAATGAATTTATAAAAAAATAAATGATTTTTTAGAGAATATAAAATGAAAACTTAGCTTACATACAACATATATAATAAGTTATTATTTCGAGCCGAACATTTATTTTATCCATTCATCTAAGACAGAATAAGATATTTATGATTTAAATTAAATAAATTTAACTACAATTATGATTTTTTGTCAAATACTTTGTGTTACAAACATTTAAATGTATCGTTTTATTGTGTTGATATAAAATCTACATAATATTCGATGTAATATTGAATTCTAAATGTGTGAATACGTATACTCTAAAATATTTAATGCAACTGCACACAGAAATAAGTTCTAATCCAAATTCATCATTCATTCGAAACGATTAAAATAATGAATGTAAAAAAACAGAAATTGGCTAGTAAGCTCTAAATACTTTTACAAGGAATGTTTCAGTACACAATTCAGTACGTTATATTATTTAAACTGATATCAAATTTAAAATATCACAAAATTATCTAGAAAAAACAAAACAAAACATAAACTTCTAAGAGATGAGAATTCGTTAGGTAGGTATAAAAAAATAGTTATAAAATTGGTTAAAATAATAATACAAATGATTTGTGTATTTAAAAGCTACCGTCAGTGCAGAAATGAGATCTTAAGAATTTCGTTAGGAAACTTTTTTTTGTTTTTGTATAAATAAAAAAAAAAATAAAATAACTTGTAAAAAGATAGGCTAAGTTAATGAACGTATTTTTATGCAACTATTGGTATTGGGTAGTCATGGCTGCTCGTTGCTGATTAAAATGTAGGTACTCCTGGTCCTCATGTTTATAATATACGTCAATTTGTTTTTCTTGTAATTTTTGAGGCTCTTATACTCGTTTTGCATCGTACTGCTTTACTTTGTCTGGTATGGCTGCTTTCTCAACAGCTACCAATGAGGTCAGCTCATTTAAAGTTTGCACGTACACAAGCTTGCGCCAGAATTTTGAGCTGAAAAAATCAATTAATATTATGTATAGAAGGCATTTATTGTGAGTAAACAACTACAAATATTAACTTGTTTACAAAAGACCTGATATTTTTGAATCTAGAAAAAAAATGCAATTTTTCTTCAAAATAAATTCTCTAAATACTATAAAGTTTCAGGAAAAAAACAACAGCATTTCCATTTTGTATGATTCGGAAATTAGGGCGGCAGCGAACTTATGAATCAAAAGCAGGAATTCACTGAATCATTACTAGGGAATTCGATCCCGAAACAAATGTTCAATCCTGGGATTACGGGATTTGAAAAAATGAATATCTGTACACCTTGTTGTTGCCGACTTTAAAAATTGTGCTGTTTATCGCAAGACAGTGTAGGAGGGCGTTCTTACAAATTGTATTCAAGGAAGGAATTTGTTTAAATTAAAATATGACTTCAGACAAATGAGATGCTGACAGGATTATTAGGCGCAAATATAAAGAAAAAATATAAATAAGATTGTGATGATTGGTGAAGTGAAATCTGCTTGCTTCTTAAATGCAAAAAAAAAACGTATTATTCGAATTAAAAGCATACAACCGTATAACTTCGTTCAGCTCTTCCATACTTTTTTATAATTTTTCATATTTTGTTTAATTTTGTTCTTAGAACATTTTCTCTCCGAAAATCCCGGTATCTTGATAATAATCCCGGGATGGATCGTAAAAGAGTGAAAATCATGCGGGAATCCCGGGATCCCGGGATTGACTTCCCTAATCATTACTCATGTTTGCAATTCAGAGAACGCAGGCATTTCAGACAAGACCTTAGTCATCCCGGTCCTGCTGTATGGGGCAGCAGCATTGGCTTTAAAAGATTCGGATGAAAATCTGCTTGGTTGCTTTGAGAGAAAGATTCTTCGAGTGATTTTTGGTCCTGTGTGTATAGAAGGAGTTGGAGAAGAAGATCCAACAACGAGCTTTACGGACTGTACAGCGATGTTGACCTGGTCAAGAAGCTGAAAATACAGCGACAGAGATGGCTGGGGCACGTGGAGCGTGTGGAGCGTGCCCGACGAGTCTTCGAATCCAACCCTGATGGTGTACGCAGCAGAGGGAAACAGCGTAACAGGTGGCGCACACAAGTGGAGAACGACTTCAACCAACTTGGCGTGCGTAACTGGAGGCGGCTAGCTAAGAACAGAGCTGATTGGAGAGGCATGTTGGTTGAGGCCATAATCCACCATGGATTGTAAGCGCCATCCTAAGTAAGTAAATAGGGCATTTCTGACTCGATTGACAATGATATGCTCGAAGACAGAAGTTATAAAACCTATCACCAATGCACTTTTTGTTACGAAAGCCATAACGCCGGAAATTTTGTACCTTATTTTGGCCACGCAATTATGAACATTTCAGATTCAAATTTGCTTGAACTTTGTACGGTATTTAAATTGCAGATTAATAACCAATTCTTTTAAAAAAAAACTTCGTGTCACACAACATGCTTTTGTAATATAAAGTTGGTAACGTTAAAGCTTCCAGGTTTTTACTGTGTCTAAAACTGATGCATTATCTATGGAATAAATTATCAATTGAAAGGAATTCGCTAGATTTAGGAAATTGGTGGACAAACCCCCAAAAACACCCCCCTCGAATATTAGATCTCAGTAAATTGCCTCATACAGCTCTAATATCCGAGGGTTTATTATACTTCATTCATGTACCATTCAAAGATTTTTTTTAAATGGGAATTTTAACGTTTTTCCAGATACTAACCTTACAAAAGGTCGTGACATCCACACAATTGATTTTAGCCAAAACGTTGGATGCACCAAATATAAGTTCTTTAAACTTTTCCTCAATCTTCGATCCAAAAGCTGATAGCATCTAAAAAAAAAGCAAAACAAGACATGAATTGACAAAATATTTCGTTGAAACTTATTTAACATACTTTTTGAGCCATGGGAAGGGTGGAACATTGCGACGACTCGAGCCACCATGCAAATATATCAAAACATAATCTTCCGTTACCAATTGTTCCAGAGTCTTCACAACATACAAAAACAAATTGTCCATCACGTAATGGTAATCAGCACGAGATCTATCTGGCAAATGGCAAGCACAAAACATGACTATCGCATTGTGACCGCCAGCCTTCAGGTAGCCTCCATGTGAGAGCACACGTTTGTATGGCTCTATTACTTTCATGTCTATTTCTCGGGTTCGTCCATCAGGGAGAGTAATTTTTTGCCAATTCCTGGAATCGCGACGTTCATCAGCCGCCGAATAGAAGGGAATTTGATCTGTGGGATGGAGATTAGTTGGTGTGTCTAGTTCTGGGAAGTCATCATCGTGATCTTCGTTGAGACCATCTATTAGAGAACTCGAGGGACTGAGGGAAGCCAAATTGTGTTCCAGATCGTCGTCATCGTCGAAGCTGTGATTGGATATTGAGTCCAATGACGACATATCATCCGAAAGTCTATGCTCGGGTGTGGCAATGGTGTTGTTGACTTGCTTGCGAGTGTTTAGGGTTTTTTGCAGCGAACGATTCGGGCCCTTTGCTATTAAAGCAACCGATTGGTAATTGGCCTCAACAGCAGCTTGGAACTGCGACACTTCAGCCTCCGATTCGCTACTTATCACATCCGGACTATGTGGGCGTATGGGGGATACACGCAATCTGTTTTTGGGACTAAGTTTGCCGAAAGAATGGTTTGTGTTGAGGGAGTTTTTGGCCTCAACAAGAGAAACGTTGTTTGATGTTAGTCGCTTAGTCGGCGGCGTTGTGGTATTCTGTTCGCTCTCTGGTACAACATCTGGGAAATTAAACAGTTTCTTTCGATTCTGATAGTGGCTATTTTCCGAGTCGGAATCAGTAGCGGTGGGTGACATTAGTGGGTGGCTATTGGCCAACACTAATTCACTACGCAACCCATTTGTGTTTTTCTCTTGATTAGTGTATGGTTTTTGTCCGAGACGCAAGACATTCGGAACAATAGTGTCGTTATCTAGAAATCCATTTTCTGCTCCCACCAGTCCGACAATAGTCATTTCATTTAGATTTTGTGTGTTTAAATTGTCGGAGGTGATGTTGTCGTTTATTGGCGAAGCTCCTGTGGATTCCTCCCGAGATGTTGTGGCATCTGATATGTCCATTTTATTGTCCGAAATTGGACTATCTTCAAAGTTTTGGCTACATGACGCGAACATTTTCGATCGATTTTGTTGTTTTTAAAAGGTTTTGTGTTATGGACAAAGCGACTATGGGAGACTCACCTCATTTGGTAATCCTCTTTGTGGTTTTTTATTGTGTTTTGGTACTTTTGTGAACAATTATTTGAGATCATTAGTTTTTGTAATAACACAATAAATATTTTGGTTTTTAGGATGCAAGCTTTTTTTTCCTTTTTGATGAGGAATTTAAAGAAAAAACACACAGAAATCTAGAAATCCTTTCCCTTTTTTATTTTTTTTTCGATATTTTTTTTCATTTGACACTTGCCATGGAGGTGCTTTTTAAATTTTATTTTATGGATGAACTCAGAAAAACGTCAGGGTTGTTAAAATTAAATCACTGACTTCTTTTGTTGCCGTTGCTGTTTTGTATTTGTTTTTTTTTTTTTTTTTTAATTTATTGCCTTCTGACTGTTGGACGGTGACATTTTTTTATCATAAAAAAAAACATCCGATGACAGGATTTTGATCCACGCGAAAAAGCCAGACTGCAATGAGCGATCATGGATTGGATGCTGGATTGTTGGTCTCCATAGGGTTATCTGATGACAAGCGGATGATCCTGTCATCGGAATGGTCAATGGAGACCCCGGGTTATAGGTAATTGAAAAACCGATCAGCCACTTCGTGTAATAAAATTATAAAAGTAAGCAAACATGATCACAGAAATACTTTTTAAGGCCTCCCAAAACTAAAGTGTAGCACTATCACTTGACAGTGCGTTTTGAATGTGTATGCACCTTTTTTGGTTTTGAAATGATACCTAAATATTTCATGTTATCTCTGATTTTCCTATTTTTTCCCTTTCTAGCTGTCGAAGGGATAAATTCGAATCTGTTTTGGCCAATGAAAAACAACATAAGTTTTCCTAAGTTTCAATTGAACACGGCAACTCTTCTTTAGCTCTGCACGCGCTCATTCCAATATTTTTCACGTTACTTTACGTTACGCTACTTGACATACCGATTAAAAGCCATTTGACATTTCCGACATTTTGCTTTTGAGTTGTATTTGACTTTTGAAAGATGTATATTTCGTAGAAAAAGCGAAATATTTCAAATTTCATTAAAGACAAAAAAACATAAAAACATTCATAAAATTCAAATCAAACTATGGAAACATCGAGCGAGCCTACTAAATCTGAAATTTCTAAAGTGTTTTCGTCTTCTATACAAAATCTTCCAATCGAAATTCAAAACGATCAAAAACGTAGAAGGTTTTGTTTGTTTTTTTTCTTTTCTCATGGCCCACTAGATCAAAAAAAATATATAAATATTTATTTTCATATATTTTTAGTTCTTCTCGATCAATCAAACGCAAACGATTCGACGACGAGATAGTCGAATACAGTATTGGATTTCCCCAATCTCAACAGAGCCGATTCGGACGACCACGAACTCAATCGCAATCGTACGTGACAACAGTTGCTAACCTAGACACAGCGACTGCTGCAGCGACAGCAGTAAACCCTCCCAGCGGAGACACACCTCCCGATATAGTATCAGTCAACGCACCAAATCTACCAACTCCAACAATAATGCCTTTGCCTGGTCAACAAATTGCTGACAAGCGGAAGGCTTTGAAGGCAGGCAAAAAGTCGAAGAAACCAGGCCGACCACCTAACCAAATTGCTACCAAGGACTTGGGCCGATGGAAGCCTATTGATGATCTTGCTTTGATAATAGGAATCCAACAAACCAATGATTTACGGACTGTTCATCGAGGAACTAAGTTCTCCTGCAAGTTTACACTCCAAGAAATGCAAGCAAGATGGTATACACTATTGTATGAGGAACCTATTTCCAGAATAGCTGTTGCAGCTATGAGAAATCTTCACCCAGAGTCAGTTGAAAGCGTTCAAAGCCGAGCATTGTACACAGTTCAGGAGGAAGAAATCCTGGGAACCATTAAAAGTGTAAGAAATTATTTTATTTACTCAAGTTAGTAGGAAATAGGAAATAGAAAATCTTTTCAGACGGATAATCCAAAGCTGGAAACTTTCCAAGAACTTCTCGATAAAAATGCGTCGATATTTTTCTCTGCCAGAACTGCCAAGGCACTGCAAAATCATTGGCAACTAATGAAACAATATCAATTGCTTCCCGATCAAGTAGTAAAGCCCCTCTTCAACGAGGACCAGCCAATGAGTTTCTCCGATGCAGAGGAACTCATCTTAGACTCTGAGCTCATTGACAACAAAGATGACGCGGTTGAGATAGAACTTGCTCTGGCAGACCGCCGCAACAAACGAGAAATACGTCAGCTCGAGAACGAGCTGGGTCGTTGGAACGTCTTGGTAGACTCACTTACCGGAGCTGGTGTCACACCCGAATTTGATGGCCAAACCCTGGCCATACTTCGAGGTCGTTTGGTGCGCTATCTCATGCGTTCCAAGGAGATCACTTTCGGACGTGATGCCAAAGAGGTTGTGGTCGATGTTGACTTGTCGCTTGAAGGGCCAGCGTGCAAGGTTTCCCGCAAACAGGGCACCATCAAACTACGTAGCAACGGAGACTTTTTTATTTCCAACGAAGGCAAACGGCCAATTTTCATTGATGGCTCGCCATTGCTGTGTGGCAATAAAACGCGTCTAGCCAACAATTGTGTAGTGGAGGTAAGATCAACTAATAATGTTGACACTTCCTGGTTTGTTATCGATTTGCTTTCCAATTTCAGATTGCCGGACTTCGGTTTGTGTTTCTGGTAAACTACGATTTGATAAACGCCATCCGGCACGAGAGTGCAAAAACAAATGCTACTTTGAATTGAAATAAAATCCCTTGATAACTCTTTATCTTTAAGTTCCATTGGAAATAATATTTCACGTGTTTTATTTTTTTTGTGTTCATTTGAGGCCTTGAACTACTTATTTATGTTGGTGCATTTGGATAGGCTGATATATTTTTTAACAATTTGATTTGTAGTAGGTATTTAAATGTAAGCCAATGGGGGTATTGTTTATCTGGATAGAATACTAATTACTTACTTGCTGTGTGAATTGTTGCGGAAAAATGATATGTTGAGTTATTATCAAAAACATTAGTCAGTTTGGTTTATCAAATTGTGCGAACCAGGTGATGAACGGTGTTGAATAATAAAAATAATATAATTGAGCTCGAGCTTAATATCGGTGTAGGTACCTAATATGTTTTTTTTTTTTTAAGTGATTTTGTTGGTTGAGTGCTTTTTAAAGTTTTAATCCTAAAAAAAATTATGGAACTCGATAAAGTTGAATATTTCTTAAATAAAATTAAAAGCCCATAAAATTAAAGTCCATACAAAAATTACGAAAAAGAATTACATAAGTTAGTAGGTAGCGAAAACTTTGGTTCAGGATCTGAATAGCACAACACTAACATGTAAGAGCAACTCAATTTAAAAAAAAATAATTTTAATAAAGTGCATATTGTGACTTGTGAGTTTAAATACAATAAATCGCAAATCAATTTTCCATTTATGGATTGGAAACACTAATATGATATTTTTTTTATATTGTTGAAAGATAACTGAAAATACCATAATAAGTATTCGGACTTATCATAAATTTCCTATGGTAGATTTGTTACGAAATCGAAAAAAAAAAATCGGACTGTCATTGCAATTTGTATGAGTTTTTTCACTAAGATGGTTCCAGTTTCAAAAACTTGTAATACTAACCGCTATTCGGCCATTCCACACTGATGTAATTGAACCGGGGCTTAAAACGAAGCTCGTGGGAGAGGGAAGTAAGGATTTTGGAAAGGAACGAGTAAATTGCTAAACCATTTTTTGAGTGGATCTATAAGTTTCTCCGGTGTGCGATGTCCAATTAGGCCTTTTTATGAATTCTATCAGTATCGTAGATTTGTTACGAATCCCTTAGTTTTCCGTATATTTTAAGGATTCATTTCTCAGAATCTTTTTTTCTTCATAGGAAACGAAGAAAAAGTTATTATTTGCCTAATTCGGATAATCTCCACACTTCAATGCACAAACATTTTAAAACGAAAAGCGCATAAGGGGTGAAACATTATTAAACCCAGTGAAAAATGGGAAATAGCACAATTATAATTTAAAAATTTGATTTTACCCCAAAACGTTGTGTAAATTTTGATTTTTTTCGGTCAATCGATGATTTTTCATTTTTGTTGTAATTATGTGGGAAAAAGAAGGAGAATTTCCCAGTTAACCGAAATCTCATGTGACTTCTTAATCAAAGATGAAACCATCACCCCCTATAGAATCCGACGAATGTGTTGCGGCGGGATCCGCGCTTATTTCATTCATATTTCTCCTTTAGAACTGACAGGTGAGGAAGTGTGTTAATGGAAACTCTAAGGTAGTTCCTCGTATTGATAATACAGTTCATCTGGTAAGTTCATAATTGCTTTAAATGCGAACGCAAAACCTTTAGGGACTACACTACTGATAATCTGCCACCAATTTCATAAAATTTTTTGCAACTTATATGAAAAAATAACGAGCAACATCATTAGGGAGGTTCACATGGGCGAGCATGCTCGACATGCCGTATTCATCAAGCGCCCATAAGTTATGAGCGCTCATATCGGAGTTTTCGGTGGTCGAGACCACTCATTAATAATCCTCTGAAAACTCCGATATGAGCGCTCATAACTACTTAAAAAGTTTAGCACATTTACTTCTTTTTACCCAGCGAATTTGTGCGGTAAAGCTTACCGTTTTCGGGTTAAGATTTCCCATACAAATTTTGGCAGTTCATTTACTACACATACCGGGTTTGCATAATATGATGAATACCCCAAAAAAAATTATTCAACTATTGTTTATTTTGCACATCACTATTTTTCTTTGAATGGATTCATTTTACCTGTCACAAATGCATTCCACACTTTTCCCACCATCACATGTCAATTTTCATTCAACTGTCAGTCTGGTTTGATTTGCGGAGTTGGTTGTTCAATTTTTTTTCGGTCATAAACTAAAAAGTCTCAAATTATTATTACAAAAAAAGAATATATAAGAAAAACCTAATAATATCGAAATTTATTATAAATAGATTCATAGAATTATTTTGTCTTGGCCTCAATTATAGTGATTACATCAGGGTCAAAAACTTTAAAACTAAAACCCAAGACTTTTTTCTCTCTCAATTGAAAAGTGCGTGTATCTTTTTTAAGAATAGTGTTGTAGCAGCCCTGCAGTGGCTTACCTTTTTTTGTATTGCAAATCTTTTGTAATTAAAATTGGATTTAAAGCGGAATAGAAATAAAATATCAAGGTAAACGAATACTCAAATATAATTGTAAAGAAGAATTTATTATCTTTAATTTGCACATCTTATACCACAATCGCTTTTCCATGAACCGACCATAAATGGAAGAAGAATGTGAAAAAGCGGCTCAAAATTGTACGTTCCACAAAAAAAAAAAAATCTTTTTTCTTTGACAGCTTTTTTGTGAAAAGTTGAGAAAATGCATTCTCTTAAAAAATTTTGCAATTTATTAAAATTTTCTTAATTAAATCAATTAATGAATATAAAATATCAATAAACTATTAAGTTTAAGCAAAACCACTGCCGAAGCCTTCAAGAAAGTATTGCTGATGCAATTTTAAAGAAACCATGCCTGCATACTTTTTGGATGTTTTTTAAATAATATAAAATATTCAATTGAAAACATTTACATTAAAAAAAGATAATAATTTATTTATACTCTTACTCTGTAAAGATATACCAGTAAACAAATAACCGAAGCGAATGTTTTGCAAATGCCGGTATGTTATGATGAATCTACCCATAACTTTGTTGGCTCTCAGTGGATATCACTTTAAATAATTTGTACATGAATAAATCATCTCGAATGGCTGTCCACTTTCATACATAAATTAATAATTCATTGACCTATTTTTTTTTGTAAAAACAAACTTCAATAAATGTGATTTCATCACGTGGGTTTTTTTTTTACTAAAAATAACATTTCAACAATTTAGATTTAGGAGAATTAAGAAAACGTGCTTGGTTGTTTGGCTTTGTATTTTAAGCGCCATACACGGTTTGCTAAAATTGACGGGCGTTTGTTTATTAAAGCTCAAAAGTATTCTTAATATAGTCAATTTATAGGTAAGAGGGTTATTTGTAGAGGACACCCTGTAGAAACAAAGAACCTGCAGTTTTGTTTTCATTTTTGCGGTGTACCTACCTACCTGCCTGCAGACATTTGTCATTTTTATGTTGGATTTCATAAGATCGGAATTTCGATAATTTCAAACAAACACAATAACAATCCACACATTCGCAAATTTAAACACTCACCTCACACAAGTTTGAAAAGTGCGATTACTTACCATGCAATTTTTCCAAGTGACGCAATTTTGTCTACACCCACTACAACAAGTCGCTACCCTTGGTGCTGAAAAGAAGCAAGCGTAATACCGGTCGTCTATGGGATATGATATGCAGATTGCGAATACGTTCCGCAGCTGCGTTCAGCCACGCGTTATTTATTTGATTGCTGCATATCGATTTTATTATGTATAGATCATTGATTTTGATTAAAAATTAATTAGTTGCCTACCTAAACAACAGAACTTCAGAACTAGAATAATGTGGCATAAGCTGTAGTTCACAGTGTAGTGTTGTTAAAGTTAGAGATTAGAATATTATTTTATGTAGCTTTGTAAGCCCCTTCCTGACTTGTCGCTGGTGTATTGACACTCGGTATTTTTGGATTTACTAAAAGAATACTAAACAAAATTCCGCTAATATTTTTACATATTTTTATTTTGTTGAAAATCCTTTGTTTTTCAAAATTTCTATAATTCTGTTGGACATGGAATCCACTAATTTTGTACTTCTTCTTGTGACGCAGATTATAGGTACCTACTTTTTTTTTAAAGCTCCGATTTATTGTTCTTTGTTCTTTAATATATTTTGACTTTTATGTCACGACAAAGATTTGGGATGTAGTTCAAATCCGCCGATTCGGAAGATCACTTCAAAACATCAACTTTATTTCAATCAAACTTAGGTGTAACGTTGTGTCAATGTTTTGGTCGTTGCTTGGAAATGTCATTTCAGAGTTATATTTTATTCTGTCCACGGAAGCATTAAATTTTTCATATAACATACCTATGTGTCTTTTAAAAGTAATCTGAACAACTGCGCCCACAATGCACCCATGCTTTACTTGACCCTTAGACGTTTTCCTTCTATTTCATGGAATTTTGTATTTCATTAGGCAACGATAAATGACAGTTTGTATCAGAAGACTTTTGATAGCCGCCTTCTGGTTTCCGTATTATTGACTTTCCACTCTTAAGCAAAGTTTAAATGATCCCGCGTTGGCTCTCGGTACAGTGTTTGTCTTTTACCATTACTAACAATAAAAAAGGTAATAGCCAAATAAGGCGTACACAGGAATTACCTCCATTAATAACAGTTTAAACATAAAATTGCAATTGTTGTTATTTTTTTTCCACAAATTGATATTCTTTTGGTCAGTTTTTTCAGACACAAAATGAACTGAGTTCAGATTATTGCAAAAAATTAAGAGAAATGTACAAAAATCATTTATTTCGCAATGAAACTCAAAAACGGGGCTCTTGCTATTCAAAGCCTTTTGGGACTTCGACAACAAAAAAAAAGTTTTTTACTTGTTGCACGTTTTCCGAATTATCATAAAATGTACAGATGTTTTGACAACTTTGCCATTGACTTTTTCTAAGTTTTGTTTCCTTCGCAATAAAAAAATTAATAGAACCATATTACATTACATCGCATTTTTCCAAGAAAATTGACCTCAAAGTCAAAAAAATAGCACGGACATAAAAAAAAAAAAAAAAAAATATATCGAAGCATTCAAAAAAGATATAAACATAATTTAAACCCAGTTACAAAGAGGATTTTTTTTTTCTAAATTTAAATTTTTTTACCATTAGTATTAGCAGAGAAATTATCGTTAACATGCACCCAGGCATTCCGAAGTAGATTTTTTCTTAAATTATCGATAAGTAATATCAACTTTGAAGATAGAACTCTACTTTTGTTTGTATGACTGATTGATTGATTTTAAGGGGGTTTAAGATGAACTGCGATCCCACTTCGCTGCAGCTGCTCCCCCAACATAATTCCTTTCAGAAAATTGAGTATTTGGAACGTTTTCATTGAGTAATTGCTCTTCTTAAGCCTGGTGTATTAATGCATTGCAGTTGCGCAGAATTATGGTCTGGCGTTTCTTCGTGCTCGTTGCAGAATTCGCATGTGGCACTCTACACTAGACCAAGAATGCCTTCTAAGTCTGCAGTTCCCCATGAGCAGACCTGTGATTATCTATAGGTCATCTTACTCAAGCTGATACCGGACTTGAAACGATCTTGGCTGTAGTTCCACAGAAACATGGTGAGTGATGAGTGTATGGTCAATCTTAAAAAAAAAAAAAGATTTTATTGTGTTTGTCGGTTAAGTTAATAGGTGCTTCTAGATTATGAAAGTAATAATATGACATTGCTTCATTTGTCTTTCTCAACTTTATGAATTTTCAAATCCCATTCCTCAATCTCAACTAATTGAAATATAGATTTTTCGTGCTTTTAAAATTTGTAGAACCTACATTTTTGAATCTACTATAAAGATAAGTTACGAACAACCAAACCTTAGTTTTCTGAAGGAACGGTTGTTATCATAGCTTTAACTATTCTTCGATAATTTATTTTGAATTTGTGGTTTTGATATTTTATTAAAGTAAAATTCGTAATTGTATCAGTTCCTTTTTACGGTCAGTTTTGGAAGTGAGATTCGTGAAAATAAAATTTACTTTTTTTTTCCTGTGGATAACCTTCGTCTCATCTTTCAACAGATATCACTTCTTATTGTTTAACTGACAAATCAGACAAAACAAACAAAAAAAAAAAAAAAACAGAATGCCGATAGTTGTTCTGGACAATGGAGGTTATGCAGCCAAAGTTGGCCTAGCATCAGACAACAAACCAACAATCATTCCCAATTGTATTATGAAAGTCAAATCGGAGAGACGCAGAGCCTTCATAGGTCGACAAATCGAATCTTGCATAGACACCTCTGGATTGTTTTATATGCTGTGTTTCCAAAAAGGGTTGCTTGTCAACTGGGATGCTCAGAAAACAATATGGGATCATATCTTTAGTTCGGATTCTACAAACATTAAACTAACCAACAACACTTTGATCATAACAGAACCATTATTTAATCCTTTGAGCATTCAAGAGGTTATGACCGAGATTCTCTTCGAGGAGTTCGATTGTGGTGGCATAGCAAGAACACCAACAACTGATTTGGCCACATACAATTATTTTGCCCAGTCAAATTGCAGTGGAAATTGTATAATTATCGATGTTGGCTACAGTTTCACTCATATTGTTCCGTACATTAAAGGAAAGAGAGTAAAAAATGCAATAAAAAGAATAGACGTTGGTGGCAAAGTCCTAACCAACTACTTGAAAGAGCTTGTTTCGTATAGATATTTAAATATGATGGACGAAACATATGTGGTGAATCAGATAAAGGAAGATGTTTGTTTTGTTTCTGAGAATTTCGTTGGAGATATGACTGCAGCATCAAAATCAGTAGAAGCAAATTTTAAGAATAGAGTTGAATATATATTACCGGATTTCACAACATTCAAACGAGGTTTCATTAATAATAACTCGTCAAATGCAACTGGCCAGCAGAGTATAAATATATGCAATGAGCGTTTTGCTATTCCCGAACTACTGTTCAATCCATGCGATGTGGGAATAAATCAGATGGGAATTCCAGAAACTGTTTTGGATGCGTTGAAAGAATGTCCGGAATGTTCACATGCATCACTTTTGAAAAATGTTGTTGTTATCGGTGGAAGTTGTCTTTTTCCAGGGTTCTTAACTCGGTTGCAGAAAGATCTTGAAAAGTTGACACCAGACTACTATGACATACAAGTAACCATTCCTAAAGATCCAATGAGCTATGGTTGGAAGGGTGGAAAGAATTTTGCCAAATCACCGGAATTCGAGAAGTATGTGTTTCAACGAAGTGATTTTGAAGAAAATGGATTTCAATATTCTTATTCTAAATTTGATTTTTAAATAAATAGAAACAGAAAAAAAAATTTTTTTTTAAATTCCTTCAACACATGTTTCATTTTCTTTTTATTATGGATAAAAGATTTTTGTGGAAACGATTTTAACTTTTAAACTAACTACCCTCAGAGTTTCTAGTAAGTATTGATGGTAGAAGTGGTTGAATTCTTATGCATTCGACCAAAAAGAGTACGATGTCAAATGCATAATGAATAATGATTATTGAAGTAACAACTAGTGAATAAAAAAATATATAAATACTACAAAAAAACAAAAACAAAGTAAATATTCAAACTTATGGCCTAGTTACCTGCAAAATGTAATGCATTCTAATAGTTCCTTTTTTGTGGGGATTTTCATCTATTAAAGGCTCTGTAATCACTTGCACTTTGTTAAGGAAATATAAAAACACAAAAAATTGTAAACTATCATATTTTAATGCCATATGGGCTTGATCCCCGGTGCTATATATTCCGGACCGTATAAATTCATTTATATTGTTACCTGTGAAATAAAATAAAATAAAAAAATAAAAACAGCCAATTGAAGTGTAATTGTTTGCTTAACAAAACTAAAAATGATTATCTCTGGTTTACATATATTTTAATTGTTGCACATGTTTCTCTTAATTGTTGCCAAGCCGAAAATCACATAAAAAAAGCGTGTGAGCGATCTTCATAGCTTTAGTATTCATAGCTCTCGTTCTTCATAACTTCGGATTTTCATATCTACGCCGTGTGTAACTTTGTCGCGCATATTTTTAGCTCGGATATCTGCGTTACTATTTCGTTTTATTTATGTTTGATTAAAATTAAATGCATGAAAAAGGCAAAAAAAAAATCACCTTCAAGTTTCCAAAAAATTTAAACTTTTTTTTAAAAATCCAAATTAGTTTTTTTTTTGTAAATTTGAATATAAAATTATTGAAAAACGCCAAGACGCTTTTGTGTAAAAATTATCATCGAAATCTGTTGAGTTGTTTACGAAAAAATCAGAAAAAATAAAAACGTTTCTATGTGAGGTACCGTTATTAACTAATGACATTTTTTTCAATTTCAAAAGTAGGATCTTTATATTTGTAGTACACACAATTCAAAACCGTTAGAGTCGTTTTTGAAAGAAAAAATCATTTTTTTTTTCATTTTCGTCATATGGTAGGTGCCGTTAACTGGCAAGTAAAAACATTCGGTTGGTTTTTGTTACAAACGTTATGAGTCGTTAACTTTTTCATTTTATGTAAAATCAAATTATCCTGATATTTGACTTCAGTGTACATAAGTGTACGCAAAATACGATAAAAGAATTTTAGTTTAGTTTTTCAGTTTTTTTTCGCTTAAAAAAAATCTTTCGTTATAACCTCACCAATTCCTATCGGTTTTATCTGTAGAAGATAATTCACCTGGAACTAATGTACTAATGTTGTTTGGAGTAAATATCATTACTCGTTTTCGAAATATTTGATTAAAATCTCATTTTTTTTAAACAATTTTTCGTAGTTTGTTGTTATTTAAAAAAAAAATCTGTTGTTATTGTCAGATTTTTATTAAGTCATACCCAGGGTTTAAAATAAAATTAGCCCGAAGTCAATATCAGTAGTTGCTCTCAAGATATTTAAGACGGAAGTTATTTTTTAACTTTTTTATAAATTACAGTAATACAAAAACTGCTCATTGAATTTTTTTGAAATTACTTTCTGCATGTTTTGAGGCTATAAGCTGTAAAATAAAATTTATCCGAAGCAAATATCTCTTTAGTTCTCGAGATACGGTGTCAAGAACGTATGTAGACACACTCTCTAAATACGACTAATTCAGAACCTAGAGACCTCAAAACGGAGAGAAACATACAAATTTTCACTTCGACAAATAGCACCAATCACAATCGGCCATATCGAGGTATCCGTATCGTATTGAAGAATTTTTGGTCTTCGGAAGAAATCGGAGAATTTTCCGCTCCAACGGATAGTACGATAGAGCCGAATAACTTCCAATGGAAAATTAAAAATTTTAATCGCCAGTATAAATAAAAAAATAAACTTTTTTTTTTTTTGTTATTATCAACTTTTATCAAGTCTTACATCTTCTTTCATAGCATTGTTACGTAAAATTAATCCATCCATTTTTAACAATACCTCATTCTGTTAGTTGTGCCTTGAATATCTTAATTACATGCACACCTTGGCTTCCCTAATCATTATAATTTTAATTTTAATAAAAAAACGTAGACGTACGTTCATACATTTTACATTGCTGATGAGATGTAGGTAGTTAAAGATGACACATATCCTTGTATGTACATAACTTCTTGAATAATGCAAATTAGTGCATTAATTTTCTAAAGTCACAAAATATATTTCTAAAGTTCTAGATTCATCAATAAAGGCTAAGGTTTTGTTTGAATAAGTGACAGTCATTTTGTTTAGTTCAACAAGATAGCAGTGCTGGTATACAGTCAAAGTCTATAATAATTGATCATTTTTTTTATCCAAGATTGAAAGTTTCCAATCTCTCTATATATGTGAGTGTTTTTTTTTTATTGTATTTTTTATTAAAGAACATACAAATTATAAAAATAAATAATTATAACTCTATACTATCGTATTACTTGTAGAATTTTTCTGTAGAAAAAAATGCAACAAACAATTGAACAACAGAAGAAAAAAAAACTCCAAGTTCTTTCGGTAGGCAAATAGTGTATTGAAATCTGTTTGTATAGCTTTACTTATGTAATTCTATCCATGCTGGAATTCAAAAGAACAAACAAACCTCTCGCTTATGGAATGTGAACAAAATATATAAAGGTTTTGTTTCAGCAAAACCGACCGCGACATCAGCCGGCGAGACGGTAATTTAGTTGAGTTTATTATTTCAATCCACAAAACATAAGTAGATGTACATACATACAAATGTACAATTCTACATTTATCAATAGTGAGTAGAGTTGTGATTTTTATCTTCATTTAATTAAATTCTCTTATATTGGTCAATTTATATTAATTTATATCTAATTGCCTTGATGTTTTGCGTGGCGGCGCGGTAACTTCGTGCTTCAATACTTTGGATAAATTATATTTTTTGGGTTGTTTGTTGTATAACCAGCAAAACCAACCAATATTATAAATCAGCAATGCGTGTTGTTTTAGGCAGGTATATTATGTTCTCAAGTACCGTTGCCGATTGAGGAAGTCTCTAGGCAATATTTTATCGATATCAGTAGTTGTTGTTCGTGCTATGGTTCTAATTCTGGTTGTTCGTAAATCGTCCTTGGTTAATGTACTCCTTGTTAAGGACTTACAACCACAAATTTGCTAGCTATTTAAAAGTTTTGTCAATAAATTTCGCCTGCGTTATATAGTTTGTATCGTAGTTGGCAAAATACGAGTAGTACCTCAACCTACTCGTATTAGGTTTATCCATTTTTACCGATTGTCAATACATTTTTTTTTCTGTCGTGTTTTCTCTGTAACATTGACATTGTTTAACTTGCTATGTACGTAGGTAAGGTATACTCGTAAAGTGTTATTCAATTTGCATATTGATTAATTTAAAATTGACTGCGTGCAAGAGTATAACAGATTACATACTAATTTACTAATTTAGTTGTGATTAATACCAGGTGATATAGTGTAAAGTTTATTTTTAAAATGTGACTTTCACATGTGATGTGACACTTGTTAAATATAAAAAAAGGAGCTACTACAGGCTGTCTTATCTTGAATACTGATTTGGTATTTGTTTTATAAACAGTTTTGTTTTGTTTGTTTTATTTTTGTTGCTTACTAACCGAATATATTTAAAATTAAATACCCATGTACCTACATATTTCTTGAACTTGAACTCTATCAATGTTGCTATGATGTAAATATGTAATAAATCATTCGCATTGGATATCACACATAGATAAATTTAATGTATTCCAACTACAAGGTTAAGTGGGAGTTGAAAATCGTCCAAGTAACCTGAAGAGTGCGCCGCGCCGCGTGCTTGGGTGAATATTTGTGTTGGGCAAGTGCTGAAATTTTTAAGCGCGGAAATACGATTATATAATGAGGGTGAATAATTTTGAATATAAGGTGCAAACAATAATTCGTCGTTTCTTCTCTTGAAGTGATTTGCTCATTAATATTCATATATTCGGGTTTAGGTGGATTGGATGGTTCATTAACTTCTTTTTATTCTACAGAACTGTTAAACCATAGAAAAGTTATGTGAATTGGAGCACCCACACGTTAAGCACAAGGAAATATATTTTTTTGTTTTGTTTAAATGTTCAAGGTCGAAATAAATATAAAATTAAAAGTTTACAGGTTCTATCCCCCATTATATCGTTAGTATAATATATAATTTTAAAATTGTACGGAGCATAGTCGAAAACTTGTCTAACAAAGTGTTTCTTATTGCACAAAATTAGCGCTCCTAGCAATTTTGGCAAAAAGGAATACTAACTACTCGTAGATTTGAAAATCGAACAGCTTTCATCAAAGATTTTCTAAACAGTGCAATATTAATATTATCAGCACTATTTTGGTTTTTAAAAGATTGATTTATTAAGCAAATAAACTCAGAAAATACTAAAAAAAATGTGTTCCAAAACTTAACAATTTTTTGAAGATTGAATTTTAAGTAACAGTAACGCAGATAACACCTAGATATTTGAAGTTGCAGCATTTTTAATTCCATTTATATCAGAAACTTTAAGCTCAACAACAAATTTAAAATATTCTTTTATAGAAAAATTATTTTTCTACAAAATTGGTTATCTGCATTTCTGCTGTTCACCTATTGTTTTTCAATACAAATAGAAAAAAACTAAAAACAAAGGGTTAAAAAAAAGGAAAATTGATTTAATCAATTTTGCATTTTTGAAGACCAAGGATTTTCTCACAAGTTTTCTCTTCAGTCATTAAGATCGGTTAAAATGGAGCTAAGCATAAGACAAACAAAAAGCAAAAAAAAAAAAACACATTGAATTTCCCATACGTATGGCGAATTTCAAAATTATTTAGCGAGTTCCAAATATTGATATAAAAATGCTAAAATTTGGTTAGAATTGTGTGTATTTAATGTTAACAAAGAATCAAAAAAAAAGTTCTCAAAAAAAGCAGTCCAATAACAACTAGATCTGTATACCATTTTTGTCAAAAACCTTAAATTTTTTAAAGACAAGCCAAAAACATGTTTTGTGACTCTTGGTCCCCTATAATGGACGTAGCGGTCGTCGGAAAGTTCAAGACTTTTATCGCTCTTGTTTAACACATACATACATATAGCGAGAACGTTTGTACTAAAACGACACGCTGTAGGAGCGACAATTGGCTTTCTGTGAAACGACTACACTATTGTGGGGAGGGCGATGTGGAACGACGAGATCTATAAAGTTTTATTTTTAATTGGACGCGAATTATAGCTTCTAGATCTTGGCGTTTTTGAACAAACGCCTTGCAGAATAAGGGTGAGTAGAATTAGAAGTCGAAACCTGCCCAATAAATAACTGGATGACATATCGTCCCCCTCAGGCAAGAAGCTTATGCTTCTGTGCAAATTGCGAATTTCGAGTATATTGGTTGGTTGATGATTTACCAAAATTTAGAATACACAGACAGCAAGGAAACCCATTTTTTATAATTTCAATCACATGAATGTTGACATTTTCTCTTATTTACGACACCGACAAACCTTGTTACACGATTTCCCAAAATATTCATTTTTGTTCATGTTTCTGGCATGAGTGGGACGATATAATCAACACTACTCAGGAATAGAGAACAATACAATACCACATATTTATCCAACTTATAAAGCGAAATCATCCATTACAATTTTGTACGCCTACATTAAGGCTGTACCCTAACAACTCACCAACACCTTCTAACACGAGAATCTAGAAACTTTTTAGTTCTAGTCTAGATTTTTTTTAGCAATTTTGTCCAAGTTAATTTGATTTCAAAATCATTTATGCTTCACACCCCGTACTATCTCACATGAATTAGCTTTGAGTTCCTCGTATTTTTTTTTAAAAACCTCTTGATCAATTAAAACATTAATGTCCAAGTCCAAGAAATTAGTCCAATTAGTTGGGGATCGAACAGAATCAATTTATTTTTGGTTAAAAAAAATCAGAACCAATCAATTGATACAAATTATAAAAATGATCAATTTATCAATTTTTATTTAATTTTTTTTTTTAGATCTTCATCTGCTGGTTTTCATGACAAACTAAGCAAGTAGACAAGACAGTCATAAAGTTTGGTATACCAAGATAGTTCGGTTAAATAAATTGCATGTTGAAACTGAACATAGCCGGTGGTGTGAGAAGACGAACAAATGGCTCGTCATATTATGGCTGTTTGTGTTGTGTGTCTGCTTTGTGCAGAACACTTACCTTGCGAGGAACACATTGAATCAATATCATCTAATCTCCGACTGAATGCAAAAGTCTTCCACGGAAGCGATATCAATAGTAGAACTAGCGACTATTCGAATTTTGATTTTCAACACAATGAAAATAATTTAATTGATGATGCATATGATAAGTCAAGACGTCGAAGAAAAGCCACATTTTCCAAGACAGAATCGAGAAGCAAACGGCATGCGGGACTGCATAATGCAAACACAATGGAACATCCACATAAACCCGATATCACAGACGATTTTATGCGGCGAATTTTTCAAGAATACGGTCAGCAAGATGGTACAATCAATATAAATCAATTTGAGAACATGCTGAAAAAACTTGGACTCTTTAAGATGATAGAAGAAAAAGCTTCAAATGAAACTGTAAGTTCTTGTTCAATACCATTTATTATTTTTTTATTATAATAAAATTTGCTTATAGTGCGCATCAAGTCATCAAATCATGGATAGTATAAAACATCACCATCAGGAAGATCATAACACAAAATCTGGCCACAAATGTATGAGTGATCCATATTCTAATACTCCCTGCAAAGAATCACCTGCACCGTCCAAAGAAAAAGAATCATTATCCCTAGACTCAGATGATTTAATCAATCTGTGCCCAGTTCTACTATATCAACTTGCATCGAATGTGACACTTGAAAAATCTGGCTGTATTAACAGTTCCTTATTGTTTACTGAAAGCTTATACCAAACTCTGGAGCCTCAAGAAAAAGAATTGTTTTATGGTTAGTAAGCTGCCGCGAGTCTTATTGAAGGACCTATTTAATGACCTGTTTGTTTGTTTACAGTGTGGACGTACTCTTTTTTGTCAGTGCTCGCATGTGGACTTTTGGGTCTAATTGGTGTTGCCATTATACCATTTATGGATTCTAGGTACTATAAGCATATTATACAATACCTTGTGTCTTTAGCTGTTGGCACAATGACAGGTGATGCCCTTCTGCATTTATTGCCGCACGTAAGAAAATTGCATCTCAAAATCAAGATTTATGATTTAATCGAGTGTATAGTCTCTTGCAGGTCAATCTGAGTCGAATATGGTATATAAGGGCCTAACCTGCATGGGTGGCATCATTTTCTTTTACATCACCGAGCACGGTCTGACAATGATATCGGAATGGCGAAAGGGCAGAGCTAAAAAAGATACTCAAACATCGCGGGCAAAGGTGGTTCGTGATCCAGAATCGTCAATTAACAATTCAGTTGCTGGAGACAAGCTTTGTAAATCAAAGTACAGTTCGTATCCTTATTGCTATGATGAGATTGCAATGGATACCAAGAATGATGTTTGGTTACATTTGCCCAATCCTGAGGGTAATGATTTGGCTGCTGAAAAGAATAACAGCAGTAGGGATGCTAATGGTGATGCTAATGAAACGGCTCAGAGCCTTCTGTCTCAAAATTACACACCCATATCCGATTTGAACCACCGAATTCCGGATAGTAACACAATTTCAACGAATTTAGACGATACGTCGCTTGCAGATGGAACAACCGGTGGAAGTTGTGGAAAAGATAAGCCTCTTGTACGAAACGATACAGTAACTGTAATTCTAAGAGAACATGAGTCATCGCATCACGGGCACTCGCATAAACATGGGCATGTTCATTCGCCGCCAGAGTCATTAAGTGCTGTGGCTTGGATGATCATAATGGGCGATGGGTTACATAATTTTACTGATGGAATGGCAATTGGTAAGTACAACGAATTCTTTATCAAAACATATTACTCAACAAATATTTCCTAAGTTTATTTTTATCATGTTAAGATAATTTGTTTTTTGTTTTATGATAAAAAAAGGCAGAATTATTTGTTTACGGGTATTTTATGAAGAAGAATTATATTTATGTTGTTTAATAAATTGAAGTTTTTGAAGGCAAAACAAAACTGATTAATGGGGTCTTATTATTTATTGTTATGCCAAGATAATTAGTTAAAATAGACCAACGGAATTAAGTGCGAACGTCAATCATAATATTTTTTGTTGTAGTATTTTTTACTCGAAGTAAATAAAAGGAATTGAGTAGTAAGTAGAGACTTCAAGAAATAAAATAAATATAATTGAACTTTGTGGCGTATGCTGTTAGCTCTGACGCTATGGATTATTAATTAGTTTCTTCATACCACACAATATTGCACAGCGATAGGAATAATACAACATATATGTAATTGCGCACTGCAGCTGAGTACATTTGATAAATTCATCAAGTTCACTGTTCAACAAATTTTCATCTATTATTTTAAACTAATTTAAATGATAGGAGGCAAAATGTCCTATACCCAATAGCGTTATGATTAGATTGGTGGATTCTGGTTTCGAATCCAGAATGTACCATAATATTTTTTTTTTGAGGGTTCTCCTTTTTGCAAGGAATTGAAAAAGAATTGTATTCTTCTCAGTCCATCTCATATTAGGCTTTCGGATTTGTTAGACAATTAAAGGACTCTGTCAAACTGTGATTGAAATGTCATCGGGCTCTCAAAGATGAAAATTTACATTGTTTTTTTTTCGTGTCTGTGGCTGAATAATAAAAATATTACAAAATGCAACTAAAATAAAATTAATATTGTTGTGGTTGTGGATTGTGTACGCATTAAAATTGTTTGTAACTTTTAATCGAATTTTTATTTTCTCTTCTTAAAATAAAAAAAAATATGCGCAATGTACAGTGTGCAGTCAGGCTTTCGCTTGCTTCTCGTTCGAAAACTCTTCGTATTACTTTTCAAGCAAGTTTGTGCCAGAAAACTGATAGTATTTCCATAATCTGATAAAATTTGTAAAACATATTAGTCTTAGGATTAAATAAAAGGGTGCGCATAATGTTAATTAAGATTTTTCTCCGTCTTATGAAGCAACCAAAACAACAGCACGGAAAAGCTTTTACTCTGTGCATCATCTAGCACTTCCGCATTGCTTCTTGCACAGATTTCTTCATAGCTTCTCGCACCTCCGTCTGAGTATCCCTAGGCCTGGCAATATCTGCTGAAGTTGGATGTGCTGATGCTCATTTAGCTCACATGGGTTTTTTTTTAGATCTATGAGCCATTAAAAAACAAATCACTGCCAAATGGATACAGTTTATTTTTCAATTGGTATCAATTGCTGGCAAACCAGCAGTTTTGATGAAACCCTAGTGAACTCTTCCATTTCATTGATATTTTGGCTTCATTAGCGAGGATTCGTACTGTATAAGGTAAATTCTGAACATATTTTTAGCACTTCTTTTAAAAACGTTTTTGTTAGAATACATTATGCAAGATAAGAACTGGCTCTTTTTTGCGCACTTCTGACTGACTTACTTCCCTGAGTTTTTGCACTTAGTGGTTCCTCCCTTTGTTATTCATTTAAAGGAGAAAGAGATCAATAATCCCGTGAGAGAGTAAGCATAAGTCGTTCGCGTAGTCCAGGGGGGTCATTCCGTAATTTTCAAAACGATAATCGTCAAAACGATAGTCGTAAATGTGATCGTCGCAGATTTGCTCTACGTAACTCCATCACCATCGTCTTGTTTTTTGAGAGCGACACACTCTCTCAAACTTTGCTCAACAATTTTTTTACCATTAATATTAGGAAAGAAATTATGGTTAACATGCACCAAGGCATACCAAAGTACGTGTTTTCTAAATCATCGATAAATGATATCAACTTTGAAGATAGAACTTTACTGTAGAGCGAGCATATACTCCAGAACCACCCCTTGACTAATTACGGGACACCCTGCATAGCCTGTTACAATATTTTATCAAACGCGTATATATTTGAAAACAGTCTTTCTGATAAACATTGTATGATATTAAAAGCTCTTCCGATAAGCCTTTAATCCTTAATATCAAAACAATGATTACAATGATTTTATGGAAAACACAGTTTTTTTTCAGGTTAATTTTTTTTTGTTGCATTTATTAAAGTGAACTGGTCTAACTCCATCTCTCTCTGTACAGGTGCCGCATTTGCTGATAATATAGCTGGAGGTTGTTCAACTTCCTTGGCAGTATTCTGTCATGAACTGCCTCACGAACTAGGAGACTTTGCCATATTGATAAAAGCTGGAATGTCCGTCAAATCCGCAGTCTATTATAATCTTCTTACAGGCATACTCAGTTTTATTGGCATGATATTTGGTATACTATTTGGTCAATCACAAGAAGCTGCCCAGTGGATGTTTGCTGCCGCTGCCGGGCTTTTTATTTATATTGCTTTGGTTGATATGGTAAATATACATAACCTTTTGAATTTGTGAAACACATTTTAATTATTATTTTTTTTTTTTTATTTTTTTTGTAGATGCCAGAACTGTCAGCAGCTCATAAAACATTGGAACAATTTGCATTGCAAATTTTTGGAATGTCCACAGGAGTTTTTCTGATGCTTCTAATAGCGATCAATGAAAATCGTCTCATGACATTATTTTCACCCAATCCCGGTGAGATAGGCGGCCATAGTCATTGAAAAGAAAAGTAAAACTGAAAAAAAAATATGAGAGAAATGCACAGTCAACAGAAATGCCACAGATGAATACTGAATGCTTATGTATGCATTTGTATTGTTTACTTAACTTAAAAAAAAAAACTATAGAATATAAGAATACAAATGATGAAAAGTAAAACTCAACACTTAAAAAATTAAACACAAATAATTTAGTTGTAAGTTTATATTTTCGCTACATGAATATTTATCTGTAAAAAGAAAAAAAAAAAAAAAAAAACACATACTCTCTTTTTTATAAATTATAATATAATTTTTTTGTTAAGTAAGGAATAAAGTATACTGCCTACCAATTAAAAAAAAAAGAAACAAAAGTATATAATTCCTAACCATTTTGTGAGAGTTCTTAAGATTCAAAACAAAACACAAAATCAATATTTACTTACAAAGAAAGTACTTAGCCGTTTTGTTTCCTTAAAATGTTAAAAGATCTGCACCGCCAAGTGCTACTCATTACAAGAATGTATACATACAAATTCTCAATACCATTCATTTACGATTAACATTTTGATTTAAGTTTTATTTTTGTATTTGTAATAGAAGTGCATTTTCTAGTGCGTATGTTACCACAGAGTTACTAAGTCAAGATTGATAGACTCAGTGCTTTAACGTAAGAAATTTTCTGGTTCAATATTTCCTTTGATATTCACATCTCCTTTTAATTTCCTATGCAGAAACTAAAAAAAAAACATACAAAATGATATGGAAACTTGCGTTTTTTCTCTACCCAAAACTATTACGTACTTCAAGTACATTTGCAATATAATAATTATTGCTTAGATGTCTGTAAGACTTACGGTGTTTTAAATACAACCAAGATACTATACAGCAATAGCAAAACACGGAATTATTTTTTTTTTTGTTACATTTTAGCACTGAGTGTATAGGTTTTAACTGAAAAATACAGCTTAATTTGTACAAATAGTTGATTTTTCTTATTTTTTTTTCTGTTATTTTAACGGGCAGCTTCTTTAATTTTGTTTTAAAGATTTATTTTTTTTAATTTAAAGTAGATTTACAAATTTAGTTATAGAAACTGTTGAATAAAATAAAGATGTACTCTTTTTGAAAAAAAGAAGTGTTTTTATTTTTATAATTTCTATGATTTATTTAATATTTTTTTTTTCAGCAATAGACTTGTACCGAATGTATCCTAATTAATGGACAAATCCTGACAAAATATTTCATACAAAATAATTTATTTTTATATAGAAATTCATCAAAACTCTCTTCCATACAATAAAAAAAAAATAAATTATACCTAAACGAACATTAAATTATAAAGAACAAAAGAAAATAATATTGATGTAATGTTTATTAGAAAAAAAAAAAAAAAATAATAAATGTAGGTCCCTCTCACTAGTTAAACTAGATACGGTTTGTACTTTATTAAAGAAATAAGTATTTTCTTAATTTAATAACTATTGTCTATAAACTATGTAATGTATAACTAAGAAATGTGATTATATCTAAAATAAAAGTTTTTTTTTCTTTTTAATGAACAGTGGCAGAACATTTATGAAGTCTTAATGAATTAACAGTGGCAGAACATATATGATATCTTAAATGTTCTCAAAAATTGGTAAGGATTTTATAAGAAAAATATTACAAATATTATTTATCGCAGGTAATAACAACGCTGGTCAACATCATTTTTTTGCCATCAAATATTCGAATCCTATTTACAGTTGTTACCTACACCTAGTTAAATATTTTGGTATGTTAATCAGGGTTACATCGCAAAAAAAAAATATTTAAGAAAAGTAAAAACTTGTTGTCACGGTACTTGAAAGGATTTAATTTTTTTTATTTTTGTGGTACGATGTTTTTAAAGGACAACAATAATTCTGTGGCAAATATCTAGAACAGCTTAAGTCCATTTTTTTGTTTTGAGAAAATTGAGTTTTAATATTTAAACTTTCACACAGAAGTTTTAACAAATAGTTAGGGTTTCGTTTTAAGCACATTGTATCTAATTGTTGTTCTTCTTTCCATTGGCATTAAAAAAATTGAATAAAAAAATACTTATGTGCACTTAAGTATGTTGTTATGAATTGCTTTGATTACAACTAAACTGTAATGATTTGGTTCAAGTTATTTAACTCATGTAATAGAGTACACACTCGAGATCTTAAATCTGTCACTAAATAATTTTTGCGAAAAAAGAACTTATGTTGTTCTGCCTATCTGCCACAGAATTGTTAACGGTACCTGCCTAAACATTAATAAAAAAATTATTTTTCTCGAGAATGGCTCAAACGGTTTTGATTAAAATTTTTGAGTGAACTTCTTTAATTTTATTTAGTTGCATACAAAAATTTTCAAAAATAAATGCCTATTATGGAATTCGCAATATGTTACTCCGGGGAGTCAGCTTGATTCGCATAGTCCAGTATGTTATCGCTACGAGGAACTACTTTGCCATTTTCACTTCTGTGAAGTGCCATCATTTTTTAAAATTTTTTTTCCAATGATTCTCAAAAATTGAAGGCCATTTAAGAAGTTCTTTTTAGGCATTAAGACCGGTATTCATCAAGCGCTCATAAAGCTATTCCCCAGAGAATATTAGTGACTTATGAGTAGTCTCGACCACTCTTAAAATTGAGAGTGTTTACTCCGAAAACTCTGATATGAGCGCTCAAGACCTTATGAGCGCTTGATGAATACCAATCTTAAGGACTGAATTTTATAGTTTTTTACTTTTTTGTTTATAAAGTCTATAAGAGAGCAATTACGCGCTACCCAATTGTACATTTTATTTTTATTTATTTTTTTGTTAACAGCCATTACCTGGACCTTTTTTAGATACGCTGTATAATGTACATTAAGTTTTATCAAAATTGTCATAACTCCGATTACAAAAATAAAAATAAACATATTTGAAAATGGCCGATTACAAAAAGAAAAGAAAATGCCTGCAATGACGGTATTTTTTATTCGGTTTAGGAAATAAACCGGAAATTGTAAGATCGTTTTTAACTCGATACGTCATGTCATTAGAGCAAGATAAAACAGAAAGATAAAAAAGTATTTAATAACCAAACAAATTTCCTCTGGAGATTCCCGATAAGTTCAAAACCGTTTGAATTTTAAAAAATACGTTAGATTTACGGTTTTGTATCCTTTTGCTCGATAAAATGCTAGATGGCGCTTGTTGTGCAACAACAAAAAAACATAAATGAAGTTAAGGTTCAAGTCATCACTACGATGAACTCATATTCATTTAGCATAAGAAAAAGAATCAGAACCACAACTAACTTCGGGCAAATTACATGAAATAGGCTGTCAAAAATGGCTGTCACCGGTTTGACGTTGCGCTCCTCTTGTATTTTATTATTTTCTTCAATTTTATTAATATTTTCAATAAAAAATGTCCTGGGAAACATAAATAATCCAACTATCGGTGTACATAAACGTTTTGAATATAAATATTCATTTAAACCACCATATTTAGCGCAGAGAGATGGAACAGTTCCCTTCTGGGAGTACGGTGGAAGTAAGTATAGTTTTTAACAACCACGTCAGAGGATTCTACATCTCTTTTCAACCATCAATGATTTAAACAAGAGTGAAAGAAATGCAATTAAAAATTTGTTACATGTCGAAAATATTGACACGCGTACGATTTTTTATTTTTGTGTATTTTGAAATAATTTTGAAGATATTTCGTAATATTATAACACAAATTAATTCTTGAATTGCAGATGCTATAGCAAGTGCGGAAAGTGTTCGTGTGGCTCCTTCGTTGCGCTCCCAAAAGGGTGCTATTTGGACGAAATCCAAGACCAACTTTGACTGGTGGGATGTGGAAATCGTGTTCCGGGTAACAGGTCGAGGTCGAATTGGTGCCGATGGTTTGGCTTTCTGGTATACTCAAGAAAAGGGTGACTACAATGGACAAGTCTTTGGATCCTCCGACCAATGGAATGGTCTTGGTTTGTTCTTCGATTCATTCGATAACGACAACAAACACAATAATCCCTATATCATGGCTGTTGTAAATGATGGAACCAAACAGTTTGACCATCAGAACGATGCCACGACGCAGCTTCTCTCTGGATGTCTGAGAGATTTCAGAAACAAGCCTTTCCCCACACGTGCTCGCATTGAGTATTATAACAACGTCCTGACTGTGCTGTTCCATAATGGCATGACGAACAACAATGAAGACTACGAAATGTGCCTGCGTGCCGATGGAGTGCACCTTCCAAAGAACGGATACTTTGGAGTGTCTGCAGCAACTGGTGGTCTGGCTGATGATCACGATGTTTTCCACTTCCTTACGACATCTCTGCATGCTCCGGGACAGTTTGCCCAACCATCAAATGCCGGCGAAAACTCAGAAAAACTAACGCAGGAATTCAAGGAATACCAAGACAAGCTTGACAAACAGAAGCAGGAATACCGAAAAGATCATCCTGATGAGGTATGTGGGCTACCGAACTTAGATAGGGTTCCTTTCATCCTCAAAACATCCCCTTTGAACCCGATAGTCATGATTCTTAAATTCATTTCTTTTAGGCAAAACACGACGAAGAATGGGAAGAATTCTACGAGTCTGAGAACCAACGGGAATTGAGGCAGATCTGGCAAGGACAAAGTCAAATCGGCGAAACACTCCGAGAGCTCTCAAGAAAAATGGATGAAGTAATTGGAAGGCAGGAGAATACTCTCTCTTTGGTGTCTCGTGGACTGGGTGCTGCTCAACAGGTACAGGTGCCAGTTGGTGGACAACAACCTCCAGTAATTCAGGGTGCTGGTTCTGTAGGCTCAATTAGCCGGATTGACGTAGATATGATGTTGAATAATCAGAATATGCTAATCAATACTATTCGAGAGATAAGGACTTTGGTTGGTGAGATAAACACGCGGTCTGATACGATTATCACAAATCAAGCACGAGCACCTACAGCGTCTATTCAGAGTACTTCAGGCTATGACATTCAGTCACTGGTTGTAGAAATGCGCGATGGACTTAATCAAGTTAAGCAAGGAATGACTGTCGTTGGTCAAAAGTAAGTAAAAATTGTATATCTTTGTTTTCAGACATCAAAATGGTTTCACTATTTTTTTTTTCTTTTTAGACTGAATTCACCCAATGCATCGCCGCTTTCATCGTGTCCCACTGGAAATTGTGTTGGAGTAACACTCTTCCTTGCTGTTACAGCTGTGCAGCTTCTTTTGGTTTTCCTCTACAACATCTACAGGTACAAGAATTGTAACTTTCTTCTTCTAAACAAACATAAATTATCATACAACTTTTTTTTTCAGAAGCCGGTCTGAAGCTCAGGCAAAAAAATTCTACTAAGCCAAAACGAATTTAAAGGATCTTTCCAAAAAAAAAAAAATATTCAAATTTTTTTATACCCATCTCAATGCAAGCAACTCATATAAACGAAAAGAAAAAAAATGACTAAAGATCCTAGATTCTTGGAGGCTTGTATCCGAAATAATTTTTAAGTTCAAGTTTAGAACAGAGGAAGTCGTAATGTAAACAAAAAGAAAAAAAAAAAAAAAGAAAAATATTAGTCAACTTGATGTAATTAAGTTTGTTATATTTTGAAAGAACTGTAAATGTGTGCAGTACATCTCGTCATTCCATATTAATAAAGTTTAAATGAAAAAAAAGCAAAAAAAAAAAAATAAATAAATCAAGAATCTTCACCATTCATATAGTTGTTGTAGATGTACGTGTACACAAAAGTCTACAAATATTTTCTTTACACTTTTACAGTTAATTTTTTTTTATTTTGTTAAACAAAAAAATAATAATTGTAATTAGCTACCAACAAAAAAATAGAAAACCGAATTGTTATGTGATTTATATCATTAATTTTTGGAAACTAGAAAATTGTATGTTTTCTGTTTTGTTTTTATCTTACTTTTTCTTTCTCAAGAAAATAATAACTTATTGTGAATTTGAAGGCTTACAAAAGAATTCCTCTTTTTTTTTTAATAATAATTTTTTTCTACTTTAATTTATAAATTAAATAATTCTTTTGTTACTCAATATAAAAACAAAACATCTTTTTACAAAACACAAATAAATTGTTTTTTTTTTTCTATTTGCAAAAACAAAAATGTTGAATTATGCAGGCACACAATGCCGTAGCCTGGGAGATAAGACGTAATTGAACTAAACGATTTTTTTAAATAAACCTTAGTACTATTCTCTTTTTCTTAGGTTCAGTTTTAAGATTTTGCCTTAAAACAAACTTCAATTTGTTGAAAATCTTACGTTTTTCATAAATGTCTGGCAATTCTATTGTTCGTTGAACAGTTTCGTCTGTTTTTGAATAAGAAACCAATAGAATGTCTAAATTTGCACATAAAATCTCTCAATTTTTAGGGAATTCAACTTGCCACAAATAAGTCCATTGTTAAATTTTTTCATGCACGATTTACTTTTTAATTCGTGCACTTCAACTTTCGATACAATAAAAATCGAAAAAAACTTGTTTTGGTATTGAGCTCCTTATACAAAAATCCCAGTAAATATTTCCCTCCCTCAAAACTAAGGAACGTAAATGACGAGTGAATATCTCCTCGGAATTTATTGCTATCGAGAATACCTAATATTTCCAGGAAAATTTATTTTTTGTTCCCTTGAAAATATTTTCAGGGGAAATTTATGAGTGTGAAAAATTTTTATATCTTACAAATGAACAATATGCTCACAATTGTATAATGGAATAATTTTGAATTACAAATATGTAAAAAACAAGGCCTTTGTTTATAATCCTAGGCTGCAGAAATACAAACAATTTCTTCACAGTTCTAACATTTTTACCGGTAGGTAGTCCTAAAGATGAGTTTCAAATTAAAAATAGTCAACATAAAAATAAAAATCAATTAAAATGAGCGACTGGTTTCCGAATTGGTTTCCGGCCTTGTTTCCTGGCTGGTTTGTGTCATTATTTCCCACCTGATTTTACGCCTCATAATTATCAAAGAAAAATCACACCAGCGTTCACTATGGCGTATACGTGTTTTTTTAATCAAATGTAAATAAATTATGATCCATGAAAGTATTGCCAGGCGGTTCCAGTGCTAAACTGTGCACAAGGCTAAACTTGTCTGTAATGAGCTACTATGTCAAAAAGTGTTTCGATTCTAAGGTAATGGTAAAAATATAAAGTCGACGCCTTCCTTATAAAAGGCGTAGTGTTTACTTTTAACTCTTCTTTTGTGACTTGGTCCAGTTCAGCTGTGAACTAAAAAATAAATAAGAATCAAAATATGTGAATGCACGGTTTTTGTTCTTTAGCTCAACTTTCTGAAAAAAATTGTATCAGTTGAACCACACAAAATTAAAAATAAAACATGTTTTCTTGTATAAGAAAGTTTTTTAATCAATAACTATTCCACAGGAGACATTCCTCAAGTCAAAATTATGAGCTTTACTACCTTTAAACAGTAGTCGGATAAGAAAACAGTTTAAAAACAAGCAAGGGCGTACGCAGGATTTAGATCAGGGGGGAATGAATTTTATTGAATTTTATAGATCAAAAATAACAAAAGTGTATGAGCATACAAAATTAAGGGGGGCGGGGAGGGGGAGATAATAACATACTCTTCAGAACTAACTATAATGTTTGTTTTCCTAGATTTAAGACAGGCTAGTAGAACTAGTAGTGTTTGATTGTATTTGTGTAATAGGCAACTAGTTGGGCTTCTAGAAAATTATTTTTGCCTTCAAGTGACTGCTAATTATTCTATTATCAATTTAAAGACTTCAATTGTCTTCTATTTAAACTAGGTATTTGAATATTTTTTCTTTATCCTGCAGCCATATTTTCAAGTTCTGGCTATCAAGTTGCGCTAAGCTTATCCAACCAAAATTATAACCATAAATCGACTTAATTTTTCTCGCAAACTTTCGTAAGATTTTTCAAGTTTGGTAGTGTGCTATGAGAGACCCTCCGAGTACTATTCTAAGTGCAAAGCTAACACGTTCTTAACCATATAAAAGTGTGTCAATGTGCACTTAAAAATGGATTCCTTCAAAGCTGATTATTTTTCGCTACCTTAAGCCTTGAAGCCAAATTCTTCAAGCCGTACTCACGCGTTTTTTTTTTATAAAATCATATAATGTTCCTGTAGACCGTTCATTATAATTAGATCAAGCTCTAATGAGGAAAACTATTTTCAAATAATTAAACGAAAATCCCCTATTTTTTCAGATTTTAATTTTGACCCATGATACCCTCTGTAGGGGCTTAGAGTATTTTATAGGAAATGGATAGGGTATTTTGTATGTTTCAGACTTTTATTTTTTCATCTCGAACAAAATGGGATAGGGCTAAAAATGAATCTAAAATTATGTCACTAATCTTCCAATATAAATAAAAATGATAATTTATGTATATAAATATGTTCAATTGTTTATATTAGTTCAGGGTAATTAGGTTTTGACCCGGAGAAAATACTTTACAGCATTATTATATGGGAATAATGGGCCACAACAATGCCCTTGGTTTTTTGCCACTAGGTACCTAAAAAATTGACAAGGGTGTTTCATTTGCAATGAGAACTAAGAACCAAAAGAGTGCATCAAAATATTTTGGTTAAAAGGGTGTTTTCTTTAAGGGAGAAAGAACGTTGTGCAACGAGTACTATCAAACGACCCTGTGAAATTAATATAAGATTTATAAAAATTGGTAGATATTTTCCGATGTTCATTAGAATCAAGAATAAAATATGACCACATATCATGGGTGAAAGATCGATGTCGATTGTTTTTGAGTCTAAGTCCAAGCTGTAACTTGGGAAATTACCGCGCCAAAGCACATCATTTTGACTTGATTTGTTCTTGCTTTGCATGTGAGTCAAAATGTTTCGATTTGACTCTTGGAAAAATACTCTATGGGAATTTTCCAAAATTCCCCATTAAGTTCTAGCTAAGACTCAAAAAAATCTAATTAGGATCAGCGTAATTAAAAGAAGCACCTTTTCACCAATGATACGCGGTCTCTCTTCATTTGTGATTTTAATAAGAAAAAGTATCTGACAAAAAAAACTAAACTAAAACAAAATTTAACTGGTTAATTTGTTTTTTTTTGGGAAAAATAAAAAAAAATCGAAACAATTTTCCAATTTTCCATTCACCGTTTTTTATATAACGAAGCAAAATTTGAACTCCGAGATCTTAAAGTATGACCCGATGACCAATTTATAATACTAACGTATAAAAACGACAAGATTATGTAAAACAATCAACTCGTCTGACGAATTGGTGAGGGATAGGAAAAACTGCAATAAAATTTAAAATTATCAATATAGAGAAAAAGGTACGCATACGCCACAGTGACCATATGTTATTTAATTTGCAAATATAATAAAAATGTCTATTGCTGACCAAATTATGAAACCAGTTGATATTTTTAGGTCATTAAATGACTTTTAAAACTATGTATAGATATTATTTTTCTTTTTCGATGCTAAGGTCTCGAGTACTAATTTTACTTTTTCAGCTCAAATAAAACCACTTGAACTCTCAATTTAAATGAACGAAAATTAAAAAAAGAAACTAGCTGCTAAACTTATACCAACATCTCGTTCAAATAAAAAGCCCAAGCTAAAAATTGATTCGCCAATCACTAATAATATCAACTTTGAATAAAAGTAACGCGGTGTATATGTTACACAGTTTTGTTTAAAAGGCGTTACATTATAAAGTGCCTATTTATCTATGACATTACGGTATTTTAATGTTATGCTTTTTGTTTAGTTTTTAATTTAATTTTTAATTCTGATCCTCTGATGGGTTCGCAAGCCATTATCAGAAAATATTTAAATGCTGGATTTCAAAACTAAAGTTAAACCAACTTTTCACCAATTTTCTTTCAATTTGTTTTTATTACATCAAGTCAGACAGCTTACTAAGATCATTAAGATGAGTTCCATTTCTTATAAGTTTATACTATTTTTGATAGGCATACAAAATATAGTAAACGCTGATAATTTAGTTTTTACTTTAAGCCATAGTTTTTACTTTTTTAGGATGAACTTATGTATTTATTTCAAAGATACAAAATGCATAGTTTCGCTATAAATCAAGATCCTGAACCTTGCGAGCTCAAAATTTATTGTATTTGGATTATGAAACTATCAGTCAAAAGCAAATTGAAAGTAAAAGGTTCGGAGAAGTTGTTCAATTTGATCAAAATGTTGTCTGGCCAACCATGTTTGGTAAGAAAGAAACATCGATTATACCTTTCCCTATAAAAAATGATTGTAGACAAAACTATTACAACATTTTAACCATTACTAGTTCTGCACTTACAGTTTTTATCATAAAATTAACTTATTTCGTAGTTTTTCGAGTCCTCAAAGTACGGGATCGAGGTCACCGAAAAATTTTAAGTGGCGCCCAACGTAGACTATAATCTAAGATACATTTTGTTAAATATAACTAATTGGTTTGCCTTGATGTGTTAAACTAATCATACTCTGAAGTAACAAAATTCAAAATGTTTTTCAAAACGTACAAAGGAAGGTACATTAGTTTCAAAAACTTTGATTATTTTGAAAAATAAAGATTAGCAAACTTGTTCTTCGTTTATTAATTTGTCTACCCTCTTCCCAATTCAGACTTAAAATACTTTAGACTTGTGGTTTTTGATCGTATTTATATTTTTGAATCCTATTTTTCCCCAATAAACTGCGAGCATCTTTATGACAAGATTTATTGTTATTTTTTCCCGAAATCGCAAGAATCATTTCATTCTTATCATGGATGAGAAGTTTTAGAGTTCAATTTATTTTTATTATACATAGTTTTCTTGCCCCCAACAAATGTCGCCATTAAAGAAAAAACAACAACTTTCCTCATAAGGGAAGAAATCCAGCAAAAATAACAAAAAAAAAAAAGAAAAAGAGTAAATAAAAATCAAAGAAACTTTCAAAGTGCCATTAGTCAACTCTACAAAAATCCTTATAAAAGGCGTAGTGTTTACTTTTAACTCTTCTTTTGTGACTTGGTCCAGTTCAGCTGTGAACTAAAAAATAAATAAGAATCAAAATATGTGAATGCACGGTTTTTGTTCTTTAGCTCAACTTTCTGAAAAAAATTGTATCAGTTGAACCACACAAAATTAAAAATAAAACATGTTTTCTTGTATAAGAAAGTTTTTTAATCAATAACTATTCCACAGGAGACATTCCTCAAGTCAAAATTATGAGCTTTACTACCTTTAAACAGTAGTCGGATAAGAAAACAGTTTAAAAACAAGCAAGGGCGTACGCAGGATTTAGATCAGGGGGGAATGAATTTTATTGAATTTTATAGATCAAAAATAACAAAAGTGTATGAGCATACAAAATTAAGGGGGGCGGGGAGGGGGAGATAATAACATACTCTTCAGAACTAACTATAATGTTTGTTTTCCTAGATTTAAGACAGGCTAGTAGAACTAGTAGTGTTTGATTGTATTTGTGTAATAGGCAACTAGTTGGGCTTCTAGAAAATTATTTTTGCCTTCAAGTGACTGCTAATTATTCTATTATCAATTTAAAGACTTCAATTGTCTTCTATTTAAACTAGGTATTTGAATATTTTTTCTTTATCCTGCAGCCATATTTTCAAGTTCTGGCTATCAAGTTGCGCTAAGCTTATCCAACCAAAATTATAACCATAAATCGACTTAATTTTTCTCGCAAACTTTCGTAAGATTTTTCAAGTTTGGTAGTGTGCTATGAGAGACCCTCCGAGTACTATTCTAAGTGCAAAGCTAACACGTTCTTAACCATATAAAAGTGTGTCAATGTGCACTTAAAAATGGATTCCTTCAAAGCTGATTATTTTTCGCTACCTTAAGCCTTGAAGCCAAATTCTTCAAGCCGTACTCACGCGTTTTTTTTTTATAAAATCATATAATGTTCCTGTAGACCGTTCATTATAATTAGATCAAGCTCTAATGAGGAAAACTATTTTCAAATAATTAAACGAAAATCCCCTATTTTTTCAGATTTTAATTTTGACCCATGATACCCTCTGTAGGGGCTTAGAGTATTTTATAGGAAATGGATAGGGTATTTTGTATGTTTCAGACTTTTATTTTTTCATCTCGAACAAAATGGGATAGGGCTAAAAATGAATCTAAAATTATGTCACTAATCTTCCAATATAAATAAAAATGATAATTTATGTATATAAATATGTTCAATTGTTTATATTAGTTCAGGGTAATTAGGTTTTGACCCGGAGAAAATACTTTACAGCATTATTATATGGGAATAATGGGCCACAACAATGCCCTTGGTTTTTTGCCACTAGGTACCTAAAAAATTGACAAGGGTGTTTCATTTGCAATGAGAACTAAGAACCAAAAGAGTGCATCAAAATATTTTGGTTAAAAGGGTGTTTTCTTTAAGGGAGAAAGAACGTTGTGCAACGAGTACTATCAAACGACCCTGTGAAATTAATATAAGATTTATAAAAATTGGTAGATATTTTCCGATGTTCATTAGAATCAAGAATAAAATATGACCACATATCATGGGTGAAAGATCGATGTCGATTGTTTTTGAGTCTAAGTCCAAGCTGTAACTTGGGAAATTACCGCGCCAAAGCACATCATTTTGACTTGATTTGTTCTTGCTTTGCATGTGAGTCAAAATGTTTCGATTTGACTCTTGGAAAAATACTCTATGGGAATTTTCCAAAATTCCCCATTAAGTTCTAGCTAAGACTCAAAAAAATCTAATTAGGATCAGCGTAATTAAAAGAAGCACCTTTTCACCAATGATACGCGGTCTCTCTTCATTTGTGATTTTAATAAGAAAAAGTATCTGACAAAAAAAACTAAACTAAAACAAAATTTAACTGGTTAATTTGTTTTTTTTTGGGAAAAATAAAAAAAAATCGAAACAATTTTCCAATTTTCCATTCACCGTTTTTTATATAACGAAGCAAAATTTGAACTCCGAGATCTTAAAGTATGACCCGATGACCAATTTATAATACTAACGTATAAAAACGACAAGATTATGTAAAACAATCAACTCGTCTGACGAATTGGTGAGGGATAGGAAAAACTGCAATAAAATTTAAAATTATCAATATAGAGAAAAAGGTACGCATACGCCACAGTGACCATATGTTATTTAATTTGCAAATATAATAAAAATGTCTATTGCTGACCAAATTATGAAACCAGTTGATATTTTTAGGTCATTAAATGACTTTTAAAACTATGTATAGATATTATTTTTCTTTTTCGATGCTAAGGTCTCGAGTACTAATTTTACTTTTTCAGCTCAAATAAAACCACTTGAACTCTCAATTTAAATGAACGAAAATTAAAAAAAGAAACTAGCTGCTAAACTTATACCAACATCTCGTTCAAATAAAAAGCCCAAGCTAAAAATTGATTCGCCAATCACTAATAATATCAACTTGGAATAAAAGTAACGCGGTGTATATGTTACACAGTTTTGTTTAAAAGGCGTTACATTATAAAGTGCCTATTTATCTATGACATTACGGTATTTTAATGTTATGCTTTTTGTTTAGTTTTTAATTTAATTTTTAATTCTGATCCTCTGATGGGTTCGCAAGCCATTATCAGAAAATATTTAAATGCTGGATTTCAAAACTAAAGTTAAACCAACTTTTCACCAATTTTCTTTCAATTTGTTTTTATTACATCAAGTCAGACAGCTTACTAAGATCATTAAGATGAGTTCCATTTCTTATAAGTTTATACTATTTTTGATAGGCATACAAAATATAGTAAACGCTGATAATTTAGTTTTTACTTTAAGCCATAGTTTTTACTTTTTTAGGATGAACTTATGTATTTATTTCAAAGATACAAAATGCATAGTTTCGCTATAAATCAAGATCCTGAACCTTGCGAGCTCAAAATTTATTGTATTTGGATTATGAAACTATCAGTCAAAAGCAAATTGAAAGTAAAAGGTTCGGAGAAGTTGTTCAATTTGATCAAAATGTTGTCTGGCCAACCATGTTTGGTAAGAAAGAAACATCGATTATACCTTTCCCTATAAAAAATGATTGTAGACAAAACTATTACAACATTTTAACCATTACTAGTTCTGCACTTACAGTTTTTATCATAAAATTAACTTATTTCGTAGTTTTTCGAGTCCTCAAAGTACGGGATCGAGGTCACCGAAAAATTTTAAGTGGCGCCCAACGTAGACTATAATCTAAGATACATTTTGTTAAATATAACTAATTGGTTTGCCTTGATGTGTTAAACTAATCATACTCTGAAGTAACAAAATTCAAAATGTTTTTCAAAACGTACAAAGGAAGGTACATTAGTTTCAAAAACTTTGATTATTTTGAAAAATAAAGATTAGCAAACTTGTTCTTCGTTTATTAATTTGTCTACCCTCTTCCCAATTCAGACTTAAAATACTTTAGACTTGTGGTTTTTGATCGTATTTATATTTTTGAATCCTATTTTTCCCCAATAAACTGCGAGCATCTTTATGACAAGATTTATTGTTATTTTTTCCCGAAATCGCAAGAATCATTTCATTCTTATCATGGATGAGAAGTTTTAGAGTTCAATTTATTTTTATTATACATAGTTTTCTTGCCCCCAACAAATGTCGCCATTAAAGAAAAAACAACAACTTTCCTCATAAGGGAAGAAATCCAGCAAAAATAACAAAAAAAAAAAAGAAAAAGAGTAAATAAAAATCAAAGAAACTTTCAAAGTGCCATTAGTCAACTCTACAAAAATCTATTCAGAATTCCTTGCCCATAAAATTTATCTGCACAGTCATCTGCATTTTTATAACTATCTATCTAGATACTATATCTGGTGCTGGCTACTGAATAGTGTAAAAGACAAAAACCGAATATGGGAAGCATGGCGCCGATTTGTCGCATAAGCTTGCCAAAATATATGATTCGTCGTTGGCGTCCGTGTCGCCCATTCTTCTCTAGAGGTCCCCCCAGCCCAGATCCCAGAACTCTGATGGAATACAATATATAGTAGGTATAGGGTTTGCTGACTTTTCGCAATTCTGCCCAGTATATAGCTTCCTTTTTCTATGTATGGAAGAAAATAGGTATAACAGAAATAAAAAAAAAATAATTTTAATGCCAGAACGAGGGATGTTGTTTGCAGAGAAAACCAACCAATCCTGGTGAAGTTATGTATACAAAATGGCTCCAATTATGTGATGTGGGTAGAATAGGTGAATGGGAGGAATTCTCGTACTAGAAACTTATAGATATTAAAAAAAGTTATTATTACTTATGTAGGTGGAGTTGGGAAGCATTCGTGGTCGTGGAGAAGGTAGTTTGGGTATAAAAATGTTATTTTCATTGATTTTAAAAGGTCAAAGCAAGGGTAGATATTATCGTGATTATTTTTGTCATTTAACCTTTTTGAATAATGTTTTAGAGTTTATCTACATATGAAACACTATCTACATAGGTACATTCCAAATAATTACTAAGGCTTGAATATAAAAATATAAATTTAAAAGTTGAATAAGGCTTTGTAATGCTGCTTCACCTCATAATTTAAGTTTGATTTTAAGTTTTGTTGTCAGTTTTTTTTATTTTTGAAATGAGTTTTCATTGGGTTTGTGCACTCAAGCTGCAAAACTGTACAAATTGGGGCTAAATTGGTTGGGTAGTTTCCGTTAGGAAGTTTCGGTGTCTATATAAGAACCTACAAACTGGACATTAAGGCAAATATGCAAAATGCAACCAACAATTTTATCTTAATTTATTAGAAAGGCAGTAGTTGTTAATGAATTTCTTTCTTTATTTGCAATAGAAACAAAAATGCAGTCAATAGGAAATGCAGTTATTTTAGTCGCAGTTTTATCAATTTTATTTCAATTCACAACAGCAAGCATTATTCCCTCTTATCAAAATTTTAATAAATTGAATAAAAAGATACTGAATTTCAGTTTATATCAATTATCAATTGATAGCTGACAATCGCAAGAGGGGTCTAAGTCAATTATATTCTTATTCTTATATTCTTATAAGCCCAATTTATGTGTAGAAAAAGTTGCGGATCACTAGATGCCACCAAGTTGGCCCCGCTCAGTGCCTACCCGATTTCTACACACCCAACCACCAATTTTATTAGTTTCAATTATATGAAGGGTCATATTCCAACCAATTCCGAGAAGAGAGCATATCTTTATTTTATTTTGTAAAAAAGAATTAAATTGGTAGAGTCAGCACCCTTCGACACCTTAAGAGTAAACGTTGCACAGCCCCGATGATGTTGTTCTTTTCAATTATTTTTAAAATTGGTATTTTTTCAACATATCGAACAAGTTTAAGCTTATTAAAACAATTATTTATTTTAAGGTTTTGAAAAAAAAAGTGTAAAAGTGTTGAATGTGCCCTAACCACGGGGCACCTCCGACAGTGGGTGGGGCACCTTCAGCAATAACACAAATGATTGCGAAATAATTAATTATATGTAAGTTTTTTTTTTTAAATAAAAGCCATGTAAAAGTTTTTTATTATTATTTTATTATATTATAAAATTTATTATAAAATAGGCATGTGGGCTTTTTAAAAAGTTCCCGATTCACATACAAATTGCCCTGCATTTTGATATAGAGTTGAGTTTAGAAACTGTTTTTAAATAATTTGCAAAATCTTGCTTTTATTTTGATTTAAACACTTGGCGAGACATTGATAGAGAAAGATTTCTTAATCGGTTTCTTCTTGGCTGAAATCATAACCTGCAGCAGGGATTACGGATTCCACTGTCAGAGGATATTTTTTTCAAACTGTTATTTTTAAATATTTAAAAAGAAAGATGTTTCAAATTTACAATTATAGCATAAATAAGTACTAATTATTGTATACATGAAAAACAAATTCTTTGCAAAAAAAATTAATAATACGAACTCGTCTTAAGAACTTACCTTGAGCCCAAATCACGTAATCACACGTACCCTACTCAATAATCACACGTACCCTACTCAATAATCACACGTACCCTACTCAATAAATGCTACGAGACGTACGCCCGGGCTAAGTTGAGCAAAAAAACACTTCGGGGCTTAACGAAAACACTTTGGCAGCATTGCGAATGAAATTACATTAGTCGCGTGCAATGCAAGAAGTCTCAAATTACATTCTCAATTTTTCAACTATCAACTATGTTTTTAATATCAACTGCTTAAATGTTATTAAAATAGGAAACCATCTTGAATATTTCTGATATCTTTAGATCTGGATAACAAAACCAGAAATGTATCTGCTTAAGATAATTATGTGAACACACCCAATGAGCCTCTAAAAATTTCAGACTTAAGTAAGGACTTTGTGCATTGAACGCGGTGATTTTAAAATAAGCTGAAATAAAAAAAGAATAATAAACAAATAAAAACATTTTTCTGATTTGTTGAATTGTTTGCATTTTGTGGTTTAGTAAATTCAATAATATATTTATAAGGAAATTTCATAGCATTAAATGTACACACTTTATAATTTAAATGAAATAATTTTTAAGAGTTGAGAAAAAATAAACAATTTATTTTTTTTTCTTTCTACACCAATCGCCATATTCTTGGTTTTTTTTATTTTCATACAATTAATCGATAATTTTGGTGTTTTCATACACATTTCATCCCACTGCTCGAGGCTTAGTTCCTAAGCCCGAGGGGGTAAGTTGTTGTTGTATTTAACATGTAAAGTGCTAAGCCCCGGCAGCGTTTTTTTGATAAATTTAGCTCTGGCGTACAAAAAAAAAACAACTAATAAATAGCAAATATGAGTAACACAAGATGCCAAAAGAAGTTTAAAAATCATTCTATGTACGGGATTCAAAAATTATTTAAAATTGTAGCCATGACTAGGTACAAAATATGGTAAAATAAAACACATTTGTTTTAACAGAATTCTATTATTGTTAAAATAGTTTGTTAGTGCTTTCACTAAGGTCCAGAACGTGACTTACACTATAGTCACCTTGGATTGTAAAATCATAGTATTGTTTTAAAGAATACTATAAACAAATAAAAACAAGTATTGACATTTTTATTTATTTTAATTTTTGATTTTCAAAAGAAAGATTTCTGATGGATTCGAGTTCTGCTCACAAAAAAACTTTGGAAAAGTAAAGTTTGGGGTTTTTGTAACAAAAAATGGTTTAATTTTGTTAACCAATGTTATATTTTTTTTCTTTTTAAACTCCACATTAAAGTCAGTATTTAATCATACAACCATAATGTGGTCGTTTGTTTAAATTGTGCAATTTTTAAAACAATGATGCCCTCCTTCTACTACCTCTTAAACATTAAGTGGATTAAAATGATGGGATTTTGGTGAACTTTTTAGAAAGTAATCTTCTGTGATACCAATCATATAAATTCAGGAATAAATTATAAAAACCTTTTCGGTATTAAATTGCTTATGGACTATCGGTATGGTGAAAAGCTTTCAACTATTTTAATTTCATTACAATGCTAAAGAACAAAATCTCTTTGCTCATAAAATGAGTTTTTTGAGGTTAAGAAAATTTTATTATATTTTATTTCAAGCATTTCTTTTTGCTTAAAGAAAAAGTTAAACGCAGAAAAAGATATGACTTCTTAATATTCGAAATCGTATCATTAATCATCGAAATAAAAATGTTCATGAAATATTGTCTTATAGCAAACTTGTAAATTCTTTTATCTTCCAAGCAGGATTAGTATAAAAATGTAAGCATATTTGTAAGGGTAAGAACTGATTTTCGAACCCCTCTGGTTTTTATATCCATATATCCCCTTTTTATATTGTAGCGACGACAAGTCTGAACCACAATAACATAAATACTGTTTGTGTATTTGGTAAAGTGATATCAATAAAGATGACTTTAAGTTAGTCAAGTGAAAGATTAAGTAAAAAAAAAAAAAACAATTCTATAATCCACTGCAATCTGCAACTCATGTTAAAGTCAACTTGGCTCGCATCCCTACAATACTTAATTTAATTAATAGAATAAAAGTGTTTATATTCTGTGGCACTTTAAGTTTCGCTAAATGGATCTACTAATGCAAAATCCAAAATGTGAACATTTGCAAATATGACAATTTTGCAAGGTTATAAATATTAAGTGAGATTTATGATGCAATCCGAAATATTAAATAAATATACCAGAACATGCCGCACCCTCTTTTTGGGTGGCGATGGCGTAAAGTATTTCACTCATGTAACCATGTTAGAGAATATGTACGTACAAATTGCAACCACCATTTCTTAATTCAATCAGTTAATGCATTTACGTACTTTCAAAACACTATTACGCATTATCAAATTTTTTGTGAGAGGTACCTAACTTAACATTTAAAAGCTTTATTTTGAGCAAAGGACGAAAACATAAAAATAAAAGAATATTAGCTTGGTACTCGTCCCCTTCAACTGCATGCCGTTTATTGTTAGAGAATTTGAACATTATTACTTCAACTAAGTTTTTGAGGTAAACGTAACCACAAGCATATGAGATTTTACAAAACTGAATCATTTCGAACTTTATGGTTCACTATTATTTTGGGTACCTACTATAAGCAATATGGACAAAAGCTAGTTTTAATTGCTTAAAAACCATCGTGATGATACCGAAACAGTCCCCAAATAAATGTTAAGGAATATCATCACTGGCTTTGCGGGAAAACTTGGACCGGAAAAAAAATCGGAAATTAATACAGCTGTTAAAAAGTGAGTTTTGTATCAAATATTTATGGAATTTATCAAATACTGAAATCTGAATTTCGAAATCAAATGTCACTCAATTTGGGAATTTTTTAAAAGAAAAAATCCTTAAAAAAATATGTGTTTTATTTTCCTCCAGATTTGATCCAGATTGAATATTCTTTCAAAATAATATGTACAAGAAAAACAACATAAGATCAAGTTTTGTGTGGCTTTTTTGTTATGCATGTAATTTTGAAAACAAAATCCAATTCGAATCAGATCTGGGGGAAAATAAAACACAGCTTATGTTTCAAATGGAAAACGACATAAGTTTTCTCTTTCGGTCTCTAATTAAAAAAAATTCCTCACAAAGAATAATTCCCCATTGTCCCTGAACACAGTGTCAGCTGTCAAATAATTCGAGGTTATAAAAAAAAATCAGTCTTGTTAATGTTTTCTTATTTTTTTTAAAGTTTTTTGCATTTTGTATACCATAAAAAGTAAATTAAAAATAAAAATTAATTTGTTTCTTTTTTACCGCAAAGTTTTTCAGTTTTGTGAATGGTGAATCATAGGCTATGATTCATAGCCAACTTTTTATACTATCATTCAATTACACTTTATAAAATTCAGAAAATTGTATATTTTTGTTTGAATTGCGTAGATCGATTAGCTTAAATCTATTATAAATTGTGGTGAAATTCAGCGATTGGAGTGAAAACGTGGAAAAAAGTTTTATAATTGTGCTTTGTTTGTTGTTTTCGTCTTATAAATGAATAAATAAAATATTGGAACCCAATTTGTTTCTTATTTTTATGTTTTTTTTTTATAGAAACACGGGATTTTCTATTAGTCTACGACAAGATTAACCTGTCGTAGAAAATGGCGAAACATTTTTGTTTCATTCGGATTTACTGATACAAAATTCTACGAACTTCGAATTTCATAGCATCAATTTTCACTACGAACGGATTTTGTGATTGAAATTTCGGGATTCGCAGAACATTTGCGATTACGATGGAATCTGTGATTGGGCTAAATATTAAAAAGCGCGATCTTTCTAACATTTTTCAAACCTTAATTTTTATTGAGATTTACTGTATAATTAATTTGTATTATTTGCAGATTTCAGAAGCCTGAAATCTAAAAGCAGAATTATGAAAAAAGAATTTTGACCCTAACTCGTCTGCTAAGTCTCCTCGCTATTAATCCGCAAGTCTACCAAGCCTCAGCTGGTGGGTATGGAGAATAGGTACCCTAAAGGGGCTAAGAAGTGAGAGAACTTACTTTTTTTAACGAAAAATTTCATACTTCTTGCAATCCCCTCATGCCATTTAATTGGTGGGTGCGTGGGTATTAGTCCATTTTAGTATAAAAAAGCTAAAATTAACGGTTTTGAATTACTTAACATTGCAAATACAGATTTATGTTACCACGAGCTTAAGAGACTTCCAGAATTTCACTCAGAATCCTTATGAGAGTGCAAAAAAAAAACAAAAATAAATTGTCATCAATTAACTTTATTAAATTCTAATTCTCCTTTTTCCCCTTTTGGGGGTCCCTGGCCCCAACCCCCACCAGCGAGACAGCTAGGCAGAATTGTGGATTAATACTCAGAGGAGGATAAAGACTGCCCAATGAGTTCAGTGTTTAAGTTAAATTCAGTTTTGTACAGGAGCCCAGGATTTAATTAATAAATTCTTTCTCGTTATGCAAAAAGGTTTTAAATCACAAAACTGCATTGTTGAGTTTTAAAGTGTTTCATAAAATGTTTATATTCGTTTAAATATAGAATACGAAATGCAAATCATTAGAGTCATATTATTAGGGAAAAAGATAGCACCCTTACATAGAATAGTAAATATAAACATACAAAAGATACAACAACAAAAATATAAACTGTCCCCTGAAAATAATAAAAAATAATACAAAAAAATGATTCTGTCAAAGTTCTCCCTTGGAAAGACCAATCCCATCAATAAACCACCCAACTCCAAAGCGAGCACTTTCCATTGCTGAATCAAACTTACGCAAAGTGAGCAATCACAAAAATTGTCATTTATTTAGAGACAGATCTTTTAGCACAGCAAACATGCAAACACATTAAAACTACGCATTATTGTGTTTCTCAACCATCACCCAACTTCTCACCCCTGTTATATAAATCCTTCGAAAAAAAACCATAACTTTTGAGATGTTTTTGTTTGGGGTTTCTGGTTTATTTTCGTGCCATGTCGAATGTCAGTTTTTGTTGTTGTTTTTTTGGCCTGCACATAGTCGTTAAAGTTCAATCAACCATGTCCCAATTCAATCATAGAATTTTATCAACACCCATGTACGCATTCATTCATATATTGGTCCGGGATGTTGCTAAATTACGCACATACCCAAAAGACGCCCTCGATGCGATAATTTATTACCACTTTAGCTATTTAAGCATTGCATTTTGTGTTTTGTGTATCTATACTATGTCATCCTTGGATGATGTTTACGTACACTCTGTACAACAGTATATCCAGGATAATCTAATGGCCCACCCCAAATGGTTCTCATCCTTTGACTTCATTAATTCAAGTGAAACTGCTAGACACAAAAAAAAAGTATCTACATATGTATAATTTATATAGGATTCATAGATATTTCCAGAGCGATAAGTGCGGTTCAATGAGAAGAAATTAAAAATAAATAAATATTCTGTCTCTTCCAATGTGTCAGCATCGTATCAAGATGTAAGGACATGAATCTTGATAAGAAGGACTATTTAAAACTCAATTGAGTTTGAACATAAAGGATAAATAATGTTTTGACATATTATATTGTCGGCACATGCACACGTGATAGCATCCCTCTTGGCATGGCATGTAAGTTGTAGAATTTTATTAGATTCGTATCTAAAAAAAAATATACACCAAGCATTTAAGCTTGGAATTTTTTCCAAAACTTAAGTATTAAGTGCGCTTTTTTTATCAAAAAAATACATTTTACGAGTATATCTAGTATAGTGGTATTAAAATAAAAAAGTTCAAGAGATCTCAACTGGAAAACGCATTTTGCTCAGATAGGTACCAGTTGATTATAATTTTTAATTTATCTGCAAAATATTTGTATCTTTAATATTTATCGATAATAATTTCAGCTCAATGATCAGGAATATAAAAAGCAATCAATTAAAAAAAAAAAACGATTATAGTAGAATTAAAAAGCAATATTTTCTTATAATATGTATACTTTTTAATACGTGATTTAATAACATCAAAACAACTAACACTCATAATGACTAAAAGAACTTCAAAAAACGCCGATACAAAAATAGAAGTCCTGTTTCTCTAAGCGCCATAACCAATGCCCTTTGTTGGTTATATCAGTCTCCAGACTACGTTTCTTGGATTCAACAAGTAGTTGGAACCTTTTGGGTGGAACGGATTTCCATGACTGCTCAACTACGACCCGCAACTCGTTGGTATATATTTGTTTTTACTCAAAACATCCTTTTTGTATATTAGCCCCAGGTCGAACAATTGAGCAGGCCCCTCCATGACCTCAATGTTTTGGCCTCGAAACCACTGTTTAGCTGTTTGGCAGGTATGTTTCCGGTCGGTGTCTTGCGGCAACACCTATTTCACGGCCTTTTTGTCTTCGAATCAGGAAGCATGATGTTTAGCAATTATTGAACGTAATAATGGTGGTACATTTAATCTTTAATAGAACAAATTGGGACAAAACCAAAGTATGAAAAGCATCATGATACTCGATTGTTGGCTGTATATTTTTGGTTAGCCTAAGATCATATTCTGTATCTAGTTGAAGCTTTACATACTTCCGAGACCCTCTCCGACTATACAAAACAATTTCGGTTTCGTCAGTCCACATTATGTTACTCCACTTCTGAGTCGACCACGACGAATAACGAATAAGCTCTTGAGCATTTTTAATTTTTTGCTATGTGCGTTTTTCTTAGAAATAGGATAATAGTGGACAACAAGCATTGACCATTGACGTTATGTTCTCCCAAACGTCTTCTAAAAGTGTGCATACTACATGATTAATTTAGCTCATCCACAATATGTGTAGCTGATGACGAAAGAGGAGTTCCTTATAATCTACCTTATAACCTTTTTTTCCGGATGCGTTTTTCTCCCACTACCTCGTATTTCATGGCATAACTTATCGTTATAGCAGATCTAAGTAGTTCTACTATTTCGGTGCAGGTTTTCACATTTTTCAAGTGATTTTATAAACTAGCACTCCTCTGATGTGTGGTGTATTCCTTCGTCCACTTTTGATAACAAAGTACTAAAAATTTTTTTACGATTTGGTTAAAACATAAAATTCTGACTTTTCTGTATCCAAAATATAAACATTTATGAATAAAACACAATTTTTATGCAGTAAAAGTCACCTTAAGTATTAATATTTTAAAATATAGGTTTATAACAAAAATGATCCGCATTACTTTAATAAAACAGAGACATCAATATTTGTGAAAATCATCAAATCGGGGTTGCAATAATAAAGTAGAATTTTCAACGATATCATCGTAAAATTTCCAAATTTTCGTAAGGGAAACAAATAAGACATAATATTGAACCTTCTGTTTAATAAATTTTTTAAAAGGGTTGGGGTTAAAATTCTGCCTGGGTCAAAATTCTTTTGTCAAAATTCTGCTTTTCAATATTCTGCTTTCCAAAATTCTGGCTAAAAAAATCTGCTTCTAAAAAAATTGTTGTTCATTTTTATGGAAGCAGACATTTTTAAAATAATTTTCTCAGTTATTGATGAGAGAAATATTTCTGTAGTTTGGTTTTATGGTTCCTTTTTTTTAAACGAAAATGAGCCTTTTATTTTGAAAGTAATAAAAAAACTTAATTGATAGTTAAATTAACTGCAATTTATATTTGTATTTGAAGGCAAACAGAAGTCGTTAAATTTAAATTGTAGTTTAGTCAACATGTATCGTATTTATCTATTGCAATTGAAAACATTCACTTTTTCCTTTTTAAAAACTACATCATTTACAGAGAAATTGTATAACTTTAACTATTACTAAAAAATTTACATTTTTAACAAAATTATAACACATAAAATGAAAATTGTGGAATATTTTAATTTCATGTATTTTTGCAATTTTTGTTTTGCAATAATGTTGTTAAAAAAAACACACAATTAGGAGAAATTAAATCTATAAATTACGCACTGGTAGAATTCTGAAAAGCAGAATTCTATGGAACAGAACAGAAAAAAGCACAATTCTAAAAAGCAGTTTTTTGAAACTAGAATTTTGACCCGTTCCCGTTTTAAAATTCATAGATTTTCATTTGTGAACTCTTCTAGGATGACAAAATTTTAATTTTAATTTAAATGGTGAGATTTAATTCAAGTGCACCTATTTTATTATTATTCCAAGTTTGGTCGAATGTCTATTGATAGATTAATTTTTATAATTTAGTAACTTGTTCATAAGGAATTTTACCGTTTCTGTTACAAATGAATATCAATTTCAATTTAAAGAAACATAAAGAGGGATTTGAACTAAAAAAAGTAAAAACTAAAGTTAATGTGGACGTTAAAGCTTCTAATATAAAGTTTTTAAACACAAATAATATACCCAAGAAATGTTAAGAAAAACATCATTACTAAAATGACTTAAACAGCTTCTTAAATATATGCCATTTGATTTCGTTGAGACAGATAAATTAAAACAAAAAATGAAAATTGTTAGTACCCGTTTAAAAATCCTCAAACCTTGTTTAAAAACAAAAAAAGGTATGCAATTAAAAAAAAAAAATATTAATATATGGGCAGCTAAAACCAAAATTTAAAAAAAAATAAATGCACGTACGTACTTGCTCATATGGTCAAAGTTACTGTGGATGCTAAAGCTTCTTACTTATATAAAGTTTTTAAAACATTAATTTCTTATAAATAAAAATACTTAAGCCTTGTCTAAAAAAAGTTAAAAAGTTGGTATGCCATTTTCTAAATGTAAAAAACCAAAATTTCAAAAAATGTTTCTTTAATTGGTAAAATATTCTTTAATTGGTTTCCAAAAATATATAGGTAAGTAGTTATACATATACTCCACCCACTATGGTCAAACATATCAGTATTCCTATACAAAAGAGTGTAATGAATATTATTTTTCAAACAATTTTTTCTCTTGAAAATGTTTAAGCCATCCCTATTCGGTATTCTTTTGTAAATCAAAATATTTATTATTGTACTCGAATTAACCAGAAAGAATACGCTTGCATGCTGTTTGACTGATAAATGTTCTTCACGTTATACCATATATTATTTTTTCCCATAAAATGTAAAAATAAATGCAAAGGGTGCACAAATTTTCTTATAAGAATTTGCCTTTTCCTGTGGAGAAAAAAAAAAAAATAAAAATCATTGCCATTTCCGGCTAAATTCGTTCTTATGTAGAAAAAGCAGTTGCAAAGTTTGTCGACAATAACATACATCAAATAGAGCACAAAAAATACAAGAACACTTATAATAAATCATTTGATGATAGTCTCTTTCGGTTCATGGCAACCAAGCGAGGTATTCCTTTTCTTCCAAATTTCCCCAAAACAAAAAAAAAAAAAATGATTCACAAATGTTCGCAGGCAGGAAGCAATGGTTACATCCATGCATCGGAAGTCGAAATATCCTTACAAAGTGAATTGAATTAATATCAATAGATCGACTGACGTCGCAAACATCCGCACTATCGAATTTCTTCGATTCACTACCCTTAACAACGGTCCGCTATATCACAATATGGGGTGAAAATAAATTTCGATAAAATTCTAAATCAACCGATATCCCTTGTAAATCGTATATGCTCTTCTAGAAACTATTGACAATTGACTTTTTGCCGATCAACATCATTGCTCACATTGTTCTGCATGTCCCATGTTGGATATGCACATCATTTTGGGATGGTAGCATGGAGTATTGCGTTAGTTCCGGTTTTTGCACGCTTCACTATACTGGTTTAGATTATAAGATTTATTGCTATAAAGGGCTTAACGCTTAACAAATCTTCTCGAGTTCTCAACTTAAGACACTTTCGGGTTTGAAGTGACCATCGGTCTTACATATTCCACTAATGAAGACACAATGATAATTTATTGATAAAAGACTCGTAGTATACTCATCATGATGCATTTGGTAATCCTCAAAAACAGGTTGAAAGAAATTCAAAACTCAACGAACCAATACTCGTTGATAATCAAAAAAATTACCATAATGGATGTTCTTTTCGGTTCAGTGTTAATTTATTGTTTTAGTTGTATACCCTTGGGAGTCTTTCAGATTAACTGAAACATCATATTTTCCGCATGCCTGGGCTAAGTCCATCTATAGTCAACGCCATCGCCAGCCCCAGAGATTCAATTCAACAAAAACACTTGACAATATATTATATCGTTGGCCATAAAAACCAACATTAAATAGTGTTTCGTCATTGGAATAATCCGTTTCTTCAGTTTTTAGGGTTGAAACCACAATCATCATTTTGATATGTCTTGTTTTTTAGACTGCGTTTTTTGTCGGATTTATTGAGATGTCCCATAAATTGACTTCGAAATGACTATGAAAGGATATGAATGCATTCTTGGATGTGCTGAAAACTGAAATTATTATGCAATGTCACTAAGCATCCTCGGACCATTAAGTATGAAACGGTTAGGGGTTGAATTTTAACGACCAAAGCGCGAAGCATATAACATCGTTAATGGTCACAAAATTTCAACTCAACACTTGTTTTTGGATTTTTAATTGAAGACAATTTCATTTATTAAACTCTCTCTCTCAAAAAAAAATAGAAGACTATTATAGTATACGAATACCAAAATGGAATGATAAATGAAGAGGGTGCAAAACGGTTTGCGTAACAAGAGAAGTTAATCGCAAAGGAGGGCGATAATTCCGCATTTTGTAAACATTTTCAAATCGACCAAGGGTGAAGTATATATTTTATGGGATTGGGGATTCGGATTTCGGAACATTTAACTATTATAGCTTATGTTATAAAATGCAGAGTAATTTTAAAAGTATGCCCAGATTCTGGATTTATGAACTTTTTCTGTTAAATCCATATTTTTAAAAAGTAATTGAACATATAAAACTAGCCAGAAATCTAGAACTAGTTTGAATCTAGCCTCTTTGTGTCGCAGGATATTCAACACCTTTTTTTGTATTTATTTTTTGGTCTTGGTTTCATTAGTTTCAGAAAAGTCTAAACAGGCTTATTATAGGCTTTAGAGAGTTGCATTTAGTAAAACAATAACAAAACTATATAATATCAATTTATTTCTGATTTCCCAAAATATAGCCATGTCCTCAAAAATCTTAGATGTCGACCCAATACCGTTATTTTTTTCTATTTTAGTCATGTTTTATAAAATTGTACCTCCTGCCTAAACTGATGCAAGTCCTATCCAAGTATTTTTTCTCACCTCAATCATTAGATTTTTGTCGAATTTTAAGCCGGTTGTACCAAACATTCTAGGTGGCAAAATGTTAAGTACACATCGCTGATTTTTTGAAATGTTATTGGGATTGTGTTAGACCAAGTTTGCAGCTTCATAAGACCTGTGCTAACTGCATGGTGCACCAAAAACCTCGATACTTTTCGACTTTTAGGTATAAAAGAAAATTTGCTATACTTTTTGGAAATTATGTAAGATTGGATTTTTCTGAATTTTAATCTGGGGTGGAATCGGCTAAGGTGATTGTTGATTTTCAGATGTGTGAAAATCAAAAGTGACCAAGTGAAATTTTCGGTCTGCGTAAGGTGATCTTCAAAAATGTTTGAATAAGTGGCATCACTTTGAAAAATACACAAAAAATCGAATTTAGCATTTATACCTAAACTGTCGCTGATTTTTTTTTTTATATTTGGGTAGTCCAGAAAAACAAAACATCTAATTGGAATTTGTACACTCTTGATACTAGCCAAGTTGATTTTGGTGTAAAAAAGGCAGTAATCATAAAAAAACCAATAAAAAGGATATTTTGTGCTTTTCAAAGAGAATGATTTTTATGGATTTATCAATTTATTTTGTGAAGAATCCAGAAGTAATTTTTTTTATATTTTTTGTTAGTTTGATTTAAAGCAACTCTCCAAAAAAGAGCTGAAATGGTTCGTTTAAAAAGCTTATATCTTGAGTTCTACTGATTGTATTTTAAAGTTTCAAGGCTCCAGACTAATCAAAAATGGCAGATCATACTTTCTAATAATATTAAATGTAAATTAAAGCTAATGCCACTATCATACCTAGACTGGCAAATCGCATTTCTCAATCCCGCGTAACCGCACTCGGCGCCAAAATAAACCTGCCAGACTTTTACATTAGGTTATCTTTTAACGATTTTTTAGGTTAACGATTACGTTGTGTGATTTTTACATGGAATTTTTCATTTCGCTTCTGGAGCTTACTGGGCTTTAAAGTAGTATGGTCTATACCAATCATAAGTCACTATTATTCTTTGGGAAATAGGTTTCTGAGCACTCTTGAGTTATTAGAACTCGGTGAATACCAGCCTCAGAATCGAAATTGAAAAACGAAACTAGAAATTCTCCACAACTCTGATATGCCAATACTAAGTAAGGATTTCAACTGAATTTGGAGACAAAGTTTGAGCAAAAATTTTGTGCAATATGCGTACTAGTATGGTTAGTATGATACCAAAGCAGAACGAAAAATCCCATACAAAAATCACAACGAAATTTTAAACGAAAAATTTCGTACTGGTATTTGTTTTGCAGTATGTTACTCTAGACAAAAATTTATATTTCTTCAAGGTTATTTGGAGTTGTCTTCACAAATTTTTCATAAGCAATTACCAATGCGCGGGTACCTGCATTTTTATTTCATTTGTTAATGTTTTTTCTTATTTTTATTGGAGAATACTATTCTGATGATTTTCCTGTTTTTATTTTGTATGTTAATTATTTTTAATTTGGTTTTGACAAAATGCTCGATGAACATTTTTCATTATGTTTTCTTTTAACAGAGCTGCGTACCAGGCATTAACAAGAATTAAAGTAGCGTTGCTTACAACTTCAATATTTAAGTATAAGCCTTACTAAACAACCTTTGACTATCTGCTTAAAAAACAAATAACTATGACTGTTCTTCACAAAAACACAACCGAAAAAAATTTGTGTAGAGTTCTCTGAAATGGAAAAATAAAAAAAAAATAGAAATGAAAGCCACCCCTTACAATTTCCGAACACCTTTCTCATTGCTTCTCAGAACATCCGCCAGACGTCGACTATATCGCATCAATCGATGACATATCTCAGGGCGTATGTATTTTTTTCCATCAAAAGACCAAGTCCGTCAAAACTTCAGTGTTTATTTTTATAGTTAATTTTTCAATTCCTTCGATTAAATAAATACAAAATATCCGTAAGTATATTAAATTAACAATGTGCTCAATAAGTGAAAGTTAAAAATTCTACAAACAACAAACAATTTATTGAGATATTCAAGTTTCTTTCCGTCATCTGCTCTCATAATAATCTTCAACCCACACTCCGCCATCTTTTACATTTGTCGCAAAATAAAATAAAAAAAAAACCATGGAAAAACAATTTTTAAAAGTTGTTCTCTTGTAATCAAAACCTTTGTGTGTTAAATATGACAAAGGAGTATTTAACAAATAAATTGTTAATCATAAAATTTAGTGCATTTCAATTGATTGTGTGCCACTTCATTTATAAACTACGGCGGCGATAGATGGCACGGATTCCAGTTGAACCGGAAATTTATTCCATATAAGGGACGACATCGATAAATTTGTCCCTAATCTTCCAATAGTGTGTTGTTGGGAGTAAACAAGAATTCTTTTTCTTAAACTATTTGATTTGGGAACAACATATCATGATACTGTGCAATATTCCGAATGAGTCTCTAATCAAAACTAGTTTATCGCGAAGAATTGCGCGATATCAGTTGTAATCGAGTTCGAGTTCCTCCTCATTGCATTGCAATTTATATTGGATAAGATAAAAAAAAAACTATCTACAAGTAAAAATGTCATCGCCTTTGTGGCCTTCGTTTCGTTGAAATTGTAGACTTGTGGTTGAATCGGTTGGTTTGTTGTAGGTAAAGAGCGAAAGTTAGGTCATTCATATAACGAACGAACGTACCACAATAAATCACAGACACAATTCTTGCATCGGGTGTATTAACCGAATCTGAATATTACCTCATCGTTTTATTTTTAGTGGGGAACGCAAAAACTTAAGATTACCGCAGAGAGCACAGAATAAACAGCAGCGTTTGCTGTGCTGCCAGATGGGGTGTCCGTGTCATCTATTGGTTTTGTATTGAAAGTGGCTAAATAACTAATAAGAACTGAAATGTTCGTTTTTAAATGATTTTTTTTTGTTTGCATTACCTGTGGAAGGTAAGCAAGCTTGTGTTTATTCGTTTTTGCAAAGATAAGATAACACAATAAATACTTTTGGTTTTCATCGATTTCAAGACACATTCGTTTCTACAAGATACCCACAATACATTTTTGTCATCGTTAATTCGAAGAAAGTAGGTTAGGCATATAAAAAGTAAAATAGTAATTAGATTCCAACTGATGAAATAGGTAATTTTTTCTAAGTAGCCGTTGGAAGTCTATGATAAATAACAAACAAATAACACAATTTCCATCAAATTCATTCTTACTAACTTAGATCAACAGACTTTGATGAGTCCGCGGGCCCTATGTCCACTTAAGGGACATAGGGCCGCCCAAAGTCACCAATCGACTTCACGAGCAATTACCTTACGAGGCATTAGTTAAGGGGCCAACCCCTTCGTCAACGTTTTCAACTGACAGCTCGATAAAGTATACACGTAGTCGAACTTTCAACTTCATCGACAACCGATTCGTTGACGGATCGGCCGCGACGGTTTCTATGGGTTGGCCCCTTTAACGTGTTTTTGGGGATCCACACCCTTGGTGGTTTTTCGTTCGTTTGTTGAACTGAGAGGTATTTTATTTTTCGATATTCAGAATTGACATCACTATTAGAAAATGTTACAATGAAGTTCATGTATCCACAATTTTCGAACGTGCAGAAACTACACATAATCACTATTTTTCGTCCTTCTTGGTTCTTCTTGAGTACTCCAAAGCGTTCGACACAATTGACCATAGCCCCAAGCTGTTCATTTAGTCAACTCGTACTTATCCAGAAGGAATCCAGCTGTAGTTTTTTAAACCCAAAAATGTATAACAATATCGCGTGGTGTTCCACAGGGATCGATTTCAGGGCCACTTTTATCCTTGGCCTTTTTAAGCCACAGCGATACACCTACGTTTGCTGATGACGTCTAATACCTTGCAACTACAACATTGGGCTTAATTGCAAATTGTATTTTCCAAGTCAACGCCGATTTAAATATTTTATCGGAACGGTCTTGCAAAAAAGGGCTTGTCTAAACCCACTTAAAATAAAGAAAAAACAATCAGAACCCTCAATATTGCAAAATTTACACCAATAGAAACAAGAAAAATGTTTGTCAAAACAGTGGTGGTTCCTGTTCTTACCTACGGATGTGAATTCTTTTGTACGTAAGGTGTCTCTGTATACCAAACACACTTTTTAAAATGTTTAAAATGAACAATTAAGCAATAAATCTGCGGCAAATAGCTGGAACACTTTATTGAGTATTAATATTAAAACTTTCGCACAGGAGTTGTGAATAAATTGTGAAAAAATTGACTTTGTTGTTATGAAATGTGGTGATTATAGCTAAACTATAATGATTTTTGCGAAAAATGCGTTGTTCGGCCTATCTGTTACCGAAATCTACTGTACCATTGTCAACCGCAATGTTTATTTCAATGTTTTTATTCCAGTGCTATTTTGGCACAGTTTTGACATTAAATACATGTCTTTCCCTCGTTTCAGTCAAGAAAACGTGAACAAGCGAAAGGGAGTTGTCGTTCGCACACCAAACCTCAGATATATTGAGCGTAGATTATGACGTCTTTGCTTTTAAATTATGCTTTATTATTTTAGATGGTGAGTCATTTTTTTTACATTATTTATTATTATTAGATTTGAATTGTTCAAAAAAGAATTAAAAATGTGAATAAAACCATGTATTTTATAAAAAAAAAACATTACAAAAGAATGAAAATCAAGAAACAGACATTATGGGCGCGCCATATAATTTTTTGTATTCGCTTAATTTCGCTGAACACTGCGGTGAAACTTGAAATATACTATTTCCCTACTAATGTATATTGTGATAATTTTAATTTAGAAAACGACGATTTTTTAGAATTTTGAATATGTCACTTAACACCTTCATCTTCCATTGGTCGTTAAATATGCACAGTTTAGTAGTTTTGAGTTAATTTCAACTTGTGTCTTTAATTGACACTAAATCATTTTTCCAGCTGTTAAAATTGTTTATCAAGTTTCTGTGAATTTGTCTTTTATCAAAAAAATTTGTGCATACTCCGCGAAACAATGCACCATGAACCCAATGATACATAATGTTGTGTGGAATTTAAAACAAAAATCTGTGTGTTCAATAAACTAGTCTAATTCAGTTGAAGACAATATTTTCTGCACCTTTTTTTAAAGTGAAGCTGCATTTACACTCTCGGTTTTACGCCGGTGTACGATGTTCGTTCTTGAATTGAAACCGAACAATGAGAGGGTTTTACTATTAACACTGTCCCGTTGTTTGGCGTTAATTCAAGAACGAACATCGTACACCGGCGATAAAACGGATAGTGTAAATGCAGCTTGACATTCCTCAACAAATATGCAGCGGAGAAGCTTAATCACTATGCAGAACTTTTCTGTTTGTTCTTAACATCTATGCGGTTCTAATCTCATTTTCTTCAATAAAAGAAAGAATAATGCATGGAGCAGCTATCGCTGATTGAAAGTAACGGTATTCGTATGGAACTTTAGTACTTAATTCTTACTTCATTTGAGTCCCTCTTAAAATTTGCAGAATTTGATAACTTACACCTCAGAATTTAGTCTGCTTTAATGTTATGATATGACTTTTTACTCAGGACTGACGTTAGTACGAGCGAGTTATTCTAAAATATAAGAAAGAAAACATCAGTCTGCTCTCAAGAATTTCACTGCTCGAAGCATTTTAACTCTCAAATGCAAACGCACCTTTAGGCTATGACAGTTATAAGGCTTCATAATTATTCAAAGGTGTTCAGTTAAATAACAAAAAATATGATAAAAGGCTAAAAATTGTAAATTTTTTAAAGCAATTTCGATTCTACAGTACAAAAAAATATCGATGATACATAAAAGATCATTGAACTCATATCTACCTTAACGGTTTATGCATTTTGTTTGTCTCTTCAAAATGAACTGATAACATTTTCGATTATTTTTATCTGCTCACTTACAAAAAGAAGAGAACAAAAACTATTTGTTCGACATGAAAATAATTTTCTTCTCGTCTCGTCAATTTAATTGAATCGAGTGCATTCCTCAAACGTTTAAGTTGGAAGAAGCAATATTGCAACTCCAATTCACTGTACATAGTTGTGTTTCGTTATTGAATTCTCAGACCATTTGATTCACTTAATTTATATTTAAATAAATAAAAAAACGTACATACTCGTATTGTGTGCATAAGATATGCTTATCATGACAATTTGCCATAAAGTTGCCGCAGCTCGTTTTGCAAATAAATTAAAAAAAAAAAAAAAAAACAACTCCAAACAATGACAAGAGCTCAGACTTCAGAGTGAAATATAAAATTGCTCTCGGACTGTCCACTCGCTAATCATTTTATTCTCCACCAAACTACTTCTCAGTCTCATTGTCATTATTTGCTGTGATGTGTGATGTGTGCCTGATGAAAGTTTCTTATAACAAAATAAATAAAAAACAAACCATAGCAATAATATTTTTATTTTGTTTTCATTCAATTCTGCTTGGTTTTATTTTATATTTTTTACTTGGTTTCTTTTTAATAAGCAAAGCAAGAACCTACTCACTAGTCATACTAGTGCCGCCACCACACATATTACACATATTCGCTCGGGGTTTTTGAAAAACTGAGAGAATTATGTTCGTTTAGTCGAATCGGAGACTTCCCCTCGACGTCGTGTGTGCGTGTAAAATTGTTTTAATAACACAAAAATAATTTAATTCGTTTATTTGATTCCACATACGGTGGAATACACAAGTCAATTGCGGTTACATCTGAAGAGGATCTAGCTCTAAAAAAAGATTTGCTCTTTAATGTTTACAAAAAAGCCAATCCATTATAGTGTCTCTCGATGGTAAACAATTGAAAAACAGTGAACAGTGATTATACCAGAACCAACAGATTCAGATTCAGATTCTTCTTCCCCAACAACGACAACTTGAAACGCAGGCGTGAAAATTTAAAAGAAGAAAAAAATTCAAAAAGAAGAAGAAGATTACACTCCAAGTCCAGCAGAGGAGGGTGCGCTTTTTGAAATTCAATTTTTTGTTGAAAATAATTTATTGATTTTATTTCTTCGTCCAAAAGAAGTGGCAAGTTTATTTTTTTTTTTAAATTGTTTTTAATAAGTGGAATGTCTGTTTTTTTTTACAATAATTCTGCTGAATATCACACAAGAAAGATCTAGCTGGTATGTGATTTATTTTTCTTCTATATAAAGTGAACTTATTTGCATAAAAAAAATACTGTGAAGGCATCTATGTTGGTTGATGATGTAAATGGATCAATAAAATTGCTCTGATTCCAATTGATTTATAATTTATTTTCATATCGAACTTTTTAATTTATAATTTCATTTATTTTTCAAAATAAAAGTGGGTGGGTCATTTTTCAATCGAAAACCAATTTCAGCGTAGACTGCATAGAGTATAATTAGAGTATGTGGACGTTAACTTTTAGTGAATTGTAGTTTTTCTCGTTTAAATATCTGTTGTACTTCATTCATAGCCATGTATTATGAGCTATTGAGTGGGCTGTGCATCCGTTGTTTAACTGGTATTTGGGTGCAAATATATTAAACAAAAAAATCAACGACCTGTTTATTAATTGAATTCTTAAGAATGTATAAATGTTGTCTGTCGTCAGAGCTCAGCTCACATGTATCATTGCTTTATGATGATTAAGTAAAAATTCCATAGAAAATATTATGGTTAAAAAATTAGTCACAACTTACAGCCAGCCGCACATTACAAACTCTCTCTCTCTCTTTTTTTCTCTCTCTATCCCTCATAAGAACGGTCAGATTTGTTTTGCTGTAAGATCTGAGGCCCAAGAATTTTTTTATTATTATTGTTTACACATAAGATTACTTTGAAGCAAAGTATATTTAACCGAGGCAGACGCAAACAATGGCATTATTTTCATACATCGATTTTCTAGCTGCATTAAAGATACAAACTTTTGTTATTGGCGATCAAAGAATTTATTGATAAACTTGGGATTTGAATGTTTGCATGATATTTTATTGCTGCATTAATTAATTTAAGATTGGTCAAACTAATTAGCCAGTTAAGGTTTCTTGAGATCTCTGAGAATTTCTTCTGACAGAAGCTGAAGAGGCCATTTCAAAATTTGTTTTCCTCAGTATTTGCAAAAAAAAAAGTCTGAGGAATCCCTGAGATTGCTGAGTGTTTCTAAGATATCACGTGACTAAACAATATTTATCACTTTTAAGGAAAAATTTAGTATGCAAAGTTGTAGCTTATGCAATTCTGCACAAAAATGGTCATGAAGTATTTTTCCATAGAACCTGTGGTTTCAAGGTTAGAAGATGATTTATGAGCATCCGACTTCCCCTTATTTTTGAACTTGACTGGAAACTCCAAGATAGCTTTTTTTGAAAATATATGGTATAAGAATACGTGAGGAGTAAGAAACGCAAAAAAATTCTATATGTGAAAAATAGTTAGAACTTAATTTAAAGGTACCCGCACAATAATTTCGAAATTTTATTTAAAATGCCATCAATTGGTATACGTTGTATAGGGTTTTAGTAGGAACTAGTTTCATCAAAGACGAAGTTTGGATGGGCCTTTTTGTATAGTGTATATCAACTACGCCCTCTTCTTATCATAAAAAAGAAGTCGCTCTCATGCTTTGTTAAAATGAGGGAGATACATTAAATTTGTACTGATCCCGTCATCTTTATGCTGATTGTTGTCGATTTTGTATTCTCTCTTCTGATATTAACTCGCTCAGTTACGTCAGAAAAAAGCCACAATAGTCGTATCATGAGAGTATTGGGGAGCTTCTTTGAATTTTAATTCAAATTTCTCGATAATTTTTATCTTTTTCCGCTTATAATATTTATTTATCAAAAAAAAAAAATACGCTCTTGACTATTATGAGGTTGACTAATGTTAGAATCTGTCGGACAAGATTTAAGTGTGTTTTTTAAGTTTTTTTTTTTATTTAAAATTAACACTCGGCAAAGCCGTCAGTCAAGAATGATGTGTTTTTGTTTTGTTTTCCTTTTTTATTATTTATTTGTGGTTGATGCGTGTGAGGTAGCTTAATTTTGTTTTTTTATTAATGGTGGAAGAAATAGTATGAAAAACATCACAAACCAATTTCCATTTAACCACACACCGATAAAAATAGATATCCAAGGTAAACAAAAAAGTTACATAGATCAAGCAAAAGCCAGCCGCTTGCTACCACTGCCTCTGCTTGTCGCCACAGCTGGGCTGATTGAATGACTGAGTGATTCATTTAGCTGACGCGTCGATTGAATTAGTTTATTATAAAATTTGGCAGCGAAAGTTATGCATAGGTAAATGAAATTTATTTACCTATACATAATTTATAGTGGATATGTTGTTAGCCATAAGTAAAGATGCTCCATAATAATATTACCTAGCCATGCAATTTATTATTATTATATTTTGTATTTGTCGCCGCTTTGATCTTGCAGTTGGCGACGCAACTGCAACTTTGAGTTTAAGTAATTTCCGTGGAGCCGTTTTGAATTTATATTCATTAGATTTGGTCGCAGTTTGTTATAGTTGAGGATGTTCTTTTATTTCGTATTTTTTATTTGTACAGCTGGTTGATTTATTTTGGGAAAACAAAACTTGATAGAAGATTATATATTGAAAGTGCAAGGTGATATTCACGTGTTGTGGCTCTATGCCAAGGTTTCAGAAGAAGAAGAATAGCAAAATAAAAAAAAAAAAAAACAAAATCACTTGTTAGTCATAGTCTTAAAGAATTTATTTGTTTTTTGTTTATATTTTTAAGTAAATTGAGAAATGCAAGAGTGCTGAGTGATGACAAAGGAGTGAATTTGTTAAATTTTACTTTATATCTTAAATTAACGATAAATTCATCATACTTTATTATCAGCAGCTTTGCACTCACTTGAAAAAAAAAAAACAAATCCGAGACATTATTCAATTGAATTTCAATTGATTAATTCTTGAACTTTTCGAATTTAATTTAAAATTGAATACATTTTTTTTTTTTTACAATTTATGTTGATACATAATTTTGTGCAAACATCAATAAAATTTTATGTATTTATGTCGTACCTATTAATGATGAAAAAACAGTCAGCTTGTAATGTATGCCAATTTGGACTTAAGGGCTTAACTACAATGACCACTTTTTGCAAAAGTGCAATAAGTAAAATACGATTTTTTGTTAGTACGTCTTTTTTTCCAAAACAAGTACACCGCGTGTTTTAGAATTCAAAATCTAAGGTTTTTGAAATTTTTAAGAAGATAAATAGTCAGAAAAAATTACTTGATATTTCTCACTTTTGCACTTTTTGCAAAAAGCGGTCGTTATAGTTACAGCTTAACGCGATTTAGAAAATTTCTAGATATCTCAAAAATTATATTTATTATTTTCATATGAATTCATAGTCGTTACTCAAGTCGAGATTTTTGTCAAGTGTATGCTTTAGGATACTTTTGGCCACTTGAGCTATTCAAAATCGAAATTATGAATGAATTCCGCCCTAAATCTTAGTAGACATTCAAAAATACTTTATTTTTCATTTTGGTAGGGGTCTATTTTTCCTCGTTTATGTGGGAAGGGTATGTGTTAATTTTTGTTTTTAATTATAAAAATTACCTAACATTTATTAACATCCAGTTTTTTGTATTCATTCAATTTAAATATTCAATTTTAGTGGGAAATTAAACTCAAAAGGTTTTTATAAAATCAGTTTGATTTTTGTATGAAACATTATTTGTTTCATCAATTTGAAATGGGAAACCCAAAATTTTGGTTTAATTGTTTTTTTTTTTTTAATTCTGAGTTTAAAATAATTTTTTTTAATTAAACTATTCATTCAAAAGAGGTTTCTGGCTGTAGAAAAAAAGCTCCGAAAAAATTTTGCCCGTCCGAATTTAAAATTAGGACGCTTCAATAAAATTGCATAACTTTTTTTAACTTATTTATTATGTCGGGTCTTCGACTAATAGATGTTGTTTATATTAAAGTTTTTGAAAATAAAGCATTTCGGATTTAGACTCAGGGTAGGTAGTAATTATTAAAATTCAAAATAAAGGAAAACAAAACAAAATGCTTGAAAATTGGAGTTTTTGGTGGAAAAAATAATAGAAACAAATATTTTACATTCAATTTGTTTTATTTAAAATTAAGATCCTAGTCATGGTGAAATTATATTTAAATATATGGGCTGGTTAGTACCTAACTTTTTGTTAGGACCCAGACCGAGTCCCAGAGCTAGCACCTGGACTAGTTAAACCGGGTACTAGCTCCTAGACTAGCTTAGTACCGATGCGATGGGAGAAATTTGGGCGTAAGAGTTACGAAAAACCAAAATTTTTGACATTATTACCATTGAATAACTTTTTATAAATTCATTGGATTGAGGGGGGCTTTTGATATTTTATTTTTATCGATGATTCAATGATCTGTACCTATTTTCAGCTGTATTCGTATTTTGGGAATGTCTATTTTGAAACAGTATTAAGAGTCAAACTAATTTTTTTTGTTGTTTTCGCGAAATATTAAAAAAAAAAAAAAATACTTACTTCAGAACGTCTAACATTATGATATGAATGTTACTACATGATACGTATCATTATAATGTAACAAAAAAAAAAAAAAAACAAAAGAAACATACGCAAGGGTTGTTTATTCCTGTGACATGAGATTACCCTCAAAAAGCACACTTCACACACAATAACTTCGTTAAGATGTATATCTTCAAAGAATAGGAACATACACACCAAAGCCAATTATACCTCAAATCCCATAACAACGTCTATTCAAAATAATAGAACCATTGAATTAATATTTGTTAAAATGTATCTTATATCTCTCTCATAGTTCATAGATACATAATGAATGCATTTTAGTTTTATATTTCCTTTATTATTAATTTGTGTACTTTTCTTTTCAATTTTACTCCTTGGTTGGATGGAACCAAACAATATTTGTAATTGACATTACACTTTTACTTATTTACTTACTTGTCGTTCGTAACTAAAGTAGGGTATATGTTCGTACAGTACATGTGAGTATGTAAATACTTGGGGTTTTTATGCAATTGAAATGCATATCGTTTTCATCTACGTGAACTATTTGCAACAAAAGAGCTTTAAATAAAATGAAAATGAAAATTACGTTTTACTTTACTGTACTTTTAATCTGAATGCATGGAGCATGAAACCAGAAGAAAATCAAACATTCTTATCCGAAGAAAGAAGGAATTCTTACTCTTGGCTCTGAGGGATTTCTTTAGATCGAAAGCAACCATGTTATGTCACATAGAAAAGCACTCTTGGTAAATAACCCTACAAATGTATACATACATGTGATAGGTTTTACATAGAAATTCTCTTTCTGTAAATTTTGTCGACAAAAATATTGGTTGGATTGGTGGAACCCGTCAGTCTGGCGCCAAAGTTAGTAATACAGGGGGGGAGGGCGATTTAGGATGAAGTGGGTTGGTGAGTTGGCAGTTGGCACTGGTGGATATGTAAACCTACATTTAATACCTTTGGGGTTTGTTGTTTTACAATATTATGATGTTAAGTTATATAAATATTTTATTTAATTGCAACATAAAGAAATGGGAATAAATAAAAGTTTGTCAACTAATAACTTTTTATCAACAAAAAAAAATTAATATTCACAGTACTTTAAACAAGAAATACTTACAACATGGTTTGCTATAACATCAAAATAAAAAATAAATGTTTATAAAGGGTTGAAACAATTGATTTTTCAAATATGTGTGTACATATCTTCAGATAATTTCTTTTGTTGCGGGTGTGACACTTTTATTACATTGTTTTATACATTATTAAGCTTTTATACATTATTCAGCATAACTCAGAAAAAAGTATTATGTATTTTTATTTCAAGAACTTTTCATTGTTGTAAGATTGTGAATTAAAAATTGTTCACTCAACAAAAAGTTCTTAGAGCAACAACTAATTTTTAATTTTTGAGGAACCAGAGTGTCAGTTTCGATATCTACTAGATTTCCCATACATTTTCAGTTTTCAAAATATTGTTAGTAATCTAGATAACGACAAAATCTCCTAAAAAAATCTACTTGATTTTGTTAGCGAAGACACATTTATAACTCATTTTTCTCTTTTGTATAAAAGTTATAGCGTATTTTAGCAGCGAAACAAAGGGAAATGTCAAACAAAATCTTGTTTAAGTGCGATGTGAACGGTCCGACGAAATTTTGTTATCTTGTTGCGAAATCTTACAGTTTTGCATAGAACTCTTGAGGGCTACCCAGAACTCTACACAGAACTCCCAAACAAAAAAAACTGATTTTTGTTTATAAAAACAAAAATCATAAGCACCTCCTTGTTTTGCTTAAAAGCCGGATAAAAAAGTTTTCTACGGGTGTGTTTAGAACTATTGGGAGGATATCGAAAAGTTCAAATGGAATTTTTTCTTTGTTTAATTTTTTTCCAAATACTAATTTTTTAGAACTTTTTCCAAAACCAATGGAGGACTCTAGAACTCTTTATCCATAACAGAAATTTCCAATCAGAACTATTTTTCATGAAGAAAAGGGGGCCGCTCGCGCGTCTAAACGCGCTAAAAGCGCCTCAGTTAAAAATTATGAGCTGATGCATAATAGCATTGGATTATATTGTCTAATTTAATAATATAGATGGCGCCCGGTGCGAAACTGCTATCAGTCATAAATTTATAATTTGATTTTGAAATTGTTTTCTATATAAATAAATCAGTGATAATTTTAACAAACTTAAGCATAAAAACTAAACTATTTTACTTCCTCTCATTTCAGAATTGGATATTGAAACGAACGAAACACACATATACGAACGCTAAGGTACTAATCTGTTCCTACAAGAAAGGTATGCTTTATCCAATGCTCATTGTCATTATTATACCTCTACTAAACTTAATTAAAACGAATAGACTGTGGTAGGTAGGTAGGTAAGTAGGGGTACATTGTACGTTTAATAGCGAGTAAAAATTCATTTCGAAATTCAGTATTTGTGTTTGGCCGCAAATGAAATTGCGAAACGATGAAATTGAAGTCCTCGCCTACGTCCTACAACCGACAAACGGACGATTATAATACGAAAGCTTTCAACCCACTCTCTTTCTCTCTCTCTTATCTGATGGTCCTGATGCTGAGTACCTATATTTATGCAAGTGTTTGTGTGCTCAAAGGACGACGACAAATATTCATGCTCACAATCCAGAGGCGCCACAATGTCGCGACAATTAAGATGCTATGGCGCGCCTTTATGTGTTCTTTTCATCTATATCCTTGAGATATATGAAATGAAAAAAAAAAAAAAAACATCCAAACCAATGTGACCAATGTGTAAAAATGTTAAACCCCATTTTTCTTTCTTTAATTTTTTTTTTTATTTCTTAAAAGACATTTAGACTAAGGCATTCTAAGGATATTTATTTTTGAGTTTTTCTCTATTTTTGTGGGATCTATAAATCTGGTCCATGAGAAGTGGGAGTCATTAAAGTTGATGTCGATATCATTTATAGCACTTTTCTTTTTCTGTTTTTTTTTTTTAATAGTTTGTGACAAAATTTTTTTTTCTGTTCCTTGGAGATAAAGGACTTTTTTCTTTTTTAAATAAATAAGAACTTGAGTTATACTTTCAAAGACCCTTATCTTCAATATTTAAACCAATGTAAACGCATATGTATATGCAAAAATACAAAGAAATATGTAATGCTCACAGCACGGCACTTGTTCAATCATAGTGGTGATCATTGTAAATGATAAAAAATCGAATCACAGCATGTACCTACCTCTGTTAGAATTCCTTCCTTTCCATGTTTTCAACCCCCCAAAAAATCTGTACAAAAATCTGCAAAAAATATCAGCTGCCAATGTTCATGTATAATGTAGTTGCTTTGAGTGCTGCTTGTTTTTCTATTCTACAGAACACTCATCGTCATCATATACTACTTTCTATTAAAGTTCATTTAGTGGGTGGTGACGTTGTTTTTGTTCAGCTTCTACACTTGTTCCCCTTCATTCTGGTGTCTCACTCTGTCTCAAGTCCTTTTTGGTCAGGCAAAAGGATTTTATCAAATATCATCCACCGGCAAAGGGAAATATTTTGTCTTCCCCGAAAAAATAAAAACTGCTGCTGCTGATAAACTCGAATGGGGAAATTTGCTTTGAGTCTGTAAATGTTGTCATCATCCAACATCAGCTCAGTAGCAGAGTTTATATTTTTGTGTAGAAAAATAGGATTATGCGTGTGCAGAAGCGAAATAGGTATATACTTTGAACATTGAAAGCACATGGTCGTACCGCAGTGACCATGATGAAATCATAGAACTTCGATGTCGTTGATTCAGTGTATCATTCTAGGCCTAACCACAGATCGGGAAGGACATCTACTCCGGGATCCTTCCTTGCCTAGAACACCAAACATAAAGTTTTATTTTTAACACTTTGTGTAAATAGTTGAAGTTTATATTTTTGTTTTTAAGTTTAGTTTGCTGTTGTCTTTATACTTAACAACTTGGAGTTGGTTGTGATTTTTTTCATTTTAATTTAAGAACATTTAGTAAAAAAAAACCTAAAACAAGTGCCTTAGTGATTTTATGTTTTTTAAACTAATCTTGAGTTTTAATACAAGTGCCTTAATAAAAACGATTCTCAGAACGTTTAAAAAAAAAACTATAAATTGTATTAAATCACAATTGTGCCTCAATACGTTAAGTTTTTGTTTGGAATTTATTTTAAACAATTTATTTAAAAACAAAAAAACACAATGTGTCCTCACAAAGTGCCTATAAACAATTTTGTTAACTTTTTTAAAAGTTTATCTTTTGTTACTAATAATTGTTAAACATAAATGTTTTTATATTTGTACAAAACCAAAAAAAAAAAGCGCAAATTTCTTTTTTGTAAATTTCGCTAAAAGTGCCTTATTTGTTATTTCTGGAAAAGAGTTAATATTCTTTTTGAAGGAAATTTAAAACCAAAGAGTAAGTTTTTTTCATTAAAAAAAAAATTATTACACTTAATTTTTTTTCTAATATTAAAATAAAATTATAGTTTAAAATTACCAATTTTTATATTAAATTGTTGAATTAAATGTTTTTTCAACTAAACTTTGAGTTCTTAATTATTTTTTTTTTATTATTGAAAACGTGTTTTGCTCATCAAAAAAACTCACCGTTTTTGAATACATTTCAAGAAGTTCAACATTTTGGATTTTTTTGAAATTATTTTCAATACAAGCGTGATTTTTATATTTTACCCATACACATTTTCTAAATGACCTTAAAAAATTCTACTCGAGGAGAATACTTCATTTAAAATTAATTTCTAAGAGCCAAATTATTGACTATTTTTTGGTTTGAAAGGTAAATTTTGAAAAGTGTCTAAATTTTCATTATTTTAGACAGTTTATACTTCTTAAGATCTAAATTAATTGTCGTAAAATTGCAAAGTTAAAGCTCTACAAAAATAATTTTTTCTATAAAAACTTATTTCGAAAATTTCGAAGATGGTCGTTTCACAAATAAATTTGTAAAAGAAAGCCAACATCTTAAAGTTTCTAAACTTACATAATTCCTAAAGAGTAATTGGAGTAAGAACAATGGAGTTTGGTCAAAACAGTATTAAGTATTGACAACACCTTATTCTGTTCCAATGATTATCTCATCATTAATTGTATCGCCAAAAAATGAATGTTGAAAATATTTTTTTTTAACCGAGAGGAATATTTGTTTTTAAATTGTATCGTAAAAAAATCCAATGATCTAATTCAGAAATGTTTATAATCAACGGAGTTCTAAACATATATAAGCCTTGGACCCAATTTCAGATGAAATATTTGAAATATCTAGTCAAGGGATTTAGTCCATTCGAAGATTCGAACCCATTCTGAGAAAAACGGAATTTAAATTTAGTTTTTCATACAACTTTGTACTAAAGGATATAATTTTTTGGAAAGAATTGAGTTGATTTTCTAAAAAAACTATGGAACACTCGCAGTACCTACTCAATAAGTACTACAAGTCCTCATGATTAGTTTAATTTTTGACAAAATTTTCACAAAATCAATACTTCTTATTTTAAGACTAGTCACGCTGTGATGCTAAATTTAGCATTATTTTATTCTTCAATAAAATTTATTCTTTCGATGAAATGCAATTTTTTGAAATTAATAAAGTTTCATTGTTAAAGTGCACTAATTTTTCTTCAAAATAAAATTATAATTTTTTTAAAAATCCTTATTTGATTTCAATTTATTGCGACAAACTTGGTAGAGTGAACCACTGTACCTGTTTTAATAACATATCGACCAACTTTCATTAACTGTGCTAAGTGACGGGCTAGCAAGCAGCTTCAATACAACAATTCTTATGTATTTGAAGACCTCTAAAGTTAAAATATAACTCGTCCTTTACGTTTTGTTTCAAAATGAAAATTTCGATCAAGAGCAGTATTGTAGTCTTACTTCTTTTGTGATATTGTCCATTGAAGTTAAGTTAGAAAATTACAAGAGCATAATAAATTTGTTTTTACACTTTATTTTTGGAATTGCCTATTGAAATTAAATTACAAATCACAAAAGGCAGAAGGCTTATAATTTAAAGAGGTAAGCAAACAACTTGTCCCTAACTTTTCCCTTCAAAATGTAATTATCAATCCAGAGCCAGTTAGCAATTTAGTTAATCTTCCAAGATAACTACTGATACCTATTTAAAATGAGCAAGTATATAGAACCTCATTAAAATAATTTATCAAAACATAATCAGCAGGGTTCACAACCTGTATCTTCATGAAGTTAATTTATTCCAAAAAATCATTTAGGTTCTTTACTCAATTTATTTTTTTTTTGTTGTTTAATGAATTCCTCTGATTAATTCATTTGAAATTCTTCTTGAAACTTGTTATATGATGGCATCAAGGGGTGTTAAACTCTTACCATTAAATTGCTTAACAAAAAAATAAACTAGACTAAAGACGACGAACTGTTTCGTATCAACCAACATCCCAAAGTAACTTAAAAAATGATCCAGTAACAAGGCAAGCCAATAAATGAAAACTCCATTAGCTTCTCAGCATGTGGTGTTATGGTTTTGTTGCCTTAGTGGTTTGGTTACTAACTATACTTCTTATTCCGCATTGCATGCTACAAGGAAATCAGTCATCTTATATGTGTGTTTTTGTTTGTTTGTGTTATCAGGACATTCTTATTAAGCTTGTTAATTTCTTATTTTTATAGTATATTCGCTATATACAACACATAAACTTCCAAACGATGACATTAACTCTGTTGATTTATTTTATTGTTACATTTTTTTTTCTTCTTAAATTAGTTCAATAAAAACACCACCATCACCACGATGATGACGAAAATTAGTCCTAAGTCATTTTAATTTAATAAGAATTGTACGCATAGGAAGAAAAAGATATTGCATTAATCAATCAGTAGGGGGTGTTGTTGATTCTCTTATGATTATTTTATTGTATTAAGAAGATTTGTTCCTTAAACTTTAGCTCTCAAATAAGATTAAGAGTAGTTGCAGTAAGGGTGTTTTTGAATGTTTTTAAGCGATATTAATGATGTTTTTTGATTAACTACGATTAATTGCTGAAGATTCTATGAAGCTTGAACACAAAAATATACTTTTAACTTTATTGTATGCATTGAACAAGTGTTATTCAGCACTGCACTGTTACTGCATCACTTCAAAATGTCCTTCAAAATTTAACAGAAAATATTTAAATTATTGTAAACTATCTCTAAACAGATGTATGTATATTTGCTCGACGGGATGTTCCCATACACAAATATAAATATTCTATGGGAATTTCTAAAATGGCACTCTAATAACCTAAAAGGGCTTTTGACCCTTCAAAAGACGAGAGTTTTTCAAGTACCTTCTCATACCTATACAAACGGCTGGTATAGGTATAAATAGATATATCAAAACACCAAATCTATTACACCATATTTGGTCTATATTTATTTGAAATTGAAATACCTACCTACTACTGCATTGGTTTGATCTTATTCAAAAGCATTCATTCTATTCAATTCAATGCATGATATGAACGATTGTGTGTTTGTGTGTAGGTAGTATAGGTACCAACCACCTGTGGTTTCCCTTGACTTGCGCTATAATTCTTCCGCTCCAATTTCACCATAAAATCCACATTCGATGGTTTTTCTTTTTTGAACATACCACACACAAACACATGCGAGAAAATGAAATCATTAAACTATCAAATTACCATCAAAATAAATCTCTATTCAACCCCTATCCTCGTTATTATATCTACATAACCCCAAAATATTACTCCTATATCATCTTTTTATCAAAAGTCCTATTTAGCATGACCCACAAAAATAGAACTAAATTAAATATCAAAGGCAGCAGAAGCAGCCACCAGTGTGTAATTGTAAGGCGGGTGTTGGGTGGGAGGTAGTGGGTGGTCTAAGGTTCATGATGGATAACCATTGTATTCTGAAAAGCATTAAGACATTTTAGTTCCTCGACGACGACGACGAAGTCTCCACAATGTCGGGCGCCTTTCTATAATAACAATATCATGTATAAAATTATATTCGGCGCCAAGTGACAATCACCACCGACATCGACTGAGATAAATACAACAACAACAAAAAGAAGAGAGATTACTTACTTCTGAGCGTAGGCGTCTATCCTTGATGTTAATTATTATTATTACTGAAACTCTGTACAAATACATCTACCCTGTTGTTGAATAATGTTTAAATTTCCCTTTTCGTTAGACTCTGTTTGATCGTTTGAACTTAACAGAAAAGTATTTCCCCACTTTTTCATAAAATTATCCCTTTTTTTGTCATTTCACTCGAAATTCTTTGAGAGCTTGAGCACCCTCTTTGAGATTTTTTTAAATTCCGCGCATGCTCCTTTGAGACAACGCACAGATTTGCATAAAAACCAACACCAACAAAAAAAAAACTACCCCTATTTTTATACCATTAATTCATATATTCTCGCCCTTTTTTATGTTATTACAGAAGAAGAAAAAGCAAAACACAAAGAATAAGAAGCGCAAGCAGAGGACAACCACCCCTTTAATTTGAGAAAATCTAGCTCTGCGCAGCATCCGGCTTGTATCAGTTCAGTTTCCCATCAAGCCCGGCAGCGACAGCGGCACAAGGTTTCCAGCAGCAGCATTCTTAGCATTTAGTTCTTTCCTGAATCTCGTCTAAAGTGGTTGTCTGTCTTAAAATTTAAAATTCGAAAAAAATAATCAAAAAAACAAAAATATCGCAGTGAAAAAAGTTATTTCATGTAGTTGGAAAAAAGTGAGTGTCTTGTCTTCAAAAAAAAAATCCAAACGAATGCAAAACAAAAAAATAAATAAAACATTCATCCGTGAGAATTGAAAGAAAAAAAGAATGTTTTCGAAATTCGATATGGACCCAGTTTGCCCAGTGCTAACAACCCCATCGTATTGTTATTTGCAAACCTCCCCTAGTCCCCCTTCCCTGGCCATACAAAACCACCTATTCTTATACCTCTCGAGGAGAACTGTTTGTTTACGCAAAGATTTTTCTATTCAAACACAAGCTTTTAAGATCTCAAATTTACTTTCGAGTTTTCGATATCGATTTTGCTTTTTTTTGTTCGTTTCATTTCGTTTTATTGTACTATGTGGTGTGTTTTAAAGATGGCATATAAGACGGACGACGACGACGACGATGAGAGAAAAAAAAATCAATTAGGGAGTAACATCAGCCTATTGTGTGTGCATTTGTGTCTGATTTTGTAGATGAGTGATACCCTCTGCCACTTACCTAGTATACTCTCCGATTCTGATGGAACAACGACAACCACGACCATGATGATGTGTACCTATAGTCTAGGGTTGTTGGTTGGCCATTATTGGTGTGTGGTGTAAGATTCTTTTCCATATTCTTTCACATTAAGAGGACATTATAAAAAGATTTTTCTTTTTTTTTTTTGAATATACCATCCCCATCCTATAGAAGGGTGGGTTTCTATGGGATTGCTGTTATGGGTCGAGTTTCTTTTTATTGTGTTTGTTTTATGTGTGTTTGTATGTGTTTTTATGTAAATGATATCAAACTAGAATTAAATCTTAACAAACAACAAAAAAAACATTCATTTTACTTCAATTTTAATAAAAACTTGTCTATTTTTTGTCATTTATTTGCAGTGCCTTACAGATATATAAAAAATGTCGACGCTATCCTTACGCATAAGTCTAGAAGGAGGCCGCGTAACAAAGACCATACAGTTCCAGCCAAATACGACAGTATTTGATGCATGCAAAGTAATTCGTGATAAATTTGCCGATGCTGTACAAGGACAGCGTAAGTATAAAGCATGAATACACTTATATTTGAATATATAAATCATCATCATCATCTACATCAGACCACAAATACTTTGGTATTTATTGCAGATTTTCAATGAGTACCTATCTACCTTCCTACCCCTACCTATATGGATTTTTATATTTCAAAAGTAAATTGTTGGTTAGGGTCGTATTCTTCGTTTCGGATCGATTTTCATTTATTTTTAAAGTCCTGCACTTAAAAAATTATCAAAAATAGACTGGCGGGCAGAAGAACCAACTGGGACAGATTAAGACTTCTATTTGAATTTTATTTTCTCAAACAAAAAGCACTTTAAAGATTCAACCATTTAATATTTCTGCCATACTTAATTTAATTCCTCATATTTCTGCTTCAAAATTGTACCTCCTATATTGCAAAATTGCTAAATCTGAGCTTTCATTTGACAGCAAAAAGGAAATTGTTAGATCAGAACAATCAAGAAATAAACAAGAAATCCAATAATCTATACATACTGTATGATGACTCTGTTCAAGACGTCGGCATTGGTCTTTTCTTTTTTATGACAGAATACACTTCGTCTTGTCCTCATTGGCGGTAACATTCCAATCGTTAGACTGACGTCTTTCTATAATTTCTAGTTGCTCTAAAAAAAGCAATAATGATATTCTTGACAGTAAGCTAGTCTTCAATTTGACATTAACTTTTTCCTTTGACACTTTAGATTCAAATCTCGAAATGATAGATAAAAAAAAGTAAGTGATACCAGTATCTATTTCATAATTCAAATCCAAATATTGTCTAGTAGAAATGCAAATCTTTAAATCTTGATTTGAAGAAGGAATTGAATCAACTTGCATATTATGTAATTCTAAATACACTAACTGAGTGTATGTTGGCCTCTCGGAACGTTCGGACCAAGATATTCGACGAATGCCTGGCATCTACCGCAAAATGATCAATTTGGTTATCATTAAACGTCAGAGTAGTCCATACAAGACGTATCTCAACCTGATTTTTTTACACGAACGAATAAAAAAATAAACGAAAAATAGTGTCGATCCTCTCATATGAATACCAACCAATAATTAGAGACATCATACATTCGTTTTCGTATGCGGCGATTAAACACCTGACTTCGTCATCCAATCAGCGGAACCGAGATCAAAATCTAAATTGCAAATAGAAAATCAGATTTGTGATAAAAGAATATTATGTATTAACTCTTTCTCAGAACGTCTAGTTGAAACTTTGTCGAGAAATTGAAAATTGCATCTCAGAATAAGACGTTAACATTTCTAATTAATCATGTCTCAAATGATTTAAAGGATAGCTAGAGTAACCCTACAACACTTTATATTTCCACATTCTGTTTTGGAATAGTAACCCTCACCCAGCGTTTATTAAAAAAAAAAACGTTTTACTTGGGTAACAACCCCTTGCAAAAAAAAAAAAAAAAAAACACCCTTCAAACATTTGATTCTACCTCCTTGTTGCAAAATATGTACATTAATGCTGCTTTCCCAGGACTTAAAGTTAATTTGATTTGTCATAACATCCATAACATCTAATTTAACAGTTTTGAAACCCATAAAAATCAATGTAACCTTTTAAAGAGCCACTGTCGTTTTAGTTGCAATTTAAAAGCTCACAAATAAAGAAATTAAATCAATGAAATTCACACCAACAACGATCTTTCTCTTCTGCCACATCAGTCTGCAAATGATAGGCGCTTAGGTCGACTTTTTTTTTCTCTCCATAAATGACAACTAATATTGGCTTATCTATCTAACGCCTGATTTATTCCATTTTATTATACTTTTTTTTGTGATATTCAACTCACACACCTCAAAAGAGCTTAACTTTCACCTATCCCTATATAACACAATTCTAAGGGTGTGAGAAGATAATCCAAGTCACATTCACATTTACCTTAATCATTACATCATAAATCGGAATTTATAGAGAGCAGGTGGTTGAGTTGAGGCTTGAGTTGTGTTGTGTAGGAGGAGGGTATCTATTTTTTTTTTTCTTCTTTTCGGTCGCCGCCTCCTCTCCAATTGCTTCTCATTATCCAGATTTTTAGTCTCAAAACATTTCCTTTGCTCTTCTAACAACACAATGGTATATCGTCAATTTAAATTCTTCCAGCAAGTGAATATGGATTATTTTTGTCTGACGAACAAAACCAACAGGGTGTGTGGTTGGAAGCTGGACGCACCCTTGGCTATTACATCTTACATAATCTGGACGTGTTGGAGTATCGCCGCAAGCTGCGAACCCTTCGTGTTCGAATGTTGGATGGTGCCGTAAAAACAATTTTAGTTGATGACTCTCAGCCCGTGTCACAGTTGATGGTTGTTATTTGTACGAAAATCGGTATAACCAACCATGAGGAATATGGCCTGGTGCGAGAGGAGTCCGAATCACAAAATGAAAATTTACCAGATAATAAATTTGGAACATTGACTTTGAAGAGAAAGTTCGCTGAAAAAGATCGCGATGCCAAAATGGAGAGTTTGCGAAAGAAACTCAAAACTGATGATGAAAGTAAGTTTTTTGTTTGTTATTCCTTTTTTTTTAAAGATTTTAATTTGTAATTTTGTTTATTTTGTCAAGTCAATTGGGTCGATGTTGGAAAAACTCTCCGTGAACAAGGCATTGATGAATCCGAAACAGTTTTACTTCGGCGAAAGTTTTTCTTCTCTGATCAAAACATTGATTCAAGAGATCCAGTGCAATTGAATTTGTTGTATGTCCAGGCACGAGATGCCATCTTGGACGGTACTCATCCAGTTACACAAGATAAAGGTAATACAAATATAATTTTAAATGACTTTCATTTGCCTAAACATAAATTTTCATCTTTTAGCTTGTGAATTTGCTGGCATTCAAGTTCATATACAATTTGGAGATCACAAGGAAACCAAACATAAACCAGGATTTTTAGAGTGAGTACATCTACCTATCTACATACATCAACTATATGCTACTTGATTGTTCTACTTTGAAGTTTTCTGTATCAACAAACATGATTTTTCTTTTTTCTGCTCGTGTTCTTTTGCAGTTTAAAAGACTTTCTGCCACAATCATATGTCCGGGTCAAAGGTATTGAGAAAAAAGTTTTTGCCGAACATCGCAAACACAGAGAACTTTCAGAAATCGATGCGAAAGTTTTATACACAAAAACAGCACGTGAACTGCCCACATACGGTGTAACATTTTTCCTTGTCAAAGAAAAAATGAATGGCAAGAATAAGCTTGTACCACGTTTGTTGGGAGTCACCAAAGATTCTGTATTGCGTTTGGATGAGAGAACGAAGGAAATCTTAGTGACTTGGCCATTAACAACAGTGAGGAGATGGGGTGCTTCGCCAAATACTTTTACACTCGATTTCGGTGATTATGCTGATCAGTATTATTCAGTTCAAACAACCGAAGCCGAACCAATTGTGCAACTCATTGCCGGTTATATTGATATTATATTGAAGAAAAAACAAACAAAAGATCATTTTGGCATTGAGGGCGAAGAAGGTGATGCTTTGGTTGAAGAATCAGTTGCCCCCTTACAGTAAGTTTGAGATTTAATTAAATTCTCGAAAGAATTTATAGATTATATATTTTTTTTTATTTGTTAGAACACAATTCTTTGAATATGGAACCAATGAAGTGGGAAAAGCCGATACCAAGTCGATAGCTCAACCAGCTGTTTTGCGACCTTATGACGGTATGTATCTTTTTTTTATTATTTACTCAAAAGTTATTGTGTATATATAAAAATAATATTCAGATAAAAAATATGCTTTTTTGTTATATATTTATTTTGCATTTTTGTTTTGGTTTTTATTATTTTTATTTTTGTTTTGTATTTTTTGATGATATTATTTGATTTATATCTTTATTTTCGTTCTTGACTTTTCTATTTTGTATGGTTTTGATTGAAAAATAAATATCATCTTTACCGTAAAACTGCAGGCGAAAAGCCATATACACAAGGCGAATCGCAACCTATGCAATATGGTGCATTTGTTGGGCAAGTTAATCTTGCTCACCAGCCGCCAACGGTGAGTTTTATTTTTTGTTTTATTCCTCTATATAAAAAAAAAATAACACATAATTTATTAAGAATTATTTAAAACACTCAGTGTAAAGTGCCGATGGAAATATGAATCGTTTTTTCTCTACACATAAATTCTTGAGCTTTGGCAAAAATAATTTTCACTTCACTTTATTTAATAACTTTAATAACTACAGAAAAATTCTACAAAATAATGCAACTGTAATTAGTTTTTAAATTTTGCGCATTTTCAAATCATGTCCACTATATTTTTTAAATATCACATAAATTAAGCGCTGCACTTTTTGTTTGGCATATCTCATTTTGAACTCAAAGCGTTTTTTTTAAGCAGTTCAATTTCAAATAAAACAGAAATCTTATTTCATTTCTGAACTGATTTCTTGTTACCATTTGTTTTCAACTGTGCACATCCTCAACTTTTCTGCCCAATCGAAGCTTTGACATATCTAAATGCTATATAAATTGATTTTTTACCAAACGAAAACCTCATAAGAGAATATGCCTGAAAAAAATCTATTTATTTCAGAATTCGCTGTACAAAATAAACAAATCAAAAAAATATACATACATAAGTACATTTTATTTGAAACGTCAAAAACAATCATTTTAATTAAAAGGCAACGCAAATAAAACTCAAATTATAATGGTAACAACATTTATGGAAGACTTTTTTGAATTCCAAGAATAAAATGTTCAAAATGTTGTGGGAAAAACTTTTTACTAGTCCAAACATGTATAGACCGTCACATGAGTGGAAAATGGTAAACATTTGTTCTCGATTTTAGATTGTATCTATTTTAAAAACAAATCATCAAAATTATTGCATATAAATATGATCGGTGTATTTAACATCCATACATGCATTCTGTTTCGGTTTTCATCAATATTATGTGAAATTCAAAACAACCACTCCAGCAATGGCAAATTCAATGAAACTGACAACAAAATAGCTATCAGTATAAAAAGTCACGATTCTCTTGATTTTGACTGTCAACACCAAAAATCATCTTACACGATTCTACCCCAGGATGGTCTCACAGTGAAAATAATCAATAAATCACTTAACGTTATTCCTAACTAACAGTATGGCCCAACAATATTAGACATGTAGTTGATTAATCATTTATACAAGCGAATCCGTAGAATATTTGACTTCTATGATATCGTCAGCAAAAGAACGCATTCAATTTCAAAAATATTAATGCTTCCTTATCAGATTCAAAAAACAATAATTTACAAAAAGACTGCTAAGCTACCACAGAAACGCCTGTGTTTAGTAATATGTAGAATTCAGTAGTTGCTTATTTTGAAGACTTCTTAAAGTTGCAGTTAAGCAAAAACCTTTAAGTTAGCAAAAATTCTATGAAAAAGCACTCTCGATATACTTTACCACACGTTCAAAGGTATAAATTTAATTCGTTGTTATTCAATATCAATTTCAATTCTAATTTATCTAAACATAAATAAACAAAATAAAAAACACCCTCAATTGCAAAATTATGTCATAATATGATGAAAAGTACAAAATTAATAATCTCCAATACGTGTTATTATCTTGTATCTTCAAGTTGCATCTAAAGAATTTTCAATACATATACATTAATTATTTCCATCGGTACTCACCAGTCACAATAACAAATAAGCACACAATAAGCGCACTTGGAATTTTGTTTGCAACATTAAAGTATATAAATATTTATACACTTGAATAATTCTTTGCCTTGTTTAAAAATTTATTTTGCAATAATTTATATTATAATATAAGTCACATGTTTGCACAGAACACACAAGAATTCCAAAAAATTATAAAATCAACAATTAATTCGACTTGTCGATTTAATCAATTTTTTGTTATACATTTCTTTACCCATTGCTGCGCTGTCCTTATCGGATACACAATTGATATTAAATTAAGTACGTTAATGGTATAATATTCTAAAGAAACCCTTTAACGGCCATTTTGGAGTTGTTTCCTACACCTTTCTATTTTTTTTTTTTTTTTATATTTTGTGAGTTTATTAAACCCTTTTTAAGTTTATATTCATTTACATCTTTGGTCTTTTGAGGGTCTTTAATTTGTTGTCTACTTTCATGTACAACACTCAGATCTTTAAAAAAAAATTCTTTTCAATTTCCACAGTCAAAAGAAGTTCGCATCAGTTCAGTGAATCTAACCGAACCTCAGAGAGCTCTCCTGAGCTATATCAGTGCCGGTCAAGATATTTTACTTCGAGCTGATGAGGAGCTCAGAACCAAGGTAAAGTGATTTAGATTTTTTTTTACTTTTAGATTCTAATTACATGCGTTTATGTTTTTGTTTAAGGCTTCAATTCAAGATCTTGGAACAGACAAACGTTCAATTGAATGGCGTGAAAATACCTTGGAAACATCCAAACAAGCTGTGACGAGTCATGTTGCTTCGATGAGCGCTGCCACAGCTCAAATCATCACTGCAACCCAACCAGATGAAATCGATACTGAAACAATATCTGCCTCTGTATCGCAAATCGCACAAACCATACCCGAAGTGACTAAAGAGGTTCGTTTGATTGCAGCTCTGATGGAAGATGATAGTGGTGGAGATCGTTTATTGGAAGCTACGCGTAACTTGTGCAGTGCTTTTAGTGATTTATTGAAAGCAGCTGAACCTGAAAATAAGGAACCACCACAGAACTTGATAAATGCAGCAAGTCGCATTGGAGAGGCCACAACACATGTTTTGAGTACGATTGAGGAAGAACCTCCGGAAGATACAGACTTGCAAGATATGCTTTTGGCTTTGGCCAAGGCAGTTGCCAATACAACTGCATCGCTTGTGATGCGCGCCAAGTCAATTGCTTCAAATTGCGATGATGATGAAACTCGAAATAAGGTTATTGGTGCGGCAAGTCAATGTGCCCTTGCTACAAGTCAATTGGTGGCCTGTACTAAGGTTATTGCTCCAACTTTGCACAATGCCGAGTGCCGTGATCAGATCGAAATGGCAGCGAGAAATGTTGCCCGAGCTGTGAATAACTTGTGCGAGGTGTGTACCGAGGCGACAGACGATCAGAAGTTGAAGGGGGATCTTCTCAATGCTGCCAGGGATGTGTCGCGCAGTTTGGCTGATTTGCTCGATCATGTCAAGTTGAGTGCTCGTGAGCACGCCAACCGCCTGTCGCAGGAGATGTCTCCAGTGGAGAGTGTTATTATTGGAACAGACATTTTGGTTTCATCCACGGATCCACAGGAAATGGTTCGCCATGCAAAGGTTTTGGGTCAGGCAACAGCTCAATTGATTCAGAGCATCAAAGGGGAGGCAGAGCAGCAACAGGACTCTGAGTTGCAGAGACGTTTATTGTCAGCTGCCAAACAATTGGCTGATGCTACTGCGAAATTGGTTGAGGCTGCTCGTTTGTGTGCTGGCAACCCCCATGATTCTGATAACCAGGAGAACTTGCGCCGAGCTGCTGAGGAACTGCGGGAAATAACAACAACCAAAGCCAATACGCCAGCTATGAAGAGAGGTCTGATTAATCGTTTGGATTATTGCTCAAAACAAGCGGCTACCGCGGCAACTCAGTGTATTTCAGCAGCTCAGAATGCTGTCCAACATAGTGATGATCAACAGACTAAGCAATCACTTCTTCAGGATTGTAAGCGAGCTGCTGATACAATTCCCAGATTGGTAACATCTCTAAAGACAACCAGAAGCAATCCCGATGATGCCAATGCTCAGTTGAATCTTATTGAAGCTGCAGAACAATTCATCGAACCAGGCATTCAATTGTCCAGTTCGGCTAGAGCTCTTCAACCGACCGTCAATGATATTCCATCTGCGCAGCATCTATCTAAGAGTGCTTTGCACTTGGGCCAGTCGGTTCATGAATTGAATTCAGCTGCTCAGCGAGCTAGGGAAGCCTGTGGAGGTCAAGAGCTCGAGTCTGCGCTGGAAGCCGTAAAGAATTTACGGAATGTTTTGGATGATACAAGGACTGCTGCTCAAAATGGTTCACTTTGTCGTCTTCCAGGTGAGACAGTAGAGAATACTGCCCAACAGCTTAGCAAATCAGCGAAAAATGTCGGAATTGCCTTGAGTCAACTTCTCTCGACAGTTTCTCATGGCCAGCGGATGTATGCTGGTGTTGCGGGGCGTGACACAGCATTGGCGCTTGGTGACTTTACTAAAAGTGTTCATGGAGTTGCAGCTACAACCAATAATCCATCGGTGATCGAATCTGCAGATGAAGTGGTCATAAATTCAGTTCGACTGATTGAAGAGGCTCAAAAGACTTTGCAAAACATTGGAGAACCTGGCGCTTTAACGAAGGCCGGGCGGGATGTTACAGCAGCATTGTCCAAAACTCTCGATTGCATCCCAGGACAGCGGGAAGTCGATAACGCTTTGAAGAATGTCAGCGAATTGAGTGAAATCCTTTCAATGAACGAATATCCTCCATCAACTCGAAACTATAACACACTCCAGACTGAGCTCAAGCATGTGGCTGAGAGTTTGAGTACGTCGGGTGGTCAAATTGTTCATTCATATGCTAGTCCCGCCCAGCTGGCCGAAACAAGTCAAGTTTTTGCTAATAACTACAAAGACCTTCTATCAGTGTCAATGGAAATGGCCGGACAAACAAAGGACGACGCCGTTCGTTCACAAATAATCGATTGCTTACGCAACGTATCCACCCAATCGTGTTCCTTATTATTGTCCGCCAAGGAAATCGCAGCCGATCCGGATCAGCCCAACTCGAAGAACTTACTAAATGCTGCTGCTAGAAGTGTCACTGAGAGCATCAATCAACTCGTAGATGCTAGCATTTCTTCTGCTCCAGGTCAAAAGGAATGTGACAATGCCATGCGAAACATCGAGTCATTGAGAGTTCTTTTAGAATATCCCCATGAAGCCATAACCGACCAGGGATATTTTGAGTGTGTAGAAACTGCAACTGGCAAGTCAAGGAATCTTGGCTATGCTATCTCTGAAATGATCAACAACGCCAAACAATCGCAGCACGTCGAATTTGGTCAGTCGGTGAACACTGTGTCCGAGTCTATTCATGGTTTGATTGAGTCATCAGCCCAAGCTGCCTATCTGATTGGGGTGTCCCATCCAAGTAGTGTGGCTGGTCGTCCGGGAATCATCGACCAGTCTCAATTGAACTTTGCCTACCAGGGAATTGTTCAGTTTTGTGACATCGTCAGCAGTCCCAAGTCTACAAAGCAGCAAAAGATTTCAGCTTTAACTGGAGTGGCCAAGCACACAAGCTATTTGTGTTCGATTTGCAGGCAGGCAAGCATGAATACCAACAATCCGGTTGCTAAGAATGAGTTCATTGTAGGAGCCAAGCATGTAGCTGGAGCAACATCAAATTTGGTCGAAGAAGTTAAAGGAATCGAAGATGATCACTCAGTGCCATCCAGACAAAGGTTTGTCGAGCCGCTTTTGGACGCAGTCAAGGCTGTTCGTCAGTATGCTTCAAGTCCAGAATTTGTTCCAATTCCAGCAAAGATTTCTGCCGAAGGACGTAAGGCTCAAGAACCGGTATTAAATGCTGGACGCGGAGTTATCGATGGAGTCATCGAAATGGTTAAAGCGGCCAAATCATTGGCACTGTCTCCAGATGACCCACCAGTGTGGCAACAGCTCTCGATGCATAGTACTCCAGTGTCAAATAGTGTCAAGCATCTTGTAGATAGCATTCGTGAAAAAGCCCCAGGCCAAGCGCAATGTGATCAAGTACTTCATACTCTTGGGACATGTACTCGCGAACTGGACAGCTGTGGACTGGCCGTAAATGCCCAAGGCTTGGCTCAAAGACGAGACAACAACTTACAAGGTTTTAGCAGTCAAACTTTGAATGCTGCAGCTGAGCTTCGTGATAAACTTGAACCAATTCGACTGGCTGGCAAGAACAATGCCGAGAAACTAGGACATGCAGTCGGAGAGATTTCACGCTATGTTGTACCAATGGTAAATGGATCAATCGGAGCTTGCACACATATTGTCCACTCTAGCCAGCAAATGAGTTTGATCAATCAAACAAAGTCAGTAGTTGAAAGCGCAACTCAACTGGTGGCAGCTGCCAAGGAATCAGCTGGAAATCCTAGAGCCACCCATGCTCATCCTCTGTTAGATGAGTCCATCGAAAACACACAGGAGGCTATCCAAGAGCTCACGCAGACTGTGGAGAAAATTTCTACTGAAAGTGGCGTTGTTACCGGACTCATGGAGCAAATAAATCGAGCCATCACTCGTCTCACCGATAAAAGACAGAGTCTGTTAAATGCTTCATTCAGTGACTCATTCGTGGACTACCAAACAAGAATGGTACAAAGTGCCAAGGAGATCGCCCGTTTGGCCAACGAAATGAACGCCAAAGCTGGTTTCGATCCAACCAAACTTCCACCTCTTGGTGTCGATATGGCCCAGCATTACACACAAATAACACAAGATTCAGTCGGAGCCTCAACAACGACCACATCGCCAGAAGTCGCAATGCGCATCAGATCAACTGTGATCGATTTAGGTCGATCAGTCAGCCAGATTATTCAATCCACTGCCGGGGTACGTCCCAATGATCCATCTGGTCAAAATGACATTTCTCGAAACGCTCGAGATGTTTCCGAGAAGGTTGCTCAAGTGTTGGCTGCTTTGCAAGCCGGCTCCCGAGGAACACAGGCTTGTATAAATGCCGCCCATACCGTCTCCGGTATAATTGGAGACCTTGACACAACTATCATGTTCGCTACAGCCGGTACCCTTCAGTCAGATGGTGATGGGGCATTTGCTGACCATCGCGAGCATATTCTACAAACTGCCAAAGCTCTAGTTGAAGACACTAAAATTCTGGTGGCTGGTGCCGCTGGAACACAAGATCAATTGGCCACAGCTGCACAAAATGCTGTTACCACAATTTGTAAGTGTATAAATTTAAAATTAAGTTACAGCTTTATTAATGGTGATGTGTTTTTTTTTTTAATGTTTTAAGTACAATTATCTGAGGCTGTTAAACGTGGAGCTTGTTCGTTGGGCTCAGCACAACCCGATTCACAGGTAATGGTCATTAATGCTGTCAAAGATGTCGCCTCTGCCTTGGGTGATTTGATTAATGCAACTAAGTTAGCATCTGGCAAACCAATACATGATCCGACAATGGATGGTCTAAAGGAGAGTGCTAAGGTAAGAATATTTTGTTAATAACAATTCATAAAATTTAAATATCATTCCATTCGATTTTATTGAATTATCAGCTAAACAAAATTTGCTTCTCCTTTTTACATGTGACATGATCTATTTTTTTTTTCTACAAATTTCATTGATGTTTTTTTTACACATTTTATTGTAATAATAATAATAATAATAATAATAATAATCATAATGTTAATTTTTAATTGGTATGTGGTTTCTTAACAAATAACCAATATCATATTGTATTAGCTATTTTGAAAGACGTACATTAAAGTTGCTTCAAAATATAGGCAGTAAAACACTATAGATTGGGATTTAAAAACTTGTAATTCAATGTTTATAAGTACAAAGTACTAAAAAATTCATGTGAAGTGCTGTTTCCACAAAGTTTATTCTCTGAACTTAAAGCTATTTAAAAGGGTTACTCGTAAATGGAAGCCTAGCATAGAATGTTTATTTTTATTAAACTTTGTTTTCCCAGCACTCAAGATTGAACTAAGAACAAGCAAAACAAAGTGGAATCGGCTAAGGTGATAGTTTACAGTTAATACGTCAAAAGCGACACTTTTGCTCCATGTAAGGTGATTATGAAAACGATAATCGTTTTGCAACTGACACCTGGGGTCATTCCGTAATTCGATTATAGCCAAACGATATCGTTTTGACGATAGCTACTCTGTTACATCTTAAGAAACAAATAAGGACGGCAACTGTCGTAACGATATCGTTTGATCGTTTATTTTTTACGGAATCCGGTCTCTGGTGTCGTTTTCAAATATTTCTTGGATTTTAAAATGGATTTCGGGCTCCATTTCTAGAAATGACATTCTTAGTGTAAATTATATAAAACAGCAATTAAGTTTCATAAATCTGTCATTTGAAGATTCATAAAACGATCGAATTACAAAGAGCGAATGGTAGTTGCAAATCGAAAACGATTATCAAAAAGAGCGACAATCAACTTTCATCTTAGCCGATTCCACACATAATTTGACGAATATTGGTTTTTACGGCATCAAATCGGAAGATCTTGTAGGCTTATTGGCTTCGTCCCATCTCAAAATTAATCACTGTATTTATTCTTAAGCGTCTTTAATATACGTGTATCATATAAGCTACTTTTTTTATTCATAAATAAGCTAATTGCAAACAAACAGCTTCTTAAAGACTTAGACCCTTAACTTATCTATGAAAGTCATCAGATGAAGATGACTTGAAAAAACTTGTATCAAACAATAAATCAATTAATTTGAAGTGGTATTTTAATTAACTCTTGTTTCCATTGATGTACATAATGAAATCAAGTATTTACTTTTAATAATAATTTTTATTTATATAATTTGTATTGGATATGGCACTTAATTAATTAAAATCAAAACGAAATCAGCACTAGTTTTAAGACAGAGCAGATACAACATAATACTTGAACAACAAAATCAAATACACTCAAAATACTAAACCTAAACAAAATTCAGTCTAATCGATACTAGAACTACAGTTAGCTGGCCTTTGATTTATTTAATACTCGTTAGATGCATCCCATAAATTTGCTTGATATCGATGTTGTAATTATATTTTTCTTTTTCATAATTATTTGCTTGAGTCTACTTTAAAAAAATATAGAAAAATGTTGTTGTTGGTTGCAATAAAAATTCTAAAGCTAATAAAAAAAGAACTCCTTTTAGAGCAACAAAATATCACCAAGTCGGATAAAACAGACTTTTTACCATGCTGTGGTTTTCTATAATAATTGTGTATATATTGCATCCCTGGTGTCGCTTGCGCTGTCCTCTATTTTATCTAAGTCTAATTGCATTTTTTTTATATCTTCTCTGTCATTTTGTATCTACTGACTCTTCCCTCTGTGTATGAACTCCAAAGGTGTCGAGTAGTTGATGTATTTTTTACTCTTTCTTGTAAACAAAAAAAAAAAAAAAAAGGAATCTCTTTTTTTTTTATCTTCTGCACTATAAAGTAAAAAACAAAATTATGTATATTGTTCTTTTGTTTTCCTTTTTAAACAGATGCTTAGGGATTTGTGCCTCTCTGGCACTAACAAGTAGCAAGCGTGCATCAATGGATAAATCTAATCATGAATACAAAAAAAAAATAAAATAATAAGAATAATAATAAAACTGAAATTTTTGGCTTATCATAATTTCTTTTTTAAGAATAATTTAAAAAAAAATATATATACTATATTCATCTACTACATAAATATACATTTTAGTTACTAAGTTGTGTTTGTTTAGCTTGTAATTATGTTGCAATTCCTTTTTTTTTATTATTTTTTTTTTGTAAGGGAAGTAGGTGAATGTTTTCATTTTGTTGGCTTTTTTGTTTTTTAAGCAGTAGCTCTTTGTATTTTGTTTAATGTAACACAAATCCCAGTGTTTTCGAAAGAAATAACCCAAAACCTTTGTTCTGACTCAGAATTACGTCTCTGGAAATATGTATTTGAAAACAATTTTCATATTCAAAACATTAGTAAAACCACCCCAATATTGAGTTATGACTCTTTATACCAAAATGTTCTTACACGTTCAATGGATGCAATTTTTGTAATTGTAAGTCAGAAGAAACACACATCAGCTGAAACCCTTGTTTAATTTTAATATATCAGAGTTGTGGAGAATCTGAAATTTACCACGATTGAATTTAACTGATTCTGTGGGCACATAAATTAATGTGCCCCTGAGCTCAGGTGATAATTTGACATTTGTGAGGAAATTTTTGAATTTTTGATGCTTCAGTGGCCAACCCTGTTGATCTGGCTAAAGCCCCTTCTTGTACCTCTTATTCAAAACTGGGGCCATATTATGTAAAACGAAAACGACCGAACGCTATAGTTTTGGCAAAAGCCGTCTCAATCATTATGTGAAGATAAAAATAGGGACAGCAACTGTCAAAACAATGTCGATGGATCGTTTTCGTTTTACGTAATCAGCCCCCTGTGCTCTCACCAGAGAGTGAAAAATATTCCCACACTGAAAAATATAGTCCCTAAATTTTGTTTAAGGTGAAATATGAGTTCTGTGAAATGGTAAATGAGAAAACGTCAAATGGACAGCGTTGGCTCCTACTTTGCAATGGCAAATGTTTTATTTTTTATCAGCGGCTGGTATAGTTAAACACGTTTCAAAGAGAATTTTCACCCCACTTCTAGAAATATGAAATATTAAGTGCCAAAAAGGATGTTTTGTTATTGCTTGATTTTCCTGCCTTAGAATTGATTAATAGGTGCAAATATTTTTCTTTCATAAATTGATACTAAGTTTGAAAATTATTGCGAAGTCCCTTTTTTTTACTTCAATTTTAGAGTAGTGCACATTTCAAAAAGTAATGAAACTTTTATAAATTTAGCTCAGTCAAAGTCGTCACTCAATCCGAGATTTTTCTCACGTGTACGCTTGAGAAGATTTTTCGCCATTAGAGCCATGCATAATCGAGCTTGTGAGGAGATTCTAAATCATTTACTTGAGGATTACTTCAGTAGCCTCCATTTTGTGTTTGAATATACGGAATTTGGAAGGGCAATTGCTTGATAGTTTTCGTGAATTGATAAAAATTTCGATTTGAGTAACATCTATGAATTCCACCCAAAAAAAAGAATAAGAAACAAACAAAAATAAAAAATTTAATTAAAAAAATACTATTTCAACAAAAGTCTCAAACAATAAAAGATTTTGTAGAAGTTTCCAGGTTCAGATAAATTTGTGTCAAAAATTTTAAGAAGATGAATTGAACATGAAAAAAATTTGGGCTTTCATTTTTTTTATGAAATTAAGGCCTTTAAAAGTACTAAATAAATATTTTTGAATGCATCTCTGTGGTTAAAAAAAAATATGAAAGTAATTCATAGCTGAACTTAAGTTAAAATAAAAAAATAATAAAACCTATTTTTAACGTAGTATGGGAATAATAGTTTCTTTCTTACATAACTCTGCCACCTATTTACAGCACCTACTTCTCAAAAATTAAGCAAATTTATAAATCATGTTTAAAACAAATTTCCATATACTCTCAGTATTTCTATTTACATTCATTCACTTGTGCAAAGTGCCATAACCAATTTTATTATTATTTTTTTATAAATAACGATTTATTGTAATATCTATCATGACAAAAAAAAAAAAAAAAAAAAAAAATAATAATAAAAATAAAATCAAATCAACTATCTATTTCAAATCATCGATCACTTTTTACAATTTGATTTCATTTGGATAACATTTTTCATGGTTCTTGGTAATCTCTTTAGGTTATGGTTTTGAATGTATCTTCGTTATTGAAAACAGTCAAAGCTGTCGAAGATGAACACACCCGTGGCACACGAGCAATGGAAGCAACCGTAGAAGCCATTTCACAAGAAATTCGGGTAAATAAAATAGAAAAGAAATTCTTTTGCTTTTAATTATGAGTCTAATCAATGTTTTTTTTTCTTTATTCAGGCAATGCAAGCACCACCACCACCCGGTACACCACAATGTACACCAGAGGATCTTATACGAGTAACAAAGAATGTCACCTTAGCCACGGCGAAAGCTGTTGCTGCCGGTGCTTCAAATTTACAAGCTGATATAGTAGCAGCTGCAAATTTGGGTCGACGTGCGATATCAGAGATGCTTCTTGTTTGTCGCACCGTTGCCTGGAATTGTGCTGAAACTACAGAGCTTCGTCAAAGAACACTGGAAGCCGGAGCTGCTTGTGGTGAATCCTATCGGGAACTCTTGAATGGAATTCTACATAATTGCTCCGCAGACGAAAGAATGCACCTGTCGCGAAGAGTAGCAAAATGTGTAACTGATCTGGTTGCAATGGCTCGTCTCTTGAAGGGTTCCGATTGGATTGATCCTGAAGATCCAACAGTTATTGCTGAAACTGAATTACTTGGAGCTGCAGCATCAATTGATGCAGCTGCAAATAAACTAGCCAATTTAAGACCACGAAGACAACCCGATGTTAAGGTAAAATCATTTAATTAACTTATTAACTCTTTCTTATTAATACAAAAAAAAAAAAAAAATATAACAAAACTTACTAATTTGTATTGTGATGTGAATGTGAACAAATAATAAGAAAACAAAAAAAACAACCTCTTAACATGGTGATGGGTGCTTTTATAATATTTCTATTTATAATATATCTACATAACAAGTGCTATTTGGTTAATATTAATAAAATGAATGCTTTTACACAATAAAAACCAGATGGTTCCAGTCAGATATGTTTGATATTCTTGGTTGTAATTAAATATTCACCCAGGAATCAAACATATTATTACTGTGACTATCAACTTTCTTCTGCTTCATAAACTTACTAATAAGAATGCTTAAAAAAAAACACAGTTTTATAATAAATATATTTATCTTAACTAAAAATATTTAACAAATATAACACACTCTTTGCGCTTGGTGAAAAATAAATCGTTTTTTTTAGAGTCTCGTTAGAAGTTTTAAATAATTTTTAGGCTCAGTTTTTCAGTCATGAGTTAATTCAGAGATAGCGTGATAGAAATGAGAACGCAGTCAGTGCTGAGGATCTGGAAAGAACATTTTCCCAAACTGCTAAACGGCCGTAGCTCAACTCATTACTAGATTTGGGCGGAGGAAAGTGAATGGAAACTCGTCATAGTGTGCTATATTCACAAAAGAGATGACAAGCAGTCATTATTGCCTCCAGGTGCAATCTTCGTGTTATTTTTGTATCAGCCTTGTTTTGTTGCGCAGCTTAAGACTATTTCACCTTTAATTTTGAAAGCAAGCACCAAAGTACTTTATGACCGTATTTCAACGTTAGGTTCAAAAAAAAAACCACAGCCTTCATGGGCTACCTCAAATAGATGCACTGGACCGAAATCCAGAATTATCGTCTCTGGTCCGATTAGTCATTGCAAAGATAGCCGAAAGAATGCCTCAACACTCAAGTAGGCGGTGGCTACATGTGCAAAATGACAATGGAGAAGTCTCACAGCGATGTAGCTGTGGTCCAAAAGCTAAATATACAGTACATCGACGACCCAGCCCGATGACAAGTCTTCGTATCCAACTCCAAAGGAAATTTGCGCGACTATGTGAAAGGTTTGCTAATTGAGTGAGTGATACATCTTGCAAACTTTTAGAAGAAATGGCCAGGCAATTTCGAAGAATGAAGCTTCAGGAGCATCTATCCAGTTGACCCAGAGCCAGCTCACTATTTTTGATGAGTTTCCTCCGGAGTAAGCTTTAATCTCTCACTGAAATACTGGGCCTTAATGTCTTTTTATCTCGAGACCATAAAAAATGTTTTCCTTTTTTATCAAGAGCATTTCCACTTTCCCTTGTAAATTGTCATAAAATTGAAATTAAAAATTAAATTCGACGATTTTCTTTTTTATTCTTTTGTAGATTGAACTCGACGAGAATATGAAATTCGATGAAATGATATTGGAAGCTGCTAAAGGTATAATGGCAGCATCATCAGCTTTGGTACGAGCAGCTAATGCTGCTCAAAGAGAACTCATCGATCAGGGTAAGGTAAATCGTATGCCTCTGACCTCATCGGATGATGGTCAATGGTCTGAGGGTTTGATATCGGCGGCCAGGTTAGTAGCTGCTGCCACACATAGTATGGTAGAAGCTGCTCAGAACCTTGTTCGTGGTGTTGGAACTGAGGTCATGCTTATATCAACTGCAAGACAAGTTGCAGCTTCTACTGCCCAACTTTTGATTGCCTGTAAAGTGAAATCAAATCCAACTTCTGAAGCTGGTCGCCGGTTACAAGCTGCCGGTACGGCTGTAATCAAATCAACAGAAAATCTGGTTCGTGCAGCTCAACAAGGTCTTGATGCTGAAGAAGAGCATACTCTGAAAATCAACACAAGTATGGTAGATGGCATGGCACAGGAAATCAATGCCAGATCAGATGTACTACGCATGGAGAAGCAACTCGAAGAAGCACGAACCAAGTTAATTCGAATTCGACAGGCGAGGTCAAGAAAGAATGTCCATGGTGGATTCACCACAGACGAGAGCGATTCGGAGTATCAAACTGCAACGGCCACCTATGGAAGTCTTCAGAGCCAAAATAATGTAAGCAAACAAAATAAAACAAATATTCAAGTAGTTAAAAAAATCTAACCAACTAAAAAAACTTCTAACAGACACTTAATCGGTCGGGTTATACTGACACTCCAACATCTCCGAGCTACTATCAATCAGCCAAATCAAATTACACTTTCCAACAAACACCACAGCACTTCCATCATCCGGAAGCAGTCTCACCCACATTTAACCAAAGTGAAAATTTCCCACCCCCACCTCCCCCACTCCAATCTGCCACAATAACTAGTAACGCAACATTTAGACCTAATCCCAAGTTAACAGCTAATGCAGTTCCACGTCCCTATCCAGGGACTGGACGAATTGGTTCACCATCAAGTCCATCCCCCATTAATAGTACATCTTTTGAAACTCTAACCTCTTCATCGGTGTTGAAAAATGCCTACCTCAATGACTCTATGCCACCACCACCTTCGCCACCCAAGAAGAATCCAGGCAATTTAGAAGCATGTGTCAAAGATCTGCATGACAAGACATTCGGACAAGGTGGGGTTGTTCAAATATCTGGAGCCTATAATCCTGGTCAAAAATATGAAGGCTATACTTCAAGGTAAATTGAATATACATAAATTCATGTAAACATATTTCTTATTTATAAAATCAATGTTTTAGATATGAGACAAGAAAATATGAAGAAAACAGCAGTGGCAGTGACATAAAACCTTTAGAGGCGGGCTTTTCGCAGATCACTTTGAATTCCGATGGTGGAAAGCTCTCTCTGGTCGACGAAGGATCACATCGTTTGTCTTCAATAACACAACGTGTAATGGAACGAAAGACCTTTACAACAACGACAGAATCTCGGTCGGAGAAGAAGACCGAGCAGCACAGTTTTAGACTAGAATAAGACAATAAGTGTTGTTTGGTGAAAGTGTTTCTTTTTTTTTTATTTTTTAATTAAGTAGCAACAGATTATATAAATAATAATAAAAAAAAATATTATAATATATTAAAATTAATTAGCTTTTAACCATAAAAAAAAAACTAATAATAATAACAAAAACAACAGATAAATAATAATATTCACCAAGTGCCAGATAAATAGTTTCCCTTTTTCCATTTTTGTCAACAAACCTAAAAAACTATTTTTACAACTTCCTATATGCAATCTGCAACTTTTTTACTTTTTTTTTCAATAAAATTAACTAATCACCAATAGTGCTTATGAAAATTAAACAGATTTTCAAAATTTATAAAAAAAAAAATACTTGTCTACTGAAAATTATATATTTTTTGTTTTGTTTTCTAAATTATTTTTTTACTCTTTCTCTCTCTATTCAGGAAGTAATTAAACATTTGAAAATGAAATTTGCCAAGAAGTTGCCAAACCATTGATGTACCGTAAAAGTTGTTCCATTTATATAATTTTTTTAAATTGTTTTTTTTTATAACTTTATGATATACATACGATTTTTGATTAATTAACTTAAGTATTTTTTTTTTAATTTTACAAGGGGAACTAACCAAAAAAAAGAACAAGTTTTTAGTGTTTTTTTTTTTCTTTTAAATTTTATTTTAAAGTATCTAATATTTTTTTTAAAAAGATAAATTGAAATAATGCAGAATTAACAAAGTACTGTTTTCTTATGTTTTTTTTTGTATTAATTATATGTAAATATTTAACTTATATACATGCATACATACACATATTATATATATTTTTATGTTTTTTTTTCAAAAATAAACAAAAAAAAAAACAGAATAAAATGTTTATCTAACCAAAATTGAATGTGTTTTTTTTTTAGATTTTATTTTAAGACGTTAGACTTTTGAACATGCGATTGAACCAAGATGCTATGTAATAGTGCTCGATTATATCAACTTAAATCGATTCTGTGAATTTACATTCGAGGATTTTGCGAGTGCTGATTTGTTGTAACCAGACCAGTAAGATTTCTTTCCAGTGGTAAATTCCTTTTTTAACCGACTTCAAAAATTCATCAATTCGACTGTATTTCGTTTGTGGTTGTTACCTTACAACTTTTGACTGGTTGGGTCGATTTTGATGATTGTTTCTTAAAGCTGGTGATCCCAATGGAGTCTCATTTCAATTTGGTGCAGTTCTGACACTGCCATCCTTGAGAAATTATTAAAAGTCTTAAATTTGAAGTCGCTTGTTTTTTTTTTTAATGTATTATTCTTTTTTTTCACAAGATTACAAAAACAAAGTCGAATCGTTGCTAGAAAAATCGTTGAATAAAACGATTTCCGTAATGCGTGATTTGTATTAGAGATGGCGTTAAATAGGGATGAAAATATTTTGTGATTTTCTTTATTTTTCGATGCGTGGAGAAACTTCTCTAGACCGGGATTTTTCTGATGTTTTAATAGTTTTTCGGAGTCGAGACAAATCAAATCAAATATCATAAATATCGGTAAAGCCGTTCTTGATTCAGACTTTCTTACATTTATTATAAAAGAAATAACGCATTTTTAATTTTTATTGCAAATTAACGAATTAAGGTCAGTGTTTTTCGTACGTTAAACTGGTGGAGAAGTTAAAAAAAAAACGCAAAACTAATTAGTAACGTATAGTAAGAAATCGTCAAGATTGAGGTTTAGAAACTGGTAAAATGACAGAAAATCAGTTCCAATACTATAAATGTAATTTTAAAAACCTGCCAGAATTTCAAATTTGAAATTAGACGCTCGTACTTATAAAACTGAAAAATTAGGAGTCCGCCCTTGATCCTTTAGTAACATATTTTGAGTTAAAAAAATAAATATATTGTATCGGGTTATAGAGGGGGAAATCTTACAACTACAATTTATGTTACATTTCACTAAATATACTCTACCTTTTCAGAAGAGAAAAATCTTGTATTCAAGTGGTGAATCACAATTATGTACGATATATGTTCGTACTATACAAATATAACTTAAGAAGGTTCACAACAAAAAAGATAAATCTGCAGTTAAAATTTAAAAAAATATATTTTTCCCCAACAACATAAACACTTAACAATAAAATAAATGCATTTTTATAGTCTTAACCGTTTTAAATCGAGTGTATTCATAATCTCAAACTCAAATCCTTTAAGCATACTCCTTGTTAAGTTCCCTTCCAATCAACCAACGCCTAATCTCCGAAGTTCCAGCACCGATTTCGTAAAGTTTAGCATCTCTCAAAAATCGTCCAGTGGGATAATCATTAATGTACCCATTTCCTCCAAGAATTTGTATAGCATCCAAAGCAACTTGAGTAGCTTTCTCGGCACAATATAAAATAACACCGGCACAATCTTTGGGATTTTTGTATCCCAAATCGGCGGCTCTTGCCACGCTATACAAATAAGAACGACACGCACTCAAATTTGTGTACATATCGGCCATTTTACCTTGAATCAATTGAAATTCACCAATAAGTTGATTTTTCTGTTTTCGCTGATGAGCATAATCGAATGAAATATCGCAAGCAGCTTGCATAACTCCAACTGGCCCTGCTGCCAAAACGAGACGTTCATAATCCAGCCCAGACATTAAAACATAAACACCTTTGTTGATTTCACCCAAGATATTCTTTTCTGGTACTTTCAAGTCTTGGAATATCAATTCGCATGTACTGCTGCCACGCATACCTAATTTGTCTAATTTCTTGCCCACACTGAATCCCTCCCAATCAGTTTCGATAATGAAGGCGGTAATTGCATGCTTATCAGCGGTACCTGAGAATACAAGTCTTTGTTAAGTCTATCAATGTACATTATAGAGAAAAAAATCTTTACCAGTTGCAGTTTTTGCATAAACAATTAAAACATCTGCATCGGATCCATTTGTTATCCAGAATTTACTGCCATTCAATACATAATGGTCACCCTTTTTCTCAGCTTGTAGTTTCATTGAGACCACATCACTGCCAGACCCTGGTTCAGACATTGCGAGAGCTCCGATATGCTCTCCACTGCAGAGTTTGGGCAAATACTTTTGTTTCTGCTCAAGAGTTCCATTTTTCGTTAGCTGATTTATGCATAAATTGGAATGTGCTCCATAGGACAAACCAACACCTCCAGCAGCTCTAAAGTTTAAATATGTTCTTTATATGCTTAAACTACTTTTGATTTTAATCTTACAGTTATTCCCAGTGCCACGCAAAGTATAATGTAAATCAATGAGAATTGAGAGATTATGAAGAGAGAATAGTGAAGAGTGAATTTATCTAATATATAATGTACCTGGATATTTCTTCCATTATAATGCAGTGATCAAGATAGGTACCACCAGTTCCTCCAAATTCTGGATCAGCGGTTATTCCATGAAAGCCTAAGGCTCCCATTTTTTGCCAAAAAGCACGCAAATCCCTAAAGGCCATAAAATAAAATAAAATAATTTCAAATCAAAACTGAAAGAACTCACTTGAAGTTATCATTTTTATCGATTTCGTTGGCAAATGGTGCCAATTCCTTTTGGAAGAAATTAAATGCTGTCTCCCTAAGCTGGAATCAAACAAAAAACCCACACGTGAAATAAGGTACATAGAAATTTAATAAAATCAGTTACAATTTATTTTAATTTGGTTAGTGTTGAACTTTGTGTGGTAAGAAGCAATTCAAATTTGTGTTAATTACTTTCTTCACGCAATGTCAGAGAGAATGTAAATAAAACAGGAAATCGTTGTTGCGTGCTCTTGTCAAGGAATGGTTTGACATATTGACCTTAATACGGGAGTATGTTAATTTTTATTAACCTGGAAAGTAAAATGTGTTATTTACTCTAGTTTATAGGTGATGTTTTTTTTTTAAGCGACATCTCTTCGACATAGTCAAAGGATAATTATCCAACAGGCACCTAGGATCAAAATGTAAGTGTATACATTCTTATAGGAGTTTGGATTATTGGTTGTTAATCGGTTAACCACTTCGAGCTTCTTATGAAGCGAGTGAGATAACCTCTATACAGGCCCAGCTTGTGAGCTTGTCTAAGACATATTGTACGAGAACTTTTAGGGTAGGATACTACACTAATACGGTAATGGCAATGTCATCCGCATAGGCAATCGCTCTGTAGCTCTCCAAGGTTTACCGAATTGAGAAGGAGCTAACTAAAGGACAAATCCTAATAAGACCAGAATACTAACCACAGGCCAAACAAAGCATGCAACCAGTTATCCTAATCCAGGAAACTATAGAGGTGCTTACGCAGTTAAATTATATCTGGGCAGTTATAGCACTCGCTGATGGAACGTACCTAGAATAAACAAAGTCTGGGTGCATTAAGAATTATTTCTGTTGTGTAGAACTCTAGAAAAATATCGCTACTCTTCGAATCCAAAGTGTAATCTGCGCTGCCAACATCTTGAGCAGGCTTTCGTTAACCTTTTTCAGTGGTAAATTCTGAAGATCCAGTTGCCGGAAACCATATCGAACAAGATTCTGTGGAACAGGGCCGCCCGGGTAGATACAAATTTTATGCAAACACTAACGGCCAATTTCTTAATAAAGTTCTAAAATCAGTTTAAAACTATTATTTTTAGCTCTCAGTTTTTCTGAAGAAAAAAAAATAAATATGAAACAACTTGAGTTTTAATTTTTCTTAAGAGCTATAACTTTGTCAAGAAATTAGCCGTAAGGGAATCTGATGGCAGTATAGCTCAACAAAACTTCAAATAATATTGTCAGGGTAAAAGATGTACTGGAAAACCAAAACAACTTGCAAGTTATCTCTGTTGAAAAAAAAGTTCCGTTTCAAGGTATTGAGACTGACGATAATTAGGGTCTATTTTTCAGGAGTTGAAAAGCTGTAGTACTTTCAGCCGGATAACGAGTTGAACCTCTGAGTTGACTGACGAGTTAAACCTCCGTGCCCTCGGCCCAGTTTACGAAAACAGGCGAACGCTTTCTAAGTTCTGACTAAAAATACATTAGTCTATTAAATATAGCCTAACTGGACATTACCAGGGATTCAGGCGTTGAAATCTCACCACATAATCATTGTATTTATTTTAAAGCTGTTTTTGCGACGGTGGAAAGAATATTTTTGTATTGTCAGTTCGAGGGTGGAGAACGAGAACGCTCGTTGCTCCGTTAAAATTGTAAAAGATTATACCGAAAAATTCAAAATGAGCAGAATAGTACTTCACAGAGATACACGTTTATGTAATTAATCCATATAGTCCTTAAAAGGTAGTGCTCGAAACCCAGAATACTATAACCGGTACTATGCTCCAAAATCCTCGCAATATCTATGATTTGGTGTTGGTATCGAAGTGATGGGAAGAACCAAGCGACCTGTTACTTGTGATCTTTCAGTCATTGAGTCAGAAGGAAAAGTAAAACTGGTCTTGAATCCTCAAAGCAGGAGTTAAAAAATAGGTATGAGCCGTGCGATCGATGAATTATATTTGTTTTTTGTTTGTTTCATTTCTTATCTTTCTTCAACGGGTCAACCGATCATGTGTTATTTTTTGATAACGTTTTGATGTCGTCAATGTTGTTATACTGAGAGCTTAGAGATAAATTATTAAAATTCCCCCAATAAATTGAAGGCAGTTTTTATTTACCAAATATTTTGTCTTTTTTTTCAATTACAAACAATAACTTGTATTTATCCTTTAGCAATAAAATCATTTTATTTGTACCTACCTTTTGTTTTTCTTCATCTAATCCATAGACTTGATCATTGATGGGATAATAGGTCATGTATCTTTGTGATAATATTTCACGGATTCCATTTCTTGATACTAAATTTTTGAGAATTTGTGAACCTACACGTGTTGCCGACATAATTGGGTATAAAATAATATTATTATGAATAAATGAAAATAATAAAATGCAATATTTTTAACCGTGGGAACAAGAACAAAAAAAAATATTGGAAATTGTCATCTTTGACGTGGTATGTCAAAGTAGAATAGTAATAGATTAATGTAATTTATACTCCAGGGATGTTAGATGGTATTTTATTTTTATTAGTCGTGTTCCTTTAGTGAAAGTAGAGCAAACCACTCAGGAGACGACGAAACCTAATCTAGTCCAACAGTCTAAACGATGCTATCCTCGTTCCTTTGAGGTGGCGATATCTATAAAATAATAAGGGTATTCATGAAACCTGGAAAGTTTACCACTCATGTTTCATGAGCGCCCTTAAAATAAACTTAGGTAAATGTGTGTTAATTATGTATTGAGAGAAAATTATGGTTATTTCCTTGTCTTCGTTAACTAGTTACATATTTGTGGCTGGTTATATTAAAACTGACCAAAATTAAACGTTAAAAGTATTCAACAATTACCATTTTCAGATGGTAAGTTTTTACCAAACAAATTTGTGTGGAAAAGCATATCATATTCTAGTAAAGATCGCATATAGAAAACTTGACAGATTTATCACGTTGATCAGGTTGCATGAATACCCCTAATATTATACGTGTTGCGCCCTAAATGACAAACAAAAAAAAACTGTTGAAATTTAAAGAACACATAATGTACTTGTGATTTATTATTTTGTTTAAATATATTTATGTAGTCATTTGACTTTTCATAGAAAAAATATATTCAAATAATTATTATCCATTCTAGGTTTTGTTTAAGTATACTGAGGAAAATAGAAATATTTCTACTTTTCGTAAGAATTTTCACCAACGTTAAAGTACCTATTTCCTATTTCTTCTCTATCTTTTTGTATAGATTATTAAAGAGACAGCAATCTTCAATACGTTTACATTCGTTCGTTTACGTATGCGACGATTCCATATACCTGTTTGGATACCTACTCAAAAAAATTGTAGCTTATGACAAAAGAGAGCACTCTTGAGATAGTTGGTAATTTCCCCTTGCTGTGAATTTCAGCCCACAGAATTTCTTGCGGCAGAAATTTCAGTTTTGTCAAAAAACTAATTACAACAAACAAAACTGAAAAATTTTGTTTACAAACAGTTGTTGTCATATCATAATTTGCGTGTAGTTTTTCCCCAGATTCTTATCAAGTTTCTTCAGTTAAATTTCTACCTCTTCTAGTAAAATGTTTTATAAATAATAATTAGGTATAATTAAACGTAGTGTTAAGCATATTACTTTAACCTTATGGCAACAGCTATTTTTGTCACACTTAACAAATGTTTAGCTTTTATAGTTTTCGAGTTATAGCTAGCTGAAAACAACGATTTTTTCGATTGTTTTAAATTTTATCCAAACATTGTTCAGGTTTAATTCTAGCTTAAGTTTTGTTTAACATTTAAGAAACTTGGCACACGTTACCCTTTATATCAAAAGTTGTTACTTTGAATTCTTACAATTTTTTAACCGTTATGGTTTTTGAGTTACAGCTGGGTAAAAAATATTTCTATAACAGTTGAAAACTGTAAAAAATCCAAGTAATATAGCTATTAATATGAGGTTAACGTGTGCTAAGTTTCATAATTTTTGAACAAAAGTTTAGCTAGAATTTAAAATATGTTTGACAAAAAAGGAAAAACAACAGAAAACTATAAAAGCTAAAAATTTGTAAAAATTCCCCAAAAAAACAGTTGTCATAAGGTTAAAGACTGCTATGTTTCAAAATTTTATAAATTGTTTTAAGACCAAATAGAATATTTTTTGTAATTTATTTCCAACGATGTAACCTCTAACAACTACCCTTATTATATTAACTCAGTCTTAAAGATCGAAAGAGAATTATTTTGAATTACATCTAAATGTAAAGATGGATCACTGTGGCGTATGAGTAATATTTTTCAATAGAAAAAAAACTGACAAAGTTATAATATTTTTTTTGCCACAATTACAATACTTCAAAATTAATATTTCACAAAAGTATACAGTGAATGAATTCTTTTGAGCGTCATAGTGTGTGTCACGAGGAGTATCTATGAAGAAAACACAGTCATGGGCACAAAATTGATCACCGTTTTAAAACTGCAAAAGTACTTATGCTAGCATAAATGCTTAAGTTTCATTTCAGTATCTGGAAAGGACTTAATTTGTTAACGATTTTTTAATTTTATATTATTTTCATGAAGGTAGGTGAATTTAGATTGTAATGAAAAATGGTTTTTAATACAAAATACTTTAGTAATAATTATTATAAAATCCAAAACTTGATTCTTTCAAGTGACGGTAATGTTCCATATTTCTCTTTAAAATAACACCTTTAGTACCAAAAATTAAACCCACTACTATATACGACATACCTTAAGTACCATAATTAGCCAAATGCTGTAGAAATATATAAACGATACTCATTCGAATAGCAGCCATCTATATTAAATCGATAAAACATGTTCATCTTTTATTGTCTTTTAGTTGCTTGTATTGGCATTAATTCATTTTAGTACCTTTTCATACCTTCAGTGTATAGGCTCTCTTTTTATATGAGAATAAAATCCTTTTCTAAGGATGCACCTCTAGGCGCATGTCTGGAAATATAAAATTATAATTAAAAGCACAACCTACGCACGGGGTATTCAATTCTACCCTAAGTACCCTCGATATTTTATGTTTATACTTAACTTTCACTGACGTAAAGTGCTTGTGTCATCCTCGGAAAAAATGCATTTTCTCGCTGCTCCTTGTGAGTGGGGGAGTAAATTGATTAAGATTTAAGCCGGAATATGCTGTAAATCTTCGCTGCAGAATCAAGGAAACAAAAAGTTCTTTTTCCTTTCTGTTTTTATTTAAATCAAAGTGATTTGTGAAAAAAAATGTTTGGTGAATTGTTTTCATATTTATCGGTGAAAATTCGTCGTGTAACAAGTAAGTTTTTTTTTTATTTAAATTGTTTAAATATATGTAAACAAAATTCGCTTAACTATAAACATACGTAAAGAATAGGCATTTTGGAGGAATAGAAAAATCGAGTCTGAAAAAATCTTGTTTCTTTTTTTAGAGCTATTGAGTTTTCACTTTGGGTTTGTATTTTTTTTTTCTTTTTTGCCTCCAAAAATCAATACCAATAACAATAGGCTATGATTATCATTTGAATGACACTCGCTTCTCCTAACTAGGCTCTCGTGACATAGTTATAGTTGCTAGAAGAGGTTCTTTTTATCACACTTCTAGATATGAAAAGGAAAAAAAAAGATACAACTATTCTTTTTATATCTACAACGCAGGTGATTTTTATATTCAAGTTAAGTGTGTTTGTTCATTTTTGATTGTAAGAAAGAAAAAAAAGTTTGTGTAAATTTAAGAGTTTTTTTATTTATTTTTTTTTTATTTTCGACAACGACGACGGCGGTTAAGGAATTTCGCTTTAAATACTCAACCCCAAGTCAATTGTATAAATGTTTTGTCCTTTATAACATTTTATTCCGGTCAAAGTCTTCTTTCTCTGGTACTCTGATGGTTGGTGGTAGTGTGTGATTTAATGATTCCCATTGACATGTAAATAGATTCGCATTTAAAAGAGAAGCTAAAACAACGCGACCGCACTCATTTAAGTTAGTCTAAATTTAAAAGTTAGTCGTGAATGTAAAATTTTATAAATAATACTCGTAGGTATAATGTGCTAGGAGTAAATGAAGCGTGAGAGCGGCAAAACCATTGCACATAATATTGAAATAGCTCTGACTCTGCGGTTATTTATTGAGATTTAGCACGAATTGAGGAGCTATATAGCTTCAAATGAGAATACATTGGGGTTTAATGTATTAAAATGTATAGGTATATTTAATTCATGGTTGCCAATAATACAACTTCAAGTACTGAAGTTAATTTTGTTTGTGAAAAATTTGAAACAATATTTTTAAAGATGTTAACGATAGGTACCTCCCAAAGAGCATTTTTATTTTTGACTTTCTCTTAAATGACTAAATTTTTATATGGAAGCTTCTAACCAAGTTTTGGGTTATTGAAAATTCTATGGCTATTTAAAGAAACGGCATCCAAAATCATATAAACCAGTAAAAATGAGGATATTACCTTAAAAGGTTTTTGACTTACAATTACCTCAGGAACGCATTATTTTCATCTACGCTGGTGGCTGTGGCGCACCCTGTGGCCAATACCCTATATATTGCATGTCCTGTCAAGGAATTTTAATATTTTATACAATTTTAAACTTTAAAATTGTTTCTATTTTTCTGAAAGGCTATTCTATTTTACATCAAATAAAATTAGTTCAAAGGAAAAATATTGAAAAATGACTTCAAATTTCAAATCCATTAATTAAAAATTCTGTGAGCAACTAAAGTGATCCTTTTAATCCTATTTTGGGGAGAGAGAGGCGTTCATTTCCATTTTGGGGAGAGAACTTCGTTTATTTGCTCCACGTAATTCAATCACTATCGTCTCGAATATTGCGACAGATACATTTTACTAAAAAAATAAATTCCATACTTTTAAGCTATCGTCCAAATGCAATCATTTTTAAGATATCGTTTAGCGATAATCCAATTACGGAATGATTTCCCTGGTAGAATTTTCTGGCCATATTGAGGTTTTATTTCCTAAAATGAGATTTTCGGGGTATATTGGACATTTTTTGTATACCATTGTACTCCGTGTTATTAAATCTACAAAATGTGCTAGGTCTCGGGACAAGTGTTTTAAGTTTTTTTTTTTTGTAACAGTGTAATATAACCAATTTTTACATGGCATTTAGATAAAAAAAAAGAGGTCTGAACCGGGCAAAATACCTTAGAGCATTTATGTTTGTGTTGGTAGCCATGCTCTGACCTACATTTATCAATATCCTTCTTAAAGTCCCATCGAATCACATTTGAGGTTCGGCCACTATCTTGAAAAATCTGTATCAAATTTGATATTTTAGGTTTAACTATCTATTCAACTAATTGTCCTAATTGGCAAAGCTATCCACAGTACAGTAGAATCTAACACGTATTACAAAAACAACATCTTACTGTCGATAAAAGGAAAAGTTAAATCCTACTGCCAATAGATTTTTGGATTCAACTTTTCCTTTTATCGGCAGTTCGGATTGTTTGTGTAATACGTGTTAGATGCTACTGTACTGTGGATACCTTTTCGAAAAAAAAACATATATTATTTTGTATGCTGAATCTATTGAGATTCTAATTTATTTATTACTAGCAGATTCGTGGCCACGTTGTTTTGCATATTTCATAAAGTTTTTATATGGAATTGCCTACGTTCATCTCCGGATCGAAATGTTTGTACATTGTACAATGTAAATATATCTCCTAGAAGTTTTATTAAAATCAGACAAGTAATTTAGACTAAAATCTCTCACAAACAGACAAGCAAACTTGAACATTTTTGTAAAATTATCTAAATTAAGATGCTCTGCAGCAGCATATTCAACTTCCCAACTTCAGTAATAAAATTTCATTGGCATAATTCCACATAATTGAAAATCAATTTTTTCTTTGGAGGAGACAAAATCAAACAAACAAAAAATGAAAAAAACTATGTCCCAACAAAATGAGTCACTAATTCATTACAAATAAATGATGAGCTTGTATTCCATTGCAGTATTATAAACTTAATTTCTCATAAGCCCACGCATACATTTTAACTTTAAATTTTGAATTTTAAGATTTTTTCATTTACACCAGGTAAAAATTTCTTGGTTCATATTTTGATTTTCTGTTAGTGGACTTTTTAATTTACTCGACGTCAAATGACTACTCTAACTGCACTGACAAAATCCACTTATTGTTAAACTAGATTGAAAATCTTCATGCTAAATTGTAAAAAAAAATCACCACTTTCTTGCAATTTAAGCGCATCATTTTTGCCTTGCATCCCTTCCACAAACCCCTTATTTATGTCAACACTCGCATAATGTGCTTAAGAAAAGAATATAATGAACAGGAAATGCATGTGCTATCAGTCACTTTAACAAACAAAACATATACGTAGGTACATAAACATCCTCTTATTTTATTTATAAAAATTAAATCAATTGTAAAAATTCCTGTTTCTTCAATCTCAACACATCTCAGATGTGTATAGTTCTAGCCAAACAATATATAAAATAAAAAAATAAAAATAAAAATATACAAAAAAAAAAAAAGAAACACTTTGCTTGATTTAAGAAAATCTATAATTAAGTAAATAATATTACAATTAAATAAAAATAAATAAACAAATAAAAAAAAAAGTTAAGAAGATACACAACACTCTCATGTGTAGAGGAGTATCCAATCTGGTCCTATGGTACGCGCTATTCTACACATCAGCATCAGCCAACAACCATCATCGTGTATATCTCTTTCCAAAACCGAACGGGATACAAAGACTGCTAAGTGTATTTGGTCTTTCAGTCTTCATCTATCTTTAAATACTGATTATTCAGTTTACTGCGCGAAAATATATTCAATTTCTGGCGTAAGTTTAGCGCGAAGTGTTGATGTTGATTTTATTGGAGAGGTTGAGGAGAGAGATATTTATCTGCGCTAAACTATCGGACATCGCAGGCACCTTACAAATCATTTTTACTCACGACGCGGTGATACAATAACGTATAGACAACCGCGACGACGTGACACACCACCGGCATCACAATACTAATACTACACACCGACTTGGGGGCTACATCAGGCTACTACTAACTTGGGGGCCAAACTCAAAAAACCACCCAACCTAACCACCAGTGATAGAACGAATCCGATTCCGTTGAGAAGCGCGAGTTTAAACGCCGAATGCTCCCTAAATTTTGCTAAGGTGAAAATTGAAAATTATTAAAGAAAAAGAAAAAAAATTAAGAAAATACTGTCCGAGGGAAATTTTAATAAATTTTCTTAAAAATAAAAATTCTATAGATACAAGTGCTTGGTGTGGTGTAAGACGAAATGAAATGCAAGTGATGTCTCTGTGTAATAATAAAAGTGACGAATTTTGAATTTTGAAAAAAAAAAGATACAACTTATTCTGATTCAAACGAGAAAAGTTTTTTGTATTAAAAAAAAAAAAAAATAAATTTAATATAAATAAAGTTTAAAAAAAAAGATCTCCAGACTTCATAATGGATAACAAAAATGTGTCAAAACAAGACGAAAATATAGTTGAAGGTATAATCATAAATTTATTCATAGATTGTCTATAAGTATTTTTTACATAGATACTTTATTTATGAGATAATCAACTGCACTTGTTGTTGGTCATTTCTGTATGAATAGTTTATGTCCATAAAGTAATAGGAAATGTAAACAATACAAAAAAAAAAAAAAAAAAAAAAAACAATTGCAAATATGAGATAAAAACGACTTCCTCTGCTAGACAATCAAAAATATTTACATTGAATAATTTAACTTTTAGCAGGTACTACTAAAGCTATAAGAAAAAAAAAATAATAATAAATGACTAGGGAAAAAATAAGAAAAAAAAAACTCAAGCTTTTGTGTATGTTAAACTTTAGTAATAGGTTCGTTGTTACGCAAATTAACTTTTAGTCACGAGAAGGTATTGTACCTAATTTTTATTTTTATAATTATGCATATACTAACAGTTATTCGTGGTCTATAAGCAAAGCATGATTTATCAGCTGATAAAGAGTTTACATTTTATTCAAGCTTTCACTTAAGCTTAAGCTGAGTATACAAGACTCACAAAATAAAATCTTAACAGTTTTGAGAGTTTGAAATACTGACTGAATTTGTCTTTCAAATTAAGATAAAGGAACATTAAAAAAGGTATAACCGACCATCTAAACAAGAGCAAATTAACCCTCTCAAAAATCGACTTTTTCGTCTAACGATCCGACACACACACTTTAACTTTTTGTAAAATAGCAAAAAAAAAAAAAAATTCTTTCAAGATTGAAAAGCCAATCTGGATTATATTTTCAAAGAAAAACCGCAAAGAGTCATACTAATTCTTAATACTGAACAGTGAAGGCTTATTCTATATGTTTGAAACATTAAGTTCAAATATTTTTTGTAAAATGTGACAACTTTTGAGGTCTTAGACTTAAAAACTCAAGTGCATTTGAAACAAATAAAAAAACAACCAAACAATTGCTCGGCGATCTCATGTACGATGACACTCTGTGAAAAAGTACAAATACCTGATATGCTAACTTAAGCTGGTATCACACGATTTGTGTAAACATACAAATTTGTGTATTTTTGTCATAAAAAAAGCAAAATAATCTGAACCACAAATTGTATGGCGGTAAATGACATACAACCCCTATTTGTGTGTCTTTGATGTCATCCGAATTATAGTTCAGATGGTATTGTCTATTTTCATTATAAAAATACACAAAGTTTTTTGGATACACAAATCGAGTGATAATATAGCTTTGCATTAATTTATTTCAATTAAATTTTTGACTTAATTTGTTATATTCATTCTGGAAAGTTCAGGCTTTATGGGGCTTATAGGGTAAATAAGTGTGAGGATTTGCGTGAACAGATCTAATGAGTCATATATAACGGAATTTCAGATTTTTTTTATGTCAGCAAAATTTCAATTTTTAAGACCAAAAGTGGCATTGTGCTTAGAAAACTGTGAAGTGGACGTGACGCAAAGTAATCACAGGCATTGGCATCAAATAAAAACATTTTTGCAGTCGATTTTTGGTGTATTTTTTTGCCATGGTTAGTCTTGGGCCTGGACTCTTTTGTTTGATGTTATACCTTTATACAGATTTTGATAGAGTTGAATTTTTTCACAGACATTTAGCTATGTTAAACTCGCATAAAATAGGTGCACTATATTCATGTACTCAAATTGAGTCATAGAAATGATATCGCACAACACCACCGTACCCTTGCATGACAATTTCTGTGTGCATCGTCTCATAGGATAACATGCATGTAGGTATCAGAAGTGGTAAATGGCTGAATTTCGCCAGAACTATACAGTTAAACAGTGATTAAAAAATAACTACAACACTTGGAATATTATGATATAGATTTTCTTAAAGCCAAAAAAGTTTTTTTCTTTTAACATTTGAATATGAAAATATTAAAAAAAAAAAACAACACCTCCTAGAAAAAACGGTCAATGGATTCGTATTTAGCTCTGAATTTCATCATAACGAAATAAGTTTATGCAACGAAATGAGTTTATCTTTTGTGTAAAAAGATAAGTTAACGCTAAAGTTTTTATGAACGACCTTTTTATTTATTTAGATAAATGCTGTGTAATAAACGTCTGCTATGTGTGAAAGATTAGACGTGTTCAGATTTCGAAGTTATTTTTAAATGGAGAACTTCTTCCGAACAAATGCAATATGGTAGGCGAATGTCTCGGAAAACAAAAAAAACATGTAGATACAAAGACAAGAGTCGTGTTTTAAGCGTAAGTAATGTTTCAAGCTAAAATTATAATACTCGCGAGCTTTTTGTGTGAAAGAAAAGCGACAAAGACAAATGCGTAAAAAGCCCAATTAAATTTGGTTATTTTCTGCAGCAAAATCAGCGTAAACTATTTTCATAAAAAATTTGACAGGTCATCTATCAAAAGATAAACTTATCTAAAAGATAAACTTATCTATAGTGTTCTACGAAGTTCCATGAATACTTTTAATAAATTAGCATAAATCACGAACAAAGAAAATAAAAAAAAACTCTTTTATTGGAATACTCTTTTATTTAATTAAATATAAAATATACTGTTTTTAATTTGAAAGTGATCTTAAAACTTTAATAGCCATATTATTGGCTAATTTCAAAACAAGTTTTATTTTAAAACTAAAATTTTGTAAAGCTAAAAGTTGCATATGCTCTACAAATTTGTATTATTTTCCAGAGTTTTAACATTCAAGACATCAATTCTGAAATCAGAAAAATTGAAATATTAAGGCTCTATAAAACTAGTTTTGCTATGAAACTAGTTTTGGAAATAGTCAATAAATATGGGCGTTAATAAGAGAATCCTTAGCTTATAGTCCTTGTTAACCAAATAAGCTTTGATGATATTTTCAACAATGTTTAAAAACTCATGTTGCAGATAAATAAAAGCAACTTGTAAAACGATAATTACTTAATTAGTTACAAAGTTATAAAAGTCTTGTTTATTAACAATTGGTATGATTGATGAACATTAAACACTTAGATTAGTTGAAACTTTAGCATTTCCAATTTTTCAAGAATATTATAACCCCATGTACCTAGTTCGTATTTATATGGAAAATAAAACTAATTAGGCCATTTTTGAAAGTAATAACAGTAATAAGCAAAAGTGACAGACCAGAGTGTTGCATGATTGTAATGGTAGCAAAATTTGTTACAATTATTTGAACATTTATAAATTTTTTTACAGGACTTGCTGAGTTTCTAGCACCAGCTACTTCATTAACAAGGTTTCTCGCTTGTATGGCTCCAGTAATGGGTAAAACAAAATCAAATTTCTGTTCCAGCCAGTCTTAAACGTCAAATTGTTTTTCATGGTGGTTGTCATATTTGTTTGTTATGGAAATAAATAAATATAATATCGTTTAGTGTACAACTTTCGCTATCGTTCATATTTTAATCATATTCATCGAATAAATAATTTGTTGCTGTATTTTTTGAATGTTTCTCTTTTTTCAACAAAATATTCGTTATAATTTTGTTTTTTTTTGTTTTTTTTTATTTCATTTACAAGTTTGAATAATCCATGAGGAATATTTATATATTTTTTCTTTGGGTGACATTTTATGTTTGTTGTTTTTACTTTTTTTTTTGCAATGAAGTCAATTTCTATTTCTCTTTTTCTTCCTTTCTATCTTTTTTTTTCTTCATTTTTATTTCTGTTCAAAATAAGTTCGTTAAGTCGTGGGCGGATTTCAGCTGGGAATAAAATAGGCTGTCGCTGTGGTGTGGTGAGAGTAAATTTTCAAAAATATCTCTATCGTACGAGGTCGATGATTTTTTTCTTTTCGTTCATATAGAACGTAAAAGTAATTATACGAAATTTAATTTAAGAAATTATATTTTATGCGAAATTTGTTTTTCAAAATAACACAGACACACTGAGTGTTGAAATAAAAACAAAGCTAAATACATTACTTAGTCAGCTTTTAATGCATATGTTCATGTTATGATGGGTATATTATTTGTAACAAGATGATTAATTATGATAATTTTATTTTGACTTACCAGCAGGCATTTTCTAAATCGTTTGTTGCTTAATGTTTTCATTGAAATTTTTGTAGGATAAACAATTTATTAGTAGCTTATGATCTAAGTTTTTTTTTCATACAAAAAAGAAATAAAAAAGAACAAAATATTGAAAGAAAAATTGTATTTTATATGAAATTAGAATGCTGTGGTCCCTCAATTAATATGTATGAAACGTTTTGAATAAACATTTAGGTAACTAGGGAAATTGATTTACCAAAACATTATAGTTGACATTTTGGCTAAACTTCTTTTATTTTGTTATGGTACAAATTATCTGAAATCTGTAAGAATTGATCGGCTTTAATTGACATTGACTCTTCTTTATTTATTACCACTGAGTAGAAAATCTAGAGACTAGAAGATGTACAATGGCAAATGTCTAATGACTAAAACAGTTAACAGGAGAATACTCTCATTGGTAAATGGAACACGTCATAAAATTAAGAATGTCATACAGTTTTGTTTACCAAAAAGATTCCAAATAACGATAGTTGTGTTTCATTGTTAGATGGGTAGAAAGTGCAGCAATCGAATGCCAATAAAACGATTTTTCTCGTTTGTTAGAACATTCAATGTTTGACAGTAAGAACAATGTTGATGTTTTATGGTGCAATTAATGACAAAATAAAACCAGTTAAGGGGTGTGTTTGCAAACTTTATCGGGTGTCATTTTCGATTTGCAAAATGGAGTGATCTCGATGGTAAAGATATAAACTATCTTCTTTATTAAATCAAATTTAGAGTAATTTTCGTTATTTAATTTGTCTCTGGTCAAAATGCGTTTTATTCAAAAAAAAAAAAACAAAAATCAACGAAGGCGAAACTGCCAACAGAAACTGCATACAGTAAAATATTTCTTCAATACGACTCTGCGCCCTCTAGTTGTAACAGTTAGGACCAGTTTTTCAGTGCGAAATTATCTTGCTGGATAAGTCCTGAGTTATTTCAAACCAACAACTTTGCGGGCTACCCCACAATGTCTGCTGGGTCTGCTAGTATATTATATATAATTTAGTTTTGGCTTACATTTTAGTTAACATTAAAAGCATTCACATTATTAGGGAAGCACTCAAATATTACTTTAAAATAAAACCTTAAAATGTATTTAAAAGAGAAGGTTTATTTGATCAAATTCAAATGGATCAATTGCATTTGTAAGAATTTTTTTAGTATCTGTGAAAATAATTTTTTTTCTTTTCAAGAAAGAAATTTAATATCTCGCTTTGAATTCATTATTTAGAATAACTCACTGCAAACACTTGTTGATTATATACATAGTTTACTCAACATAATATAATGTGACTCATAAAATATTGTTGACTCTAGTAAAAATAAATACGCATGTTATTCTTTTTTTTTTGAAAATAATTTGTATGCCTTGTAATTTTGAGAACTAGTTCATTTACTTTTGTAAACGAAAGTTGGAAAGTTAATTAAAGACCTTTTTAACACTGTTATATAGTTTTTCTTTAACATATTTGGTAGAGATAAACTATAGCTAGGTGTATACACACCCTTCTTTTTTCCAGCAATGTAATAGTCACGAATTAGGTCACCATAATAATGACACTGCTACATCGCATTAACCAAAAAAAAAAAATCAAAACAAGAAGAAAGTAAAGTAAATATTGAAAAAAATAATAATACGTATACGCCCGAGTGCACCCCATATTACCTACATTTAGGATTTCACATCAGAAACGTTATTAAAGGGTTTCAAAATATTTAATACTTTTTCTCTCCGAACATAGTAGAGAATGAAATAAATCGATTTGATTTGAAAAAATTGAAGGGGTGAAATGAAGGGCAAACGCTATGAAAGGGATTTTGGTAGGCTTTAGATTTCAAGGAACAATTAAATGCGAGGAAAACCACGTTATAACCATCCTAATTTTTTTTTGTATAGTTTACAATTTTTGTAACATAAAGTTATTATTATTTTATCTTGACGTAAAGAAGTTTTAGTATAATGATATAAGAAAATGAATAATTATAATAGTTGATGAATTTTTGAGTATTTTTATAGGACAAATGCAAGTATTTATTTGGAAAGAAAAGGAATTCTTCCGACACAATATGACTTCCACGAACAAATTTTTCTAAAGATTCTGAAAATCGGAAATTACTTACCGATTAAATTCAGAATCCACTTTAAACGGGCCTGCACAAACATTCATTTTATATTTTATCTTTCTTAGCCTATTTTGTTTTAGCTATTCTATCTCAAAATGTGAGATTTTAAATGTTTTTTATTGAAATAAATTATCTGCTATTAATTTAAAAATAAAATTTAATTAAAACTCAAAAACTAAAAACAATTTTCTTTTATTTATAATAATTTAATTTTAGTAATATTTCATATCTTCTACTAATTGCTTCTTTGGAAGTAAATTCCATCTATGAATTAAATAGAACTGATCAAATCAATTAATTGTTTCCGTTTAGTTATTCCACCATCATTGTTTATAACATTACCGTTAATTTGATGTTTGAGCAACAACTTATAAACCAAATAACTCCATAACAGTTCTTTTTTAACCGACTTAAAAATAAAGGAGGCTATCAATTTGTCTGTGTTTTTATGTTTGTTGCTTCAGAACTCGATCAATTTTGATGATGCTTTTTCTATTAGAAAGCTGATGGTCTCCATTGGTTCTCATTATAATTTGGTTTAGTTTTGATAACGGCATCCATGAGAAAATATTAAAAATCTTAAATTTGAAGAGGGTTGTTTTTCTTTTGAAATTTATTATTTCTGTTAAAAAAATTAATACAATAAACATTTACGAGTAGAGGATATAATTCGCAACCTTTTTATTCAATACTTTTAAAATTAATATGAAAATAGGTACCCTATAGACTAAGAACGGTCCTCTGTATTTGTAGTTCTATGGTAAGATAATAAAATTCCAATATCTTGGACAAACAACCTTGAAGGTTAAATAAACTTAACTTTTTAATAGGGAATTTTGAAATATGTACCTTCTATGTTTATAAATTCAAAGAATTTGCTAGATTTCCATGTTAAACACATAAACAAAATAACACACAACTTGTTTGCTCAATTACTTCTGTCAATTTGAACGTCAAGTGTATAATTTCTTTAATCAATTAAAGATACAATTTCCAAAGCTAGAGGTGCAAAACAGGTCAGCAAGCTTTATTCATCACCATTTAAATATTTCATATGCAAACAGATTAAGAAAGAAAAAAAAAACCACAATACTCATTACAAAGTCCCCTTTGAGATGATCCCTTCGGTGAACATAATATTAACCAACATTCATCTATTTCGACAAAATAAAAACTATTAACGATAATTCATGTTGATAAAAGTTAATTACAACAACTCACGTGTGCTTTTATGTATAAAGATACAAAAAAAAAAAAAAATACAACAACAAAATTGATGAGAGCACAAAGCACAATATGCCGCAAATATTTGCCCAAAGATCATTGTTCCAACTATAGCTAAGTGATCTCTCAGATTTATTTTTCGTACTCGCTCAGTATTCATTTGCTTCGCCGGGATAGGACACAACAATAAAATAAATCTAACCCAAAAGTTGAACAAAGCGAGCAAATGTATCTACATGCATAGTTTTCATGTAATTAGAACAATTATAATTTTTGCCGGTTGCGTATATTTATAAATTTTGTCAGCAAAGCAAATCAAACAAGTGACCCAAGTGACCAGATCGCATTATTAACGGTATAGATTACCTCAGAATAAACTTAACACACAATCTCTTCTCTAATCATTTGGAATAGTTTAATAACTTAAATAAGAACTAGTTTTGAACTTTGAAGTTGAAAGACGAAAAAAAAAATATTCCAATTGCAATAACTATAATAGAATCTAGGTTGCAGATATCAAAGTGCAATAATATCCAGTTTGGTTAAATGTCCAAGACCTCTTTACCAATTCCCCTAATCTTAAAGTTAAAGCGAAAGTGTAACAGTTTAACAACAACTATGACAGTGCAGTTCAGTTCAGCTTAGTCCAAATAATCAAGCAAAACACTTTGGACGCTTTTGTGTAACAGCTTTTCTGTAAGTTTCAAATCATTTTATTTTTTTCTCAATGAATTTATTAAAAAGGTGAATTTTTTAAATTCGATTGCTTGTAACCGCGATAAAAAAAAATCACCAAAAAATTAAAAAAAAGATAGCTGATAATAAGCAGGCTTATGACTGTGTCGCTGTGTTTTTGTAAGAGCCATTTTTAAAAATTATAATTTAAGTTAATATACATAATACACTTAATCTGTACAAGGTATAATGTGCTACATACATAGTTACAATAAAGGAACAGTTTAATTAATTTGTTTTCAACTAAATTGCTTCCGGAAAATTAGGATAAAAAACAAGAAATTGTGTTTAATGATTTTTAAAAGATTTTGATCCATTTTCTGAAAAAAAAACAAAAAGGTACAAATATGTGTTGGGTAGCGTTTCAAAAAATCCAGATCTAAGAACTTTTTTCAGTTTATATTCATAATAGAAAGCATAACAGCTACAGAAAAGATACAGATTTATCGTTACGAAAAAATTATTTTAAAAATCCCTGTGTTGTTTTTATACTTTATCTTAAAAAAACAGGACGCAACCGAAAAGACTCCATCTCAAAGCTTTCAAAACTCAAAAACTTTTTCGTCAACTTTTTGATTGTAAAGTCTAGCCACTATTTTATTTATAATCAATTTTGGGTAGGTATTTACGATTATCGGTATATACCCGGTAGTAACCCAACAATAAATACCTACCGGGTGGTTAAACAAACCAGGTACGTCCCTAGTTGTAGGTCATTGTACAGTTTCACACTCTATGAAAAAAAATTATGCTACTCTACTTGTCTAAAATCATTTTTTTTTAAATACTGTAAATCCAAAATTCTATTTTTACACTGTGACAAAAAAAATTTTTTTTTTGTAGACCTTGTTTTACAGATGACAAAACGGTAAAAAATTCCGTAACACACCTAAAATCTGGAGTTAGGGGCAAAAACGGTTTTTTTTGGCCCTCATCCATTGCAAAAAATCTAATGTTTTGAAAAGAAGATATTATATCGAAACTAACATTTTTTCGGTGCCTTAACGTTCGAAGTTTTTTCTTACACAATTTTCCTATATCTTATCCTATAATTGTTCAGCTTATACAGTTTTGGTAATTCAACTACTTGCTTTTAACATTCAAAAGGTCTAAATGTCTACCTTCCAAAGTCGTAAAAAAATCTAAAATGGGTAAAAATTTAACGAAGCCAGATTTTTTGCAATGGATGAAGGTCCAAAAATCGTTATCTGTCCCTCCAGATTTTGGGAGTGTTACAAAATTTTTACATACCGTAAAAAAACATAATTCTGTTCATAAATCGAAAATATTCTGGTGAAATTCACTCAACATGACAGAGTGCAGTTCAAATGATTCGCTTGATAAGGATATTGCATAACAAAGTTAAAGCTTTGATTGCCCTTCACTAAATTACCTACTGTGCTACGGTGGTGTGGCTACTGTCAAGATCACAGATTTACTACTAACTATTTACAACTAGTGGATTTGATTGGTTTTCAATATTTCAATCAATTAAAATTCTTCTTTTTATATTTATCACTTTTACGTCAGATAATATTGATGTTTATTTATACCTTACTGATAATTGACTAAAAGCTTTCACCCGCCCAAAACAAAAACTCAAATGTTTGCCAATTTGTATTTATTTTTTTTTTTAATTTTTGAATGTTTTTGGTTCACTTCTGTGTATATATTTTCATCATAAATCTAACCATGACGTTAGGTAAAACTTAAATGTTTTGCGTTTTGCGCATAAAGTAAGTTAAAATATATCACAAAACTGAAATCAACCATGTCGCACAGGCACAGGAATATGTAGGCACAAGTTACAGCACAAGCACCTTCGCTTGAATGGTAAAAGAGTGCGCGACGCTTGAAAGGCTTTCAACAAGCGGCAGCGTAGAATTAGTATTGTAGAATTGCCGCACAGTACTCAAGTCGCGATTACTCGGCAAACATGTGGAGCAGAGAAATTGATTATTTTTTATCTGCTGCGGCAATAAAATAGTGTTTATAGTTTTTTTTTGTTTTTATTAATTTCATCTAACCTTCAAAAAGTTACAAAATTTAGTCTATTTTTATTTTGCTCCTAATTATAATATTGTACCTGAAATTATTTAAATTAATTATTTAGTTCTATTAAATTCAGTAAATTGAAAAAAAAAAAATGATTTATTTATTCATGAGTATCGTGGCAAACTACGGTAAGCAATGTTGGATTGGTTTTACATAAGAATACACACGTTATCAGTGATTAAGTGTTACTATCGCTTTAAAGAGTGTTTTTTTTTCTTGTTTCAATATGAACATACATACTTTAAATTTGATTACAACACAAAATTGACATTGGAATGCATCCCTGTTGAAAAAAAAGATATTTCCCCAGAAGGGCAGTGCATATTGATTCTATATGTGACCATTCTTTCAAATTATAAAATTCTTCCAAGTGTTAAAAATTCGAATGCTTAGTTTTAAAGTAATAACTTCTGATTGGTATATAAACCTTAACGGCAAAATGTTATCTCTATTTTGGATGTTTTAAGACACCTGTCACAAAAAAAAACACCCTTTATTTACTCATTAATTGAATAAACATAATAGTAACTATCAAAAGACATATTTTCTATGAATCGTATGCAAGCACAGGAAAGCTTTTTTTGTTTTTATTTGGAATAGCTGTTTTTGTGTTGTGGGGTATTACCACTTGATTACGTTTAAGAGTATGTCATACAGGCCTTTATCTGGTTGAGAGAATCTATAATTCGATTGTAGTACTGGATATGGCTATTTGACCTGTTGAATGTTAACAAGTATTTAAGTACAGTAAAATGCGGATATATGATCCAAACAATGGGAAGAATTTTTTGTTATAATATAATTATGATTGATTTGATAAACAAATATAATAAAATGTTAGATAATGTTGGGAAAATCTGGGAAGAAGAACAAAAAAAATTTAAAGAGACCTTTAAATTTCTATTTTTCTGTTATGTAAAAATAGTTAGAACTCGTTATGGGTTCAAATCCAACTACGTTGCGTATCATTTCTATCTCAAATATTATAATATTTGAAGGTTTTTCTTCTGTCGTTGAATATGAATGCCGTATAATTTGAAAAACAGCTTTTAGCAAACTAAATGGTTAGTTTTGTCTCTCCAAAAATAAACTGAAACAAATATTTTATCCTGAGGCTGTTATATTGTTATATATGGTATAATTTTCGGATATATCATAGAATTCGCAAATATTTTCAACTGACGCGACGACAAGAATAAAAACTCGTAAATATGCCACAAATTGTGTACTTTTTGACGTGATCGTAAATCTGCACCAAGTGTCCAGAAAAATCAATACTTTTTCATAAGCAAATGCATGGCAAATATTTGCGACTGTCGGTAATCTTATGTTTTTGGGTCTTTATAGGTATAGTAGCAAATACTGCAATTATGGAAACATATGAAATTTTATTTAAAAACCATTTATTTTATTCCTATTTTTTGTATTTTTAATCAATAATATTTAATCTATGTATACAAAAAAAAAGAATTTTCCAATGTCTAATAAATACTAGTATTTTATTACTTTCAGCGACACTAGCAAGTAAAGGGTTTTCCAATAAGGACTTGACAACTTTTTTTCTGAAATACAAAAAATTATTATTGGCTTGAAGTACAATCAAAACATTTATGAAACAAACTCGACCTCGTTCATATGGCAACAATCGGACCGTTTGCAGCGGTCGATTCGTTGGGCCCAATTTTTTTTCAACGTCGTCGGCTTGTTTGCATAAACCAATGACTTTACGTAGCCTCAAAGAAAATAGTCTAGAGGCATTAAATCGCACGAACGAGGCGGCCAATCGACTGGCCCATTTCTCTTAAATTTGCGGTAACCGCTCCGAATTTCGGTTGAAATTTTTTTTAATTTGCAGACGTTGCTCAACCTGAAAACTGAATAAATTGACAATGACAGTTATGATGACAGTTTATGATTTGTGAATGGGTGCCTTTATAAATTAGATCCAAAGTTGTGAAGTTCCTATTGGAAAACCCTTTACATGCGATCCAGTCGTGCATTTTTTTACATAATACAGATGAAACTATTTTGAAAGTAGTTTGCATTTTCAAATTTCTTATATCGGTTGGGCACTGTACTGGTAAAAAAAAGTCTTTATAATGTTTAATTAAGAAAATGTATTAAAGATTTTTAATACTCCATGAATCAGAGACTAGAATATGAATGATAAACTTATCCACATAACTACTTCATAAGTGAAAATAAAACAAATTCGAAAAATTATTAAATAAATTTGATAACTGACAGATGAATATAAGTAAATTAATAGTTTCACAGGCGAATATGTATAAATTTGTGAATAAAAAAAAGAAAGATATAAATAAACAAAATGTTAACATTAACATTTATAGAGCAATGTGTATTAGATACATTTCTATTTTGAATGCAAATTATTATAACTACTCGCAATAGATGTTCGTTCACCATTGTTTTAACTGAACTTGGTATTACTGACCGCATTATAGCTTTGCTTATATTCGCATACGGATATTTAGCTGTGATCACTGATCTTGAAAGAAAGATTATTAGCTTATTATTAGGTCACAGTTGGCTGATTATTATCTGTTTTTTGTATCTATACAATCTACTTAATAGATTAAACTCTTGGAAAGTGTCTTACATATATTGTAAGAAAAAAAAAAATGCATATAAAAATTGTATGGCAAAATTTTGTCAGACTACTAGGTCAACCATTTGTATAATTTTAAGGCTTATATTTTAAGGCAATAATAGCTGAATCTACTTCAAGTATTGTTTAAAAATTAAAGAAAAATGTCTGCTATCTCGTTCACAAGAGTTTTGTTTTCTATGTTATTTAACAATGAAAAGAACAATGTTTTAATGTTTTCACTAAGCAAACTAATTGAGTATCTGCGTTTCAAAATGTACTCTTTTGTACTCAGATTTTTAACATGGTATTTACAATAAAGTAAAAATAAAGAATTCTCAAGAAATCTCAACTAATACAGTCTTGATAGAATGCTGCATCAGTGTTTAAAATATATTAATTTGATTCAATATTTACGTAATGTATTGAATGAAAAGCTTGTCGTTTATTTTATCGTTTATCTTACATCAAATGCTTGCAATACGGAAATATCTATCTTTAAAAAAATGTTGTTAAAAAATTGCAAAACAAAGGTGGCATCACCTCTAAGGTGATAAGTGATTGATTGGATTGAACAAGCTTTCAATGGCATTTGTAAAAAAAACATGGTTACCCTGTGTACATTATCAACTGTCTAATTAACTATTAATTTTTTTGAAAAACAAAACTAGTCTATTGTATGTTTGGTCTTCGTTTTGGAAGTAATTTGTAACTAAAAATAAGATCCAGATATTTAGCTTCCTCTAAGAAATTAAGTGAAACACCTTTAATTGAGGCCTTCCTCATCTAGTTGCATAGTTTTGGAGATCATTTTCATGAGTTGACTGGGGCAAAAGGAAAATGCTTCCCACAGCTAAACACCTTTTCTTTACTAGAAACTTGTGATGTAGGGAATATTCAATGGTCCGTGCTAAGGTACGTTGAGCTGTTTCGACCAGTTTCTCTTTAGAGTAAGCTTGTTTTACTGTAGAGATGTAGGGGATTGACTCTATAAATACAGGGCTGTTTGTTATAGATCACCAACTTTCACAACAAAAACTTTAACCCACAATATCTTCTTTGCCTATTTTGAATAAAAGAATTCTTTGTAAAAAATTTGTATATGTAAGTGACAGTTTATTGGAATGATGAAATGAAGAATTATGGAAGTAGGGAATTTCAGTTTTCAGTTTCTGGTTTTTAAGCTCCTGAAAAATGGCCTGCAAGAAGAAACAATTGTTTGCAAGTACACAATCACTAACCGCAGAAATGTTCACTTGCGCCAAGAGTCAAAGTTTTTAGTGATCCTTTAATCGAACTGTTGATAAAGATTTAAAATTACTGTTTATATTTAAGAAAACAGTTCCAACCTACAGTATTTTCACGCATTATTAAACTGCGTTTACTATACCTACCTCAAGTATAATAATTAATTAAATTATTCAAAAAATAGAAGTTGCCCCCTTAAATTATGTTTCAACACGTTGAAAGACATTAAACAAGAGAATACAATTTCATACCTAATTTAATAAATGAACTACCAACTTGAACTTAAAATAGTGTGATGACAGCATCAAAACTCAATCAGACTGTGGTGTGTCAAGTCATTTTTCACTTTTTCTAAAACATTCAGTCCTGCTCGTGACTATCTGGCCCGACAAGAGATTAGTATAGTTCATCTCAAAAAAAAAAAAAAAAAAACAACCTGTTCAAAGCCGCCAACAACATTAATAATTTCAAAAACACACAACAACAAAAAAAAAACAATCTAGCATTTCTGACCTATCCCTTGGCCCTATTTTGAAATTAAAATTTTTAAAAATAGCTCTAGAGTGCGCCCTGATGCAAAGTAATAAGATTTTTCAACATACCTATATAGTATATAGATTTTATGCATAAGACGTGTTTGTTTTTTTGTCAAGTTTCGAAAAAGCCAAACCACACAAAACTTAAAAAAACACAAATGGTCTAAAAATAGAGAAAACAAGAGTAAATGAAAAAAATATCGGAAAGAAAATCTGAAAATTGTCAGCAGATAAAAAGGAAGGAAGACTGACAAAAAAAAATAATCAATCTATTGTATTTGTGTAGATACTCTGGTGTTGTATCTGCAGTTAAACTTGAAAGCTGCGCAGACGGTTCAAGTGTATTTGAAAATGAAAACGCTCACAGCGCAGCACTGTGATTTTGTATGTTGTTTTTCTTCTTTGATGTATTCTTCTTTGGAAAACGGAAAAGCTTTTTTGAAATGGGTTTTCTCAATTGAAATTTTGAAAATGGGGATGAATCGACTTCAGTTTGTCTAGACGATATTCCACGATTGGTCTGCGCGAAGTTTTTCCAAAAGGAGCTAAACTTTCAGCTAAATTATATCTACAAAAAAAACCCAAATATTAAATCAAAAAAAATCTTCAATAAGTCAGCAAACTCAGTGTAGATGAATAATTGTGTTTTATCGTAAGTATTTTTTTGTAACAGGTGATAATTGATGTAAATGAGAAAATCCAATAATTTCACTGAGTGTTTATTTTTTCTTCTTAAAAATTTTAATAAATTGTATCTATAGTATATGTATCTAGGGCAATCCTCTTGAGCTTTTCTTACTTTCTGTTCTCGCATTCATTCTTCCATTTTGTTAAAACGAAGACAAAAAAAAATCAGCATCCGCAAAATAAAACTTGTGAAACATTTTTGGCTAACTAGATCAACAAATTGTTTTATGTCGTCTCTCATATGAACACTTTTGCTTTCCAAGTCTTCTGGTTTCTTATGTAATTCCTGATTTTAAATTCTAATAGAGAACTGTTTTTTATTAATTATTTTTTAACTTTAATTTCATTATTTTAGTGTCTTTGCCTGGAGTCGGAGATAACGAACAACCAACTATTCTCGAAGTACTTAATAGGGGGATCGTTGAAATAAAAGAAGAAACCGCAACCGAAACCGGAACCGAATCAACGAATTTAGAAGAAGAAAAAGAAGATGTTAGTCTTAGTAGTAAAATAAAAGTTAACTCTGCATTACAAGGAGCACAAAAAGAGTTCGCAAACTCCCATGAAAATTATACAGAAAGTGATATTCTAGTCAATAATAGAAACTCAAGTAGTGGATCCCATACAAATAAATGGAACGAACCACCACAACGAAGAAGTCAATTAAATGAGAATGAGGATGAATACGTTTATGATATAGAATCTCATCTCATCGAAACATTGAAAAACTATTCAGTAAGTGAAGATAGTGAAACTTGGGGTGTTGATATTAAGGAACTACCTCCAGTTGAGGGGGAATCATTGCATAGAACTTCAAAAATCGAAACTGATCCTTTGATAGGAACAGTAATTGAAGTTGAACCGGCATTGCCAAAGGTCTTGAAGCCGGTAGAAATAAGTGTCGTAGAGCCACAAAGACAAAGTGTTCTTGTACAAAAAGAGTCACAAAAAGAAGAAAATTCGTCCGAACACAAAGAAAACAATGCAAACGAAGGCACAAGTAGTGAAGACGCACAATATTTTAACGAATCAGAAAGATTAAAAGAATTAGTCGCACAAAACTTGGTGAGTGAAGATTGTTCTAGAGAATTTGAGTCTACAATCTTCAATAACTCAGATATAGAAGCACAATTTGAGTATTTAAGTGAAGTTACCGCACCGGTGATAGTAACTGATTTGGATTGTGAAGATCCAGTTGAAGAAATCTTAATCAAAACTCAAGAAACAAATAACTCTTCAAATCACACAGAAGACAAATCACTTGATTCTACAGATTCTTTAAGCTCCAGAGTTGATATCAATCAGAATTTTAACTTTTTAGATCAAAATAATACTCAAAAAACGGATCAAAAGCTTAATTTGCAACCACAACTTGAAGAAGTGGAAGAAATTTCCGGAAGATCCAACGCAGAATCAGAAACAAATGCAACGAAAATAAAAATAGAACCAACTGCCCCTGACCCAACAGCAATAATTGTTGAAGGTGAGTCAACAAGTGAAAGTTCTTCAAGTGAAGAAAGTACAATCATAAAGAATGTAAAGACTGAAGATACGGCTTCATTGACACAAGAAATCGATCAGAAGTTATCAGAATTATCTAATCATTTGACTGCTAGCTCAAAAGTTGACTTGAATGGAAATATTTCAAAAACTGAAAAGAAGATAACATCAATAGAAGAAGGATTTGACATCAATGGTTTACCATTGCCTAGGACAGCAGCTGAAGAAGAACAACGTAGGGAGTTTTTAGATTCTTTACCACAAGCATCTGAAGAGACTGATTCGAATAAAGTTGCAGCCTTAGCTAAAAGGGAGTATTATCAATCGTTAAGGCAGTATTTGATAACACATGTGGATAGGCCACCAGTACCACCAGAAACATATCGTTGGGAGGACTTGAAACGAGCGAAACAACGGGTAAGTTCTATTAAAGTGTGTCTATCTCTTCATCAGTTGATTTTAATGATTTTTCTATTTATTAGGGTGGATATCCTTGGACGCATTTACATAAAAGACCCCTTGGACCAGACGAAGAACCAGAAATAGTTCTTCTTCTTCGTAAATCTCAAGAATTACGATTTACATCTGAATCGCCAAAGTCATTCAAAAAAGTCCGCATAGACGATCAGGTATCAATTAAAGAGACTGAACGTTACATTCAAGAACTATCAGATAACGAAGAAAACTCTCAAACTGAAGACGAAGAGGACGACGACGACGAAGAAGAAGAAGAACACGAGGACGCCAGAAGCGAGTGCATTTCATGTGTATCCGATTCAGTCCTAACGGTCGAGAAGAAAGCATCGAAATTAGGTAAACTCAGAGGTATTCTGAAGAAGCGCAGCCCAAAAAAAGAAGTCGACTCTAGATCATTGCCAGATACTTCAACTAATCCAAGTACATCATTTTCTTCTAACAACAAATCTGCAGAAGACGTTCGAGAGCGAAAGAGTCGTCATCTAACCAAAGACGAGCACCACCACAAAGCCAAGTGCTTCCCCATTATGAAGAAACTAAAGAGTATGGCCGATCGGCAAAAAAAGAATTTCCGCAATATCAAAAAGATCTCTTTGAAGAAGGATGAAAAAATACCATTGGATGAAGAACAAAAGATTATTAAACTGAAGACATCACCCAAAGCTGTGCACAGTGAAATACCACATTTCATCGAGAAGCAAGATAGTGATGATGTGCTTGAAATTATTGAGTTGGATGAATCGCCCAGTCGGAAGCGGAAGGATCAATTGGAACTGCAGGAACAAGCTTCTGCCGAATCAACAGTTCTTGTTCCAGATGAGATTATTGATATTCCAACAACTATTGATGAATTCTCCTCAGAAAGACAACAAACACCAGAGCCAACAGTTTCAGAGATACTCGAAGAAGAACTGAAGTCAAGTCCGGTGTTTTCAGGACCACCAAAGAAAGCTGCCCGTCTTCGAAGGGAACATGTCTATGAAGATATTGAAGATACAGGAGATTCGGTTAGTGAAGAAATCAATAATATTCTACAAATGGCTTCTGTGGAAGCTCTCAAACAATCACTAGCCAATCAAGATAATTCTACGCTTAGCGATGTTGAAGCTACCAAAACTGCACTCCCGCTAGAAAGAATGGGTAGCAGTGAAGAAGAAATTGAACGGGCATCACGTTTAGCACCATTGTCATCAATAGATTCTGTTTCATCACAAGAAGAAGAAAGAAAAGCACATTTGTCACCTGTTTCAGAAGAGAGTGATGCTGCTAGTGTTGATGGTGTTGTTGCTGTGGTGGAAAAAGAAGTTGAGAAAAAACAACTTGAAGCTGTGCCAGAAGTTGTTAAGGAACGCATAACTGATCATCTGCCATGGACCGATATCGAATTGAAGCCGGTCTTGAAGAAAGAAGCTTCACCAGCTCCATCTGAGAAGAAAGTGACATTTTCACATGTTGAAGATGAGGCCGAACCACATAGGGAAGATATTGAATTGCCAGAAGAGTTGAGGGCAGCAGGTCCAAAACGTTGGTCCAATTTGAGGTGAGACTATAATTTTTATATTATTTGATTATGTGTACAAGTTTATTCTAGTAAACAAATTTAAAAATCCTAGTGTTTCATGCTAAAGTTATACAAATGCTTTAATATAGTAGGGATAGAGCAAAGTTTCTTAGAAAGCTTATCCTTTATTAGGATACAGTGCAGTTCACTTAGTTAGACTCACTATAATTCTATTTTAAATCAAGATTTTTGTCGTATCCATGAGAATAACTTAAACACTTAGTGAAAAAGAAAATTAACACTGAATAAAACAAACATAGTTTAAGAGCGGTGAATCCCACATATGTTTCCCAAAACATGTACAAAATCAGTCATATTTTTGATTCATTTCAAGTAAAATTATTGGTTATCAGCATTTATTCCTAAAAAAGGAATGTAAAGTTAATTTTGTATCGAAACAAGAATTTTTCTTCGTTAAGTTATAGTTAACCGTTTGAAAAGTATTTTCATTTTTGTAAAAACTGCAGTCTTTTCGGTACTGCAGTTAATTGACCAAAAAGACTAAATTTCTTAACTTACAAATATACTTTGACTGTAAAACTACGGTCAGCAGCGGTCATTACTAAAATACTGATGGAACAGTTAGTGAAAGCAGTTAATTGACTGACTGCAAAACTTATTGACTGGTTTAAGTCTTCTTGTTTCTAGTCATTAGAAAGTTTTTGTACTGTTGTGCTTAAAATTTTAGTCAGGCGTATTGCCACAATTCCATGACACTTTCTTGTAGAAATATAGAGCTCTGAAAGTAACTTTAAGTTAGAAGAACACACAAAAAGAACTGTCTACTGACCAGAAGACTAAAACCAGTCAAATAATACAGCAGTTAATTAACTTTTAGTCAATTAACTGCTTTCATTTACTTTACAGTCCGTACTTTAGTTCTTACTGCTAACTGCTTATTTTGCAGTTTAAGTACTTAACTGTGACTGAATTGACTGCACTACCAACTGATTGCAACCTTTTAAAGCACACTGCTTTGAATAAAATGTTAACTTTGGATCAAGCTTAAAAAATCATAAAAAATGCCTTTTCTGATGAAAGTAAATCTTGGATGGTACTGATGTCCAAAATTATTACTTCCATAATTAACAGTTTTTGATCAACAATTTTTTCAAACTAGAAGAAGTCATAGTATGGTGTGCAATTTTACATTATTACACAATCGAATCGGTTACTATTTTCAATAAAAACGCTGTTTCCGTTTTAAGTCTTTTAGGAAGGAACTTGTTTTTCTAATAAATGAAAATCGTTATAGCCGTTTTCAAAAAAAATATTTTTTTATATATATATCTAAAAACTCTCAAAGCTTGTTTAAAAATAAAGTTGGTATGCCATTTTTAAGATACTATTATTGCACATCTCAAACAAATATTTAAAAAAAAAAAATAAAATACAGTGACCCGTTTTCGAAAAATCTCTTTAAAAAAAAAAAAAAATTGAAAGATTTTTAAAAAATCCAAAAATTATTTTTTTTAAATTTTTTATATCAAATAATTTTAAAATTGTTCAGGAGCTTCATCATCAAAATTGGTTCAGTCGTTTAAGTGAATGTCAAAAATGAAGAAAACGGTTCTACTGGAGGTACCGTTAGTAGATTTCTTACAAACATTTCTTTCAACAAAAACAGACATAAAAATTTGAATCAAAATCGTTAGAGACGTTTTTGAAAAAAAGTTAACTTTTCCTTAACTGTTATATGGTAGGTACCGTTAGTTTCCTACGAATCCTAAGCTATCGTAATCTAAGTATATCGCAAGTAAAAACGTTTCGGGCATTAGAAAAACTAAATTATAATGCTGTTTGTGTTGCCGTTGTTTTTTAATTGATTTTTTTTTTCATTTAAAGTATTCTTTTTTTTTAGAAAACGGCTTGTCTCACTTGCGGTTGGAAATAGAAACTCTCACTCATGTTTTTTTTTCTTAAAACCTGTGATTAATTGTTATCATAAGTATTGTCTGCAAATTAGACAAAAAAAAACAAATTATTGTTTAAAAAAACTGAATTTTAAGCAAAAAAAAAACGACATAATGAAATTACGGAAAAATCTCTAGAAAATTTTGTCCGGCGAGAACCGGCAACTATTTTTTTTCATTAATTTTTCAAAAACACAAATTTCGTTGAGTTAAGTTCAAGGGACTTATTGTCGTATTTCAACAAAAACAGCTTTTAAAACGCCTAAAAAGAATGTGTGTTTTCATCTTTAAGGGCTTAAATAAATATTTGACACAACAATTTCATTGTTAGGCTAACAATTTTCCGTTCTTGAAAATGATTAACAATGTAAAAATGTTGTTCTATAAAAAACTTGATTGTTAAACTGACACTTTCATTTCTTTAAAATTAAAAATTAGTTGCTCTAAGAACAATTTTTAATTCACAATTTTACAACAATGGAAAGTTCCTGGGATAACAATGATTTTTTTTTCAAGCGAAGGTATTCACCAATGATTGAATTAAATTTTTAAGGAAATTACGTTATGATCCTAAAATTTATCAAACAAAAAAGTATTTGCATGGAAATCCTATCCCTAGAGATAACTTTAATACGAAAAATACATTACATACAATAATTTAATTATGAAAATAGGAACATTTTGTAGGATTACCATAATAACACACAAATGACACTTCTAAAACAATCATTTTAAATTTATCTAGCTAACAAAAAACAAAAACCCTACCACACTCTTCGAAATTTTCGATTCCGAAAAAAAGGTAAGAAAATGAATATCACGTAAATACGAGTATGTATACTCCATTGTGTCTTATCATTAATTTTTATAAAAACAAATCTCTTTTTTATTAAGATGATTTAAATAACAATAAGAAAACAATTAAATTTCCTAAAATAAAAAATTGTATTCGTCTCATGACTTCCATCAAAAAAATACACAAAACCATTGTCTGTCCCCATTTAAGTGGCAATATATCAAAAAGGTATTAACAATTCATATAATAAAATGCATTTTAGACAGCTGTTAAGGAAAAAAAAAAATAATAAGCTTTCGAAAATCAATGTGGGCAATTCAAAAATAACTTATTTCCTCTTTGCAATTTTTTGAGTTTCGTACTTTTAAAAATACCCATTCGTTTAAAAATTTCTTTTCAAAAAAAAAAAAATATATAATATAAATTTCTACGTGAAATATCGCAAAACAAAAGTTTGTCTTCGACTAAAATTTAAAAATTCAAATAAATATTAAAAAAAAAAACATAAAACTCAAATTAAAAATAAACAAAATATTATTTCACTCTCTTAATATCTACAATTTTTACTCTCTCTCTTTCTCTCTTGGTCTTCCTTTGTTTTTGGGATGGTTTATATAGATTTTTCTTAAATATTTAATATATTTTCATACAAATAGATTTAGGTACCTATCTAACTTTGAAAAAAAAAAACAAAAATTATTCACATATCTATGCTCAAAAAAATAAAAGAGATTGCTGCTAAATTTGAACACCCCAAAAACGACTGTCAGGACAGATTTTTAGTTTTCTACAAAACTGCTATCGATGCAGACATGAATGTTGTTTTAAAATGGAACGGGCGCGAGCGAAACGAAATTATAATTTTAATTTAAGTATAAGGAAATAAATGAAAAAAAAAAAAACTAACAGTGGTTCTACTTTTTTAATACTTTCAACGGGCGGTTTTTTTTTCGTTCAAAGTTAATGACTCAAGGCGTGAAGTAATTAAACGAAAAAAAGCTTGCAATAAAAAATCTTTAAAAAATCTTCGTTTTTTTTGGAGGGAGGGGGTGGCAAGTGAAATGATTTTAAAAATAAATCCCATGTCCACCCTTGAAATAAATCGTTTTTGAAATTTTGTCTTCGAAATTTTCGTTGTTCGGTTTGAACGGGTTGTGAGAATCTTCAGGCAAAAAATCTGTCGTCGTCTTCGTCCGGTTACAGCGGGAAATACATATTTTTTTCTTTGTTTTTTTTTTTTTTTATGCCGATGTATGTGTTTGTGTGTGTGTGTGATTGTAAAATTTAAGTAAAACGAAATAAAGCTCACTGTCAAAATGAATAACCGTCGTTCGGCTTCGGTGGGTGCGTTCCCCATTGAAAAGAAGCACTTTGTGTCGCGAAATGAAAGTGCAAGCGGTGCAGTATTGGACGTGCGTTGTGCATGTCAGTATTTTGAATCGGATTCACTGCTTCCCGACAGAATAAATCCCATAGAATCACGTCCCACCTCAAAACAGGGCTTTTTCAGTGATATGGAACATGACGCCGCTACCTTCGATCATCATCTTCATCATCCACAACAACAACAGCAACAACAACATTTTGACAATATGTCAAATCGAAGTTTTAACATGATGGGAAGGTCTAGAGAATTTGACAAAATATCAATGGCGGGTAGTTTTGGAGGCCGGGGACTAGTTGTTAGAAGCATCTCAGATGCTACCGAACCAGAAATGATTGGCGGAATGATGGCGGGACATCGCGGTCGCCAAATGTCAATTGGGGGAATGTCTGGGGGTAGTTATGGTGGGCGGGATCCTGATGCAGTTTCGATTAGAAGTGGAATTTCATTACGTCGTGTGTCTCGTTCACCCTCACATGCAGATCTTATTGTGGCAGATCTAAATATACCAACGGGGCATGTTTCGAGAGGTTTAAGAAGAGACATTCCCAGGCACATAACTAATTTGCCAAGTTCTTCGCCATCTTCTGGAAAGTTTTCTTCTCCGGAATTCAGCAAATATGATAGAAATAATGTTCCTTTACCAAGAATTCAGCAAACGCATCATATGACTGGAGAGAATAAAGAAAATCATTCTGCTGGGCATAGCGAAAATACGCTTCCGCAGAATAAACCTATTGACGTTTCGATGTACGAAGACACTCATACTTTAGGAAGAAGTCTCGGCCAAAATATTGAAATTCCCAAGTTTAATTTAGTAGCACCGACTCCAACACCAACAATGGAAAACACATCCTCTCCTGATTTTGGAAGGAGGAATCTATCTCCCGAAAGGGTTCAAGAAAGCCATTGGCCCCAAGAAAACGTAAATATATCAGGAATTGCTGCTAATATGTTGCCACAGAACAAACCCATAGATGTGTCAATGTACGAAGAGGGGGGTGCATCTGGCGGAATGATAGTTGATCAACCAATGGAGATTTCTAATCTGTATGCATCAATGCATGGTCAAAGTATTTACGATAGAAAGACTGGTCACTCAGAGCCAATTCAACAACAGAACCAATGGGCACCTGAAAATCGACCTATGCATCTGGAAAATGTCTTGCCACAAAATATGCCTATTGATGTATCAATGTACGACGACAACGCACCTAGAACCCACACCGCACCCAATGGAACATCTCACACAACAAGTTCTGTTGCACCACCTCCCCTATCGCCAGGTTTCGGAAGAAGATCTCCACCTAGTGTTGACATCTATGATCGAAAAACCCAAGGTTCTTCAGGTATCCAAGCAGGCATCAATCAAAGTCGGGAAGAACCGCAGCAGGGAAACATTTTGCCTCAAAATATGCCAATTGACGTTTCTATGTACGAAGACAGAATTCCTATGGGAGGTGCGTCATCATCGCATCAACAAATGGAATTCGAATTAGATACTGTTGAAGCTGTGGTAGAAGTAAGAGATACTATACAAATTGATCGAATGTCCCCACCGCTGCAAACAAATGTTCCCGATCTGTCGCCCAAAGTTCAAAATGAAACTAGAATCGAGATACATAATTTTGCACCTCAGCCTGATCTAAGACCATTGGATGAAATATTAGCCGATGGCAAGCAAATTGGAAGCTTAGATCGATTAAATATTGCAAGACAATCATCACCTCCTCCTCCTCCTCCGCAATCACCACCGAGCAATCTCAAAAGACAGCTTGAACGTGGAAGGGGAATGTCTCCAGACAGTTCAAAGAAACAGCTTGTCGACAGAGAACAATCTCATCATCAACAAATGAGATCACCTCCAGGAATACATCAGCAAATGAATACAGAAGATTTCAGATACAGAGGTCCCGATATATATGATGTGTCAGTACAAAGAGGAACTTCTCCAGCCCCATTGAGATCGAGTCAATCAGCAGCTTTCAGTTCTCAAATTTTTCAACGTGCAGCATCTCCAGGTCCAATGACAGAGATGGCATCGGATAGGCAATACATGCAATATGAATCCTCTCCAATTTTTGATCGTGGTGTGTCTCCACCACGTGGGGAACAAAACATCCATCAGAGGGCAGCATCTCCCGGGCGTATGCCAAACATGGCTGACAGGCAGTTCAGAAGTTTATCTCCAGCTCGATCTGAATTTCAGAGAGGATCATCCCCTACACCTTCAGCACACAGAGAAGATAGACAATACGCGCAGTATGAATCTACTCAAAACACCCAGCGGGGTTTATCTCCCTCGCGACTCGACACTCATTTTACAGATACAAGACAGCATCTTCAGAGAGTATCACCTCCCGGATCTTCCTTTCATACCGAAACAATGCACCCGACTCCCTCATACCAAAGAGCATCATCTCCAGTTCCAATGGAAACTGAGCAAATGGAACCCAGACAACTTTTGCAACGAGGATCTCCCCAAGGGGTTTCATTCAAGCGTCAATCTCCACCACAAAGAGCTTCTTCTCCGCCACCATTTAATGGGACACAATCGTTACAGAGAACATCTTCTCCGCTAAAACAGGATACAATGAAAGCAGGTCGAGTGCTCAGCTTTAGACGTTCCTTGTCATTAGAAAGAAATAAAACATCAGACAAACCGCTTGAGCGAAAACCAACTTATTCCTCTAGATTCATGTCAATGTTCCATTCAAAGAATCCCGATGCAACGGTCCAGGCATTGCCTGAAAAACGTAGAGTATCAGCTGATCATATTCAAGAAATAAAGCGAGGAAAATTCATGTCGATGTTTCATTCAAAGGCTTCCGATCAATCGGACAAATCGACCATTGTACCGCAAGATAAACGAAAGTTTTCCGCAGATCATATTTTGCACATGGATCGTGGAAGATCACCATCACCGCTATCAGTAAAGATGGAGTTAAAACCTGAAGGTACATCCTCGCGTTTTATGTCAATGTTTCATTCGAAAGTTCCCGATCACTCATCATCGGATATTTCTCCGCAGAAGAATCTTGAACTGCCATCATCAAATCAGCTCCTACATGTTGATCCAGGAAAACCACCAGTTAAGCATCCAGTAAAACCGGAAGGTTCACCTTCTTCATCTCGATTTATGGGTGTGTTTAAGCGCGAGAAAGTTGAACGTTCTGCCGCAATGTCAGTAGTTGAAGAACCATCTCATGCTGGAAATATGTCAATTCAAAAACCCCCAGAGAAACCGCTTCTCACAGTTAAGGTCACTGAAACATTTTCACTCAAAGTTGATGAAATGGATCAGTATTCTAGTCATCCACCCAAATCCCCTTCACCTGTGCGACAAACTCATTTATATGCTAGTTCTGAGCATATAAGTCCAATTCAAGAAAGATTCACTCAAGATGGACTCTCCGAATCGATAGCTTTCTCCTCGGAACCACAAGAGCCTTTTGCACCGATAATTCTTTCAAGTTCTCGATCAAGTCAAATGCACCTTGCCGGTGATCGCAGAAGTTACATGTCTTCAAGTCAAGCTGATCTTAGTGGTTCTCGACGAAGTGATATCCATGATTTGCTGCCTCCAGCTCCAGCACAAATAATAACTGTTGGTAATAAAAAACTAGTCTCCGTTCCCATTGCAGTACCCGGTGATTTTTATGACTCAGAAATGACAATTTCCGAATTCATGCGTGACGAACATGAAAATCAGAAAAACCTTACCCAACCGCCTCGAACAAATCTGATTAGAGCACCTTCAGAACAACGCCTAGCGCGATCGAAATTACTTCAACGAAAATCTCACGATCGCACTCAATCGCAAGATCGTGCAGCGGCCGATCGCATGTCGGAATTGGATGGTCTCAGCTTAGGGACACGATCAATGACGAAAACTGTTAGTTTCAACTTTGGTGAGCATGGTTCGCAACGCGAATACATGGATTCGTCTTCCAACAATCAATTGGATAGGAATCAATGGCTTGAAAGGACATACTTTTCCCGGTAAGATCCCAACCCCATAAGACGAATCATCTGCTCACCCAAATATCAAAATTAAAAAAAAAAAAAAAAAACATTACAAAAAAATACACAAAAAACCTGAAACCATTTAACAGTAAGTAAATAAATTCGTTTGCAATTAAAATTGAGCACAATTAACAATTAAAACAAAAAAAAAAAAAAAAAAAAAGAACAAACATTTTAAAATCTAAAAGTAAATTGCATCTCGAGAGAGTAAGTGAATGATTTTATTTTTATCTTAAGTTTGCATCGCTTAAATGATGTACAATGCGGTATGCTATGCGCCGTGGCAGTGTATAGTGTGGCCCGTACTCTCGTATCTTTAGATAAACTTTACACGATTATTTTCTTTTGAAGAAAAAAGTTCACCAAACCTGAACTTCTAAAAATAAATCGACCAGCCAAAATTCTTAAATTTATCTTGCTATTAGCTACATATACATTTGAAACGGCTGCACATAGCTATGAAAGAAATGTCTTGTTTTGAACAAATAAACCCTGGTACAATGTGATTTATTTGCTTTTAAGAATGTATAGATTTTTATTGTTGTTGTTGTTATCATTCTAGGATTCTTCTGTTTATTAAATTAATCCGCATTAATGTATGTCTTGTCAATAGATCGTCAATATAAGAAATGTAGACAGACTTTCCGTTCAAAATTTTAAGCTATTTATGGTGTCTTTGATTTTTTTTTGGAGATCATTGTACCAAAAATTTAGTAGAAATTTCACGACCGTGCAAAATATATTGAAGGCAACTGCGATGAGTCATTTAAATGTAGTGTCCAAACGGAATTCAACGTCTTAAAATTAATTTGAAATTTATATAGCATATAAAATGTCCTTGAATCCTCATAACCCAAAGTTTTTAATAGTTTGAAAACGATGGGAAAAATTACACGGCCCCACGGCCAAATCTTAAGTACAAAATGATCCACGACCACGACGGAACGTTTTCGAGATATTTCAACATAATAATCTTTCAAAAAACGTGTTTTCGGTCGACGGAACGTTTTCGAGATATTTCAACAAAATAATATTTCAAAAAACGTGTTTTCGGTCCTTTTGCATTTAATTTTCGTTAGAGCCCGTATGAAACTTCTTTTTACTTGCAATATAGGTACTATAGGGCAAGTTTAGGATTCTTAAAAATTGAACTCGAGATAACAATCAGACATGTCATTACGATGATGGAGAATGCGAAAAAAGTGGGTCTGGCAATTCTGTCTGTCTATCTGTCTGTTAAACTATCTGTCTGTCTGTCTGTGTATACCTCAAGCTACAGTCTAAAATCAAATCAAATCAACGATTTTCTTGAAACTTGGTGGCTAAGCGTCTTTGGTGATTCCCTAGAGGGGAAGTTGAAATTTTTTGTTATGACTAAAACTAACGGACCTGCCATATAACAAAATGGCTCTAACGATTTTGATTTTTGTGTCTGCTTTTGTTAGTAGGGTCATACTTTTGGAATGAAAGAAATGTTTGTAAAAATTCTACTAACAGTACCTCCCATAGAACCGTTTTCTTCATTTTTGACATTCACTTAAACGACTGAACCAATTTTTATGAATTTTTTTTATACGGAATCTATTTATTATAAAATTATTTATTTTTAAAAACTTTATATAAGAAGCTTTAACGTCCACAGAAAATTTGATTCTAAGAGCAAGTATGTGCGACCCAGTCATTCATTTTTTTTCTTATAATTTTAACAAATACTGTGCATTCAGATTTAAAAAAAAAAAAAAAAATAATAAATAAGGTCTCAACAAAAAATCAAAATAAAACAACGTCAGCCTTGAGCAAATTTGAAGCATAAGCGCACCTTTAAGGGCAGCGTTTTTCAAACCTTTGCTAAGCTTAATTAAGATGATTTGTTTTTGGAATACAAATGAATAGCATGACTGAGTCACACGAACTTCCCTAAGCTTAATGTGGTTTTCGATTGGTTTTACTCAAGAATTCACTCATTCGGGAATCGAATGGACCAGATTAAACCGCTTTTACGAAATGTTAACGTTTTGCATCTGTTTGGTTGAATTATAATATACAAATTATTTGCAATTTTTACCAAGAAGTGCTTCTGAGTGGATTCTGACTAGACATCGAGAAGCAAATTTCTCTTTTCAGAATCATTTCGGAACATTAATTTTTGTACCAATAAAGAAAAATTTAGAAGTCTTTTGCAAGCTTTCGGACTATCCTGCAGTTTAATAAAAAAAAATTGGTTTTCTACAAAGTTTGTCATACACACTTTTACTGTGCGCTCAGTACTTTTCGAGAAAAATGGAAAAAACTAAAAATAAATCGGTAAAATATATTGAAAATTGATTTAATTATTTTTTTAAAATTAAGACCGTTAAGTTTCCATACATTTTTAGAATGCATTTTTGAAGATTAAGATTTCCATATTTATTAAAATCAGGTGAAAGGGGGCTGGGCATTAGACAAAACAAAAAACGCCATGAATTTCCCATACAAAGCGAGTTCTAAATTATAAAATGAAAAGCTCAAATTTGGGGAAAAATTTATACTTTATGTAATCCGTCTGTTCAACTAGAATCCAGGAAATTTGTTTAAACAAAAACCAGTCTAACCTAGGAACTTGCTTTATAGAGCAAATACATATTTTAAAATCGAACAAGCTGTCCAAATAGAATAGGTTGAAAAAGATTTGAGACGGTGTACAGTGTACGGTGTACAATTTTACGCACACGCGAAATTAACCTTTTGGCCATCACTACCTTGGAATTTTTGTTTTTTTTTTTAAGGAGAGGTTTTTCTACATAAAAATGTTGTTCAACTTAAACAACACATATTTTTCGAAATGATAAACTTGGTTTTAGATAAAGGTCACGCATTTAGTTTCATTATCCTTGTATGAAGAAATATAACATTATAAATGTAGCTTGTTTGCGTATAATACTTAGTAGCCGTCTCTGATTAAAACACATTTATATGTTTATACATATTTCTCTTACATACCATTTCTGTGTATTTGTTACAAATTATTTATTTCTCCAATTATTTTAATCACTAACCATTGGCATGATTTTATTTATTTTAGCGACCATGAATACGAACCCATTGGAGAACCCTCAACAGAAATTAAAAAAGAACCTACCCCTGAACCTCCAGCTCAAGTATCAATACTTAAAAAAGAATCTTCTCCAGCACCGGTGGCATCGCCGGAGACGGTCCAAGAAACGTCCAAGTTCGAAGTATCCCAACCTTCAGTCGATATCATCTCAGATGAAACACCATCAAAGTCTGACGAACTCAAAGAAGCCGAAGAGCTACAAAAAGATCTTGAAGAACGTTATTTCAGTTCGGCTGCTACAACATCACAACCATCAGAATCACAAAATGATTATGAAATGCAAACAAGCCAAATGGATTCAAGTGCCTTAGAAGATATGCCAATGGAAGCTGAAACCAAGAAGAAGGGTTTCATGGCAAATGCTCAAGATAAAACTCGGAAAATGCAAGCGGGACTCAAAAGTCAAGCTGGCAAGATTAAAACAAAATTCCGAGGCCAAAAAAAGGCACCATCGGGAAGCCCAAAGGCTACAAACCGAAAACGCTTCAAGGCTCCCGAATTCTCAAAGATCAAAATGCCCGAGATGAAACGACCCGAATTTACAAAGTTTAGCAAGCCCGACATGTCAAAATTCAAGCTCCCTGATAAGTTCTCTTCGTTAAAACTAACTCGCAGTAAATCTTTTAAGGAAACATCTGAGATTGAGGATACAACAGTTTCAGGCACTACTCCTGAATCTGGCAATGCAACTGCACCGCCAAAGAAACAAAGATTCGATTTTAGCTTTGGTACATATCCAAGAGCATTTAGGAAAAAGTCGAAGCCTGCAGTTGTCGAGAGCACTGTCGATGAGCCCAGTGTAATTCAAAGTACTGAAACTCAACCTTCGGCCGAGTCATCAAGCACACCACAAGGTGATCGAGGTCCAGGCCCTGTGAGGTCTCGATGGGCTGATAAATTTTCAGATGTTAGCTACAATGATAGCGAAGGCTCACGATATCGTCGCTTTGAAAGCGAACAAGAGAGTTCCTTCGATCGAGAATCATCAATGGAGCGTCGTATGAAAGAAGTACTCGATGAAAATGCAAAGGAAGAAGCCGAACTTGCCATGTTTAGTGTCGTGGAACAAAAGCAATTTGCAGATTATGATGAAGAAAATAGGGTCATCCATGAGATTTCGAAGACTCGCGAACGTGACTTCAAACGGCGACCCATGGTGCATCAGGACTCGGATTTGGTGTCCGAAGAAGGCAGGGATATTGGCTGGACACAAAGAGAAGCTGAAAAGAATGAATTTCTCCGCAAAGCTGAGCTTGAAATTGAATCGCATTCGAAGAATATCCCTCCTGAAAGAGACTTTAATCCAGATAATCAATCGACAGCTAGCTCCAAACGCATGGTTTTCGAAGAAATCAGTTCCGACGAGTTTCTCCTTAGAAAGAAGGGTGCCTCGCAAGAATTCAGCATTGGCAAACAAAAATACATCGATCCTAGTTTGGAGGCAGGAGGTTTTGAGAAGCCACTCAATCCACTCGAACTAATTGGCTCACAATCGGCCAGCTTAAATGGCAGCAGCATTGACCGCGTTGATTATGGCTACGATGTACCGCCACCAAAGCCAAGACGCTTGAGTCAACAACAGCGTCAGCGTTATCGTTATGACTCTGAAAATGCCTCCCAAATCGATGATTATGCCGATGATATTTCACTCTCTCAAGCTGGCAGTGATTACTTCCGACATGCACCACCGGCACGTCCATTGCGCAAGGGACGCTTTAGGAACAGCCAGGACATATCAATTGGGGGAACTCCATCAATACAATACGATGATGAGGATTATTCAATTCGAGATAGAAATTTTGTCGACGAAGAAAAGGAGAATATTCATCATCAACATCTGGAACAGGAACAACGCAATGAATCACCAATGCCACCACCAACACCACAACAACCACCACCACAACCACCAAGAAGGCGTCGTAAGCAGTTAAGAGATTCCTTGGAAAAGGATTCTTATGTTAATGGATTCGGAGGCAGATCCGTGTCAAATAGCTATTTGAGGGAAGACAATAAACCAGAGGAAGTAGGTTTAAATTTTCGTTCGCTTGGTCGACGAGCTGGTCAACGTTTTGGTCAAGTCTATTCATCAATTAAAAATAAAATCCAAGGCTTTATATTACTTTAAAAAAAAAAAAAAAAAAGGGACACATTATTGAAATTTATAGTTAAATTATTTTGTTTTAAAAAAAAAAAATAAGTTTAATTTAAAATGTTACTGGAAAATTGAAAAAAAAAGAAATATTATATTTTTATTTATTTATTTATTTATGTTTATGAGCTAACAAAAAAATGTTTTTATTTACGAATATATTTACTTAAAAATATAAAACCACAACGAACGAAAACTTAAAGTCACATAAATATTCAAAATAACTTAAGCAATTATAAACAATTTAACTTAAGAAAAAAAAAAGAACCGCCTGTCGAAAAATAAAATATTATTTAAGTTAACCTTAGTACATAAAAATAAATAATAGAAAACAAACAATTTTTTGGTACAAAATTATTGTTAACAAAAAACCAAAAATATGAAAAATAAATTTTTTAACAACACCTATAAAAAACAAACAAATTTTATTGATTTTTTTTTCGATTCATAAAAACGAATATATAAGTATTAAGAATTTTCTAATTTTCCAGCTTTTACTAATTTGATTTTTGTACTAAATTTTGTTAAAAAAAAAAAAACATATACATAATACTGAATGTAATTATAACCCTTGAGATTTGTCTTGATGAATAATAATGACTTATTATATTAACCAAAATGTTAACCAGCTCAAAGAATTTCAAAAGTTTTGTTCAATGAGAAGTAACTAGATCAGATAAATGCAGAAACAGAACAACAAACGTCAAATTTGTACCGAAAATGTACGCGTTCATTTTTTTTCTTTCATTTTCATTTCATATATTTTTATCCATTTACTTGGCACATAAAGATTTAAATCAATATACGCGTTCAGTGAATATTATGAGTAACTCTAATGGTGAACAAGTTTGCAGTCCTCATTGGCAGCTGTCAAAAATTTCCCTTCATTTGAAGGAATTTTTTTTACAATTTAACTATTCAGAAAAATAAGTTCACTGATTATCGGTCACTGCCAAAAAAAAATTGCTGCATATCCAGCCAATTTTTTGATAGAATACTGTTCAGAAACTTGAAAGAGACTATTAAGTTTACATTTGGTTTCTATCAAAATATTCTCTAATTTCTTATGCAGGTAATTTTTTCAGTTGACTATTCAAAAACAAGGAAGGAAGTTTGAAGACTGTAAATGCTCAAAATGTTCGATACTTTTGAATCAATATTTTGATAGTTAACCTATTAGTCCAATCAAAAGCTACGGACAAAACCTGAATACAACTAAAAATTGGTAAAGACTACTGAATCATTGATTAAAATGAAAAATGTTAAATCCTCCATCAATTCCACATTATTCTGAAAAAGTTTTTCAATGTTAAATGTCAAAAATAGAAATTTTAAGTTACTTTTTAAGTAGGACATTTTTTGACAATTTTCTATTCAGAAACTCTAAAGTGATTCTTCGATTGGTCTCTGTCAAAAAACAAATGTCTGTGAAAAAAGCTTTAAAAAGAGCGTTTTTTTTGATTGGTCACTATCAAAAAAAATCCGGTGTACAGAAACTAGAAGGCAATTTTGTAGTTTCTAATTACTCACTTTCACAAATTTCCCTACTTTTTGCGAGAACAAAAAATTTACATTTTTGTCAAAAAAGTGTAAATTTCCGTTCGAAACAGTTCGACATTCGACAACCGACTCATTGAACAAAAGCTTAAACATAAAAGATCTTCTGCTTCCATATTAATCATTTTGAACTATTAATTTTTGTTTTGATCAAGGTGATCGTCTACCGTACTGAGCACGAATACAAAATACCTCTAGCAACTCCTGAAAACTACACCGACACCTCTGCAACGCCCCGAAAATCAAAGTCTCTATCTCGTCTTGGTATCGACGAGGATGATCGAACTTCACGCGGAGCAGATTCTCTTGCTTTGGACATTGCAATGCGAGAGGATAATGATAATCTTAATGCTGAAGAATTGCATGAGAAGTACATTATTGAAATGATGGAAAACGATGGGTATAAACATAAAAAATAATGAGAGAAATTGAATTTCGACCAATAATTTTGTCAAAAATTGTTGTTTCTTTTGTTTTTTTTTTTCTTTTTATTTGTAGCTATGCTGTTGTACGTAAGGAAAACTTACCCAAACCAACACCACCGGCCAGGCGTAAGAAATTTACACGTTCACCTGGAGAACGTTTTGCAACAATGCCACACCAACGAAAGTCGGCTTCACCGGCATTTGTGGCCGAACAGAAAATCTCAACAAGCAACTATAGTACGATTGGAAGGCCTATTCCGCCAACAAGGAGATCAGTTTCGAGCTTGGCAGCAAATTCTCAAAAGTAAGACAAACTACTAAACAAAAAAAACTTGTTAAGTTCTTTTGCAAAAAAAAAAGAAAACAAGATTCACATCCTACTTCCATTTAAAATTGCACTGGGGAGTCTTGATCAAAAATTTCATCATTGATTGTCTAATGATTTAATGTTTTTTTTTTTAATTTTATTTATATTTATGTTTTTTTTGGTTTGCTTTTTTTGTTATAGACTTTTGGAAAATAAGAAAAAAATAATGGTTGTTTTGTAACCATTGTAGTTGTCTTCTAATTTATTTTGTTTTTATTTATTTTTGTTTTGCAAATTCAGCAATTCAGCTGACTCACGCCCCTAAAAAACTAATTTTTAGTAAAAACCTATTTAATATTTTGTTTTGTTTTAAGTTTAATTTTTAAGTTAGTAGTTTTGTGCTTAGCTAATACATATATTTAAAAAAAAAAATCAAAAAGAAGTAATTTATAGTATATTTTTAGTTGTTACTAATGTTATTTATATAAATTAATATTTATTTAAGAGAAAATACAATAATGCTAAAATTATTATAGAAAATAAAGATTGTATTTCTTTAATTAATATGGTTATCGTTTTGTTATATTTTTTTTTCATTTTTTTGTTTTGATATTTTTTTTTTAATAAAGCATCTTATTTGTTTTGTCTAATCATAAATGGTTGGTAAACATTGCTTTCGTAATTTTTAATGCAATTAATATTATCATTTACATAAATTTTGATTTAACTTTGTTATACGCAAGAAAAATACATAAATGATATAGCTACTTAAATTTTTGGGAATTCAGTGCGGTTCATCACTTGGTTAGAGGAAATATGATTAAATTTCCGATCTTTTTTGTTTTTCGTATTAAACGGATCAGTAAGAAAAAATGTTTATACAGCGAAAATATAAATTAATACTGAATAAAACAAATAAAATTTAAACTTAATGATTGATAATTAACAGTAATTTAAAAATTTTAAAATGATTTTTTTATCGAAAAGTTTTATATTGGAAATTAAGAAGAGGTCATTTTTATTTTATATCTAAATTGAAGTTTGTTTTAATATCTTTTTTTTAACTGGTCATATATCATTTTTGATTAAATTTTTTGTTTGTATCTAATGTTTCAAAGCATTTCACCAAAAAACCTACTGGAAACTCGAATAGCGAAAAAATGGTGTTACCGTTATTTTTCAAACAAATACATATATTTTTAGTTATTTTTGTATGCCTCGTTAACGGTTGAATCGATTTTGTTCAAAACGTATCCCTAAATGTATAAAAAAAAACTTTTTAATTGATACGATGTCAAAAACTATCGAAGTATCTGTCGGAGCCGAAAGTTCTCCGATTTGTATGAATCGGAGAATTTTCGCTCTCCGGAAGAATACTTCAAAGCGAAAATTCTCCGATTCGGATGAGATCGGAGAATTTTCCGTTCCGATCCCACGGATAGGGCTGAATATTATAGCCTTGAACTCTAGAACTGGTTCGTGTAGCTCAGTTTGTCTCTTTTCACAGAATTAAGAACTTTGCATACAATATCGTGATCACTGGGATTAACTTAACGGGTGAAATCATATCAAGTCAATATAAAAATGAATAACGTGGGAGCTTCAGGAAGTGTTGTAACTTGTCACTCGAATGCGAACATAATTGAACCAGTATAGGTGAAAAAGGAAAACATTGAAAATAAAGCGAAACGTTCCAGTGTTTTAATAAGGGTGATTCAATAAATTACATTTTCTTAACTTGGGAAATTTATTAGACAAAAAATTATTAAGCTAATATTTTTTTCACTTTCCTTATTTTCACTATAGTTTTCTCATTATGTAGAGTTAATGACAACAATAATGAAATTTGTCACTCGTATAAACCCGGCATTAGTTTACAACAAATACGTAACAGTGATTAGTACAATTCGTTGAGCTTAAATTTTCTTGAGTTTATGCATTGCTTACAACTCAGATTGGTAAAAGAAATAATATACCGGAGTAACTAGTGTTTTTGCCAGCCCGTGAATTTGCCAGAACAACACGTGACTTGGGACAAGTTTCGTTTTCAAAAACGTTACTGTTTTAGAACGACAAGTTGAAACGGTCATGTGTGGCCTCTTCATCTATCATTTAATTATTTAGATGGCTGAAGAGTGGCCAGTTTGCTGAATATTGAATATTCTTTACAGCTCGGATCTTAGTTCTGTTCTTAACTCAAACGAAGAAGATACTAAAAAGTGTTTCTTTTGTTTGTGAAACCTGGTTTGTATATAAAAAAGAAAACTATTTATTTGCATTTTTCGAAATTCATTCCATTGCGCATTTTTTTTTTTTTTTTTTTTTATTTATTTTGTTTTGTTCCATAAAAAGCTTTTTCTTAACCGAGTGGCATGGCTTTCACTGCATTATATAGAAAAATCAATCCCATCTGCACCATTTCATTCCAAAATCCAATCAAATACATTATGATGTCACTTCTTAATAATCTATATTGCCAGGGATTACGGAAGTCAAGATTTTACCGATTATGAGGAACCCGAACTGGATGAACGACCAGAATCGCCAAGGAATCTTCAATCGGGTGATATTATAAATAAAATGAAATACCGACCATTGCCGCCGCCACCTCGCCCTCCTCGAGAGAAGAGACACTTCCATAGGGACAGGCATGGCGAAGACGACAATGATGATATCGAAAGCCGAGACGATCGGGATGATCGCGATGGTGGCGGTGAGAGAATCGCTTATCATGAATTACAAGAGCAGAGCAGTGAAGATTACAATCCACATGAAAACGTCGAGGTGGAGGTTTCTACACAAACCGATCCACTGCCCGATGATTTTGTTTGTGAGGAGTTCGAAATCACTGAAGATATGAAAATCATAGAACCGAGAAGAACAAAGACTCTTGATGAAATACTGAAAGAGGAGGAAGAGGCTGAGCTGGAGCGAGCAAAACAAATCGATGAAGAGATTCTAGCCAGAGGAATTCAGAGATTTAGGGAAGCGAGTCAGCGAAGTGCTTCAGACAGGTCTAGAGCATCATCACAAGCAAAATCACTCAGTAGACCCCAGACACCATCTGCCATTCTTATAGAAAAGCGTATTCCCACCCCAGTTCCCAATTCAAATGGACAGACAGTGCTTGAAGCTTCACTCATAGTACAACCAATCGATGATTTGGATTTAGAAGAGGAACTGCTTCGGAGGGAAGGTCTTTACGATGGCTCGCACAGTAAATCTGATGAGGAAAGTCGTTACAAAGAAGAAGAGAAACGAAGTTCGCGTGCTGCATCTGAAGAGGAAAATGCTAGGGTTGATGAAGAAGTCCAATCTTACACTCGAAGCACCGATGCAGAAAGCCAGCAACAAGAAGACGATGAACGTGAAAGAGAACGAGAACGTGAACTTGAACGTGAGCAGGAATTGTTGTTCGAAGCCGAACGAAGACTACACGAAGAGGAAGCACAACAAGAACGCGAACGCGAACAAGAAGAAGAAGCCAATCGAAGACTTCAAGAAGAAGTGGAGGCAGATGAGAGACTTCTAAGAGAACTAGAGGAAGAACAAAGATATTTGGAAGAAGCTTTATTAAGACACGCAGAGAAAGAAAAGGAATTAGAAAGAAGAATACGAGAAGAGGAAAAAGACGAAGAAGAAAAATCGAGAATTTCAGAAGAGCATGATGAAAGATTACACCCAGATTCTCAGTCTGAAGAGCATGAGAGTTATGACGAGAATCAACATGAAAGGCCAAGATTACAAACAGATTCTCAGTCTGAAGAGCATGAGAGCTACGACGAGGACCACCATGAAAGACTTAAAGCCGAAGATTCATCTGAACTCAAATCTGATGTGAGTGAAGAAAAAGAATCCACACCGCTACCTTCTCCATCGGAAACTCTTACCCCGCATCAATTAGAAGAAGAGATGCTATATTCTCAAGTGAAAAAACTTTTGCTGGATCAAGCTCCAAAAGAAGAACCCTACGAAAAGGAGAAAATTCTCAGTCCACCTCCAATGGCTCCACCAAGAAAGCGATCGACTGCCAATGATTCACTATCAGTTGCCGAACAACCAACAATGCCGGTCCCATTCACTGGTGTAATGCCCAGTCATCTAGCGATCGCTGACCTTGAGGTAGAACGTCTACGAGTGCATGCCCTTCAGGCTGGTCAGATTATGGTATCACATTTGCATGGTGCTCAGATTCAAGCTGAAGAGCTCGAATGTCGTTCAGGGAATTTGGTGGTGAAGAACATTGAGCTACCGCCCGGATTTATCCAAGACATTGTAGATAGAGTACGCAATACAGAACGCGAACACTCTCAAGCTTCCACCCAGACCATTGCTGAAGCTAAAACACAAACCGAAGAAGACTCCATCCCACCACCTCCGCTACCAACCAGAGAACCTGAAACCCCTCCCGTACGACCACCACCTCCATCAGCAGCGCACTTCTTACAACTTCGCGATCATGACGATGGCTCGAGAAGTGTTCATCTAACAGACTACCATATGCAGACAGTTCCTCCCATCGGCTTTTACAATCACCTGCATCCCGATGATGATGTTGAACCAGCAGCTGCTGCTCCTCCACCAGTCTATCGTCGACGACGTCACCTCCGCAGACGCGATTCATCATCCGAAGAGGAACATCAGCGACGTCGCAGCCGAAGCATCCGTCCAGAACAACCTCCCCAAAGTGTAGCCCAAGCAGGCCGTCAATTTATCTCAGCGTGCAGTCTACCACTGGTAAATATTATCACTCAGCTGACAAACGCTTTGCGTCCAAACAATGACAATAACAAGGACCAGGTGCAGCCAAGGAACATATCCACAGCAGTAGTGCTTCTAGTAGTCATGGCTTTGAGCTTCGTCATTTACCTATTGACAGGCAGAAATATACACCATCATCATTGGGACTACTTCAATCCGCCGGGTAATGATGGACGACTGTCGTAGGTTTGTAAATAGGGCAGGCTCTCTCTCGATCACCACTTAGCCTTTACTGCATTTGTTAACTTTTTTTTTTTTTTTTGTTGTTGTCAATATAATTTATTTTGTCAAATCTCGCATCCGAATGCGGAACACAAAACAAATACTATCCCCCCCCCCCCTATCATCGGGGAGGTTGAGGTGTTTTCTAATTTTTGTTTTCAATGTTTTCTTTTTGCTACGAACTACATACAACAAAAACATACACAAAAAAGAAATAAAAAATAATTCTACTTAAAAAAAAATAATAAAATAATAATAATCACGAACAAAAAGATTTATTTAAATATTTCAGTCTTTCGTACGAATGTTTTTTTCTTTGTTTTAACTATTAAATATTAATTTATCATAAAATAAATCAACAGAAAATAAAAATTAATGGCAAATTAATAATAAAATTAAAATTGTTATGTTGTTTTAAATCTAGATACGTTAACTTTAAATAAAATAAAATGTAATGAAATTAATTTGTAAAATTAAATAAAAAGAAAAAAAAAATTGGAATCGAAAGAAAAGAAATAAATACCTTTATTTAATATTTAAATCGTTTATTTTGCATTTTTCTTTTTCTTTTTGTTTATTGAAGAGAAAATTTTGTTTTTTTGTTTTATTGGAACAAATCTTCATTATATATGACCATTTCTCGGCGATCTTTGTGGCTACCTTTTTGGGATTTGCTGGCAGCTGAAAAGGTAAATGAAACTGATATTATGAAAAATGGCGATATGTGAAAAATAATAATGGAAAAAAAGTTAAAACACGTAAGTTCTCAAGATCGGTATAACATGGCGCATGTTTAAAATATAAAATATAAATGTCTCTTTCATTTAAACAACTTCATGCAAAATATTGGCTACTAAGAAATTAGGAGGACCTAACCTTAGATTAAGATGGACATGCCAAGAACCAAGAAGTAATGCATAATTTTGCAGTCGTTAAAATGAGTACATGGGTGCTTGTGCACATCCTGATTACCTTCGTTTTAATGAATCATTTTGCGACAAAGTCCATGATTCGAGATGATTTAAGCCATTTAAATGAATATATATTTGCTTGTATGTCTTCATTTTAATGAAAGATTTCCGGATCAAAAATGAATCATTAAAAAGATTCAAATAGGTGTTCCGCTACCTACGACTTTGATCCCAATCGGGTTCAGAAATGAATTCAGATGGGGATGTGCTCTTTTATCATTCAGTTTTACACAGATCGTGTCCTCGAGTAAACATGAAAAATTTAATTTTGGCGGTCTTTTATTGACATGTACAGACATATCCCTGAGCTGTGGCAGGTAAAATTAAACGATTTTAAAAACAGAGACAAAAAGCATGGGAAGCATGATTAATTATTTGGTACCTAATGTTAAAAATTTGTATTTTATACTATGTTTTATTGATGCTAAAAATGTTTCTTTTTTCAGTTTTGAAAAAGTGTGCTTAGTTTGGAAGTAACAGATGAAAATCGTAGTTTTGCATGGTAGACGATTATCTTTACTCCATGATTATTTCCAACGGTAGATCGTTTTCTTTTCTGAGAATCCATAGTTTGATTAGTTAACCATGGATTAAACTAATCAATCGATTTTGATTCATTAGCACCATTTAACTAGAACCTATAAAAATTTTGCTCAAAACTAAATCGACTGTGAACAAAAAGCCCTTATTGTTAAAGATACGGAGAACGCAAAAAAGAGTTCCTACAGATAATTGAATTGGTCTCTTTTTTGAAAGAGAAAAAGACTGAAAAGTGTAAGATTTTTTGAGTAATAAAATAAAAAAAAAATATTCTTTTCTATATACAAAAGACTGTTGATGATATAAAATTACAATGCAATATTATCTGTTGAGCAGAATTCTAAAACTAACTCACCAATTGTGGACCAGACTGCCGATGATGAAGCATCATTGATTGGTTCAATTTGAGGTTGACGTCTAGCCAATTGAACTTGCAGATTAATTCCTCCAATACTCTTACTATGCATTTCAGCAATAGCACGATCAGCTGATTCTGGTTTTGAAAATGTCACAAATCCACGTCTACAACACAAAAAATTATACTAATTCAAAAAGAAAATATACTAATAAAGATATCCAATTTGTACCCCTTTTCAATTTCCATAGAAACATTTACAATTGTTCCGAAATCATTGAAATTTTTCTTCAAGAACTCCTCAGTAACTTTGTTGCCTGAAACGAAAATCGTATGGCCAGCGCGTGGTTTATCTCCAGTAGCCGGTTCTAAACCCTTCTCATTGAGCCCACGTTCTTCACGGTCTCTTTCGGTGGCAAATTTCTGATATAAATCTTGCATCCTAGGCTCTTCCTTGATAATTTCACTTATATTCTCTTGTGCCACATCGTTTTGTGTTGATGAAAATGGTTGATAGGAGGAAACACTTGCCTCTGGAATTACGCGTTTCCTTTCCTGACCCTTGGGACGTTTGAAAGAAGTTTGATCCTGTTTTGTTTGTTGTTTTTGTATTGCCGGTATAGCACCGCTTTTGATAAGTTTTCTAGCAACTTCACGAGCATCTCGGGCATCAGTTGGACGCTTCAGTGATGGTGGTTTTTCAGGTTCTTGCTTTGGAGCTTTGAGAGCATGTAATGCTTTTTTCTGAAATCATCAGTTTAAAAGCAAGATTTCTTGAAGATTTTTGTATGTTTTTAATGGGAACTTACTTTCTTTTTGAGTTTTTGATATTTAGCTTGGAGCATATGCTCTTCTTCAGTTAATTGAGAAGGAAAATGAATGTAAACCATTTGTTTGGATGTTTTTTTATCCAGGATGAAAATTTTACACGAAAATTCTATTATTTTTGTTTGTTTTCTTTTCAAAGTAAAAAGTTTGCTTGCACATAATGACAGATGTCAAAAACACATTCAATGAACGCATTCAAGCACATTTTGAAATGAAAGAATGCAGCATTGAAATCAATTGGAAAGAAAAGTACTTCCATTTTCAAGGAGTCATGAGTGTGAAACTAGCCGGGATTTCCATTCAAAGATTTTTCCACTGAAATTTTTTTTCACTATTTTTCGAGTCGTGCTTGCTTTTTTGTTTTAACTATGGAAGATGAAGGAAAGAATAATATTCAAGTGGAACAAAGAAAATCTCCGAGTGCAAATCCTGTCTTTATTTGTTTTGTAATGAAGTGAGATTTAGTTCCACTTTAAAACTATTTCGTCTTCATTTCATGACATTTGAGATATCCTTCACGTTGCTAGGACACAGAACGTTGACAACTCAATTTGTTTGGGTGTCCCGATTGGTGAGATATCTCTGAAATGTTAGTTCAGTTGGAGCTGTCAAATTAAGTGTTGTGAACGCGAGGATCGTAAATAGTCAGCTTTTATATGATTAACTTTGACCGAATTAGTGCAAAAGAGAGAGATAAACAAACCCACCGAAGAGGTGTATTGCATGTGCTTCACCATGATGATAAACCAAAAACATGAAAAATGAAAATCCCCAAGCGTCATGGTGTAAGTGCTGATAAGCAGCACGTCTTTTTCTCTGAACGATGAAGACCAATTCACAATCAAGCTGAAACCGGCAAATCATATCAATGAATTCACAATAATCATTTTGAACCGCATTGTTTCTTTACAAGTGAGAGACGTCATTTTTCTGTTTAAAAAGAAAATTTTGAGACAAGATCTTAGAAAATGGGAAGAAATTCACATAATTTCAAACGTGGAGGCCACAATAATCGTGGAAACCATCGGGGAAACAATCGAGGAAATAATCGAGGAAGTAATCGCGGAAATAATCGTGGAAATTATAGAGGAAACTCGAGGAATTCTCATGGCTCGCCGTTCAAACAATCAAATCATGGCGCACCTCGACCTGACAGGTTTCTATATAAAATTGTTTTCATCTCAGAAAAGTATTCCTTACCTTACTTCAATCGATTTTTTTTAGGCCAGATTACACCCAAAAGGTATCCCTTAAAGAAAATGAAGTTGGAGTCACAGAGTTCATTTCTACGGGCAAGGGATTCACCGGTGTTCTCAAAGCTAGATTCTCAGATTTCCATGTAAATGAAATTGATTTGGATGGAAATGTTGCTATTTTGAATGATTATACTATTCCCGAAGCAAAAGATCCTGATTATGGTATGAATTTTCAATCAAACGTATTGGACACAAACTCTGATAGAGGCAATTCTTTAGGTATTTCCCCTGAAGAGCTAGAAAAATGTAAAAGCGAAATCTCTGATGTTGTCACTGAAGATTTATGGAAACAAATTGATGAAATTGCCAAAGGCACACGCACAGAACCTTTGGAAATGGTTGTCACAGACTTGGACAAGGATAAGAGGACAACAATTCACAAAGTCATAAAGAAATTGTATGAAATGGAGTGCAACAGTTGTACCATTGACAAAACTGATGGCATTAAGTGCATCAAAGTGAGCCAATCAAATCGAAGTGAGCTCCAATAAGCTACTAAAGTGGAGGAATAGAAGTTGATGATGTTTTTATTTTTTTGTTTTTAGATGGACAAAGTCGAAATAAATGGCTGTTCCCGGGTGAATTTGTGCATTTCCTAATGTACAAGGAAAACATGGATACTTCCGAAGTAGCTGTACAACTTGCCAATAATCTCAAGTTGGTATTTTTAAGTTTATGATACTTTTTTGTATTTTAATTTTTTATTTAAATTCGATTTTTATAGCTTAAAACCATCGCAAGTGAATTACTGTGGCACAAAAGATAAAAGAGGTAAAACCACTCAGAAGTTTTGTATTAAGAAGAGGAAACCCAGTCAGATAGTTTCGGCTGTTAAACGACTGTCCTCGGTCAAAGTGGGTAACTTTTCTTTCCACGACAAAGTCGTCAAACTTGGTGAACTCAAAGGAAACAGGTTTGTTATTTTTTGTTAATATATTGTAGAGAACTTGCTTCTTAAAATAAGTATCCAGTCATTGGAAGCGCATTCTTTTGAATAGGTTCATCTCGCAATGCAGTCTCCCTCAATGTAACCCTTAAAGCTTACGCATCTTCATTTATTTCGAAGATGAGTCTGTGCTTATGACGCAAAAAGCAAAAGAAGTCTCATGAAGAGAAGAATTAATAAAAAGAAATACATATTAGGAATCAGAATCGATAGATGAAAAAGAAACTCGCTTTGTGTACATTTTCAGTGCTAATAAATGAAATCTGAGTCATTTATTAGCACTGAACATTCTGCCAGATTTATCTGCTTTATTGGAATTGAACTAACGCAACTATTGTGTCAAAATTGAATGGTTAGTTCTGTTTGATGGCTAGATTAGACTACTCATTGCCGTTTTCTGTATCTATTGCAACTATTCTACGGTACTTCCTTGATTATTCTCGGTGGCTTTGGTTCTGCCCTGTGTCCCATTAGGAATCGTTTAACCTTTCATTTTACATCTTCGGCATTATGGCCCTTTTTAACTTAGGCATCATGGCATCATGGCATCAAGTCATCATGGCCCTTTTTTCGCTAAAATAAATTTCTCGCTCCCATTGTTATATGGGCAATATGATTCCCATGTTATTACTCAGCTCTTACTCTTACTCTGGTTGTTTTTACCTGGTTTTTGCTCGAAGTTGTGTCATATTTATGACCTTTCTCTCAGTTTGAGGACCCTTACTGATTTCATTCTCTTGCGAGGTGATTCGTTTTTAAGAGGCCTAGAAGATGGCACTATAATCTCATTTTCGACAAAAATGGAATATGATCGTTCTTTCCCGTGGCCCTTAAAATATTCAAATAATACTATTTTGCGTTATTTCTCTGACAATATTAAACTTATTTTTTCTTTAGCGTCGCAGTAATGTTTTTTACCTTTCAAAAAGCTATTATGGCTATATGTATTAAACAAAAAAATTAAATATTTACAGATTTCGTATAGCACTGCGCCATATTGATGGCGATCGAGAAGAGATTGAAAAAATATTACAAAGCGTTAAGGAATACGGCTTCATTAATTATTATGGGCTTCAGCGTTTTGGCAATAATGCGGAGATTCCAACTTATAAAATTGGAATAGCTCTTTTAAAAAGTGACTATAAAACGGTATAAATTCTAAAAATCAAATTATGTGTGTAAAATAATTAACAATAAAAAATGTATTTCAATATAGGCTTGTGAACTGATTTTGAAGCCACGTGACAATGACATCCCCTTTATGCGAAGAATACGTGAAACATGGTGGAAAGATAGGGACTCAAAGGCAGCCGCTGAAATGTTCTATAATGACAGATTTATTGAGAAAAAATTATTAAACGGCTTAGCTGAATATGGAGAGAATGATTATGCAAATGCTCTGCGCAAAGTAATTTTTTGTTGTTTAAAATCTCAAAACCACCATTCACTTGATTATTGATTATTTTAGATTCCAAGGAATATGCTTCTACTCTACACACACGCCTACCAGAGTTTGATTTATAATCGTATTGCTTCGAAAAGAATTAAAGAACATGGACTCAATTTAATGGTCGGTGATTTGGTTTACCGCAATCAAGATGAGTTAGATTTGATATCCTTAGACACTGATAATGAGTCAACTGATGTTGTTCCTGATCCAGAAGTAGATGGCGATGAAAATAATGATGATGAAGTTACAAAGCCAAAGGAAACAGAGTCCTCATTTAAACAAAGAGTTAAGGCTCTAACAGAAGAAGATATATCTACGGCAATGTATTCAATATATGATGTCGTGCTTCCATTACCTGGCCATGATATAACATATCCTGCTAATGAACTGCAACAATGGTATGAAGATATTCTAGCCGAAGAAGATTTGAGTTCGGAAAAATTGAAGCACTGTGTAAAGACTTATTCATTGGCTGGAGCTTATAGAAAGCTCGTAATACAGCCACAAAATATGTCATGGTACTTTAAGACTTATAATTCACCTCAGGAAGATATTATTCTATCACATTTCGAAAAAACAACAGAAACAACTGACAAGAAAGAAGAATCTGCGACTGAGGGCAAGTTAACAGCATTAGTTTTGGATTTTTGTCTGCCAGCTTCAGTCTATGCAACGATGGCTTTAAGAGAGATTCTCAAGTCTGATACTTCATCATCTCATCAAGCTGAATTGGGAAAATCCGAAATGAAGAAGTTTGAAGAAAAAAATTCTTTGAAAACTGAAGAAGAAAAATCCACAGATGTAGAAGCTGATGAAGAAGAAGCAAAAAAAAAATCCACAGGCGAAGAAGATGTAACGATAAAAATTGAGAACATAGAAGAAGAAACAAATCTATCAATAGTTGAGGAAGAGGAAGGAACAAAAGTAGATTCCTCAGGTGTGGAAGAGGAGATGGAAATTGAAAAGGAAAAAACTGCCGAGAAACGACGAATCGAAAATGATAATGAAGAAATTGATGTAAAAAAAGTGAAACATGAAAATGAATAAAACAACTAAAATATGTACCTACCTATATGAATATTTTTTTTTTTATTGTATTGATTCAAAAAAAGTGTACATGTTTATTTTTACAAATTTGATGCAGTAAATATAATTCTAATGTTTCGTACAAAATGTTGATTTGATTTTAAGTTTCTCTTGGAGTTGACCTGCTGTCGATTTGGTTACAGTTGAAACTGCAATTGATCATTAAATTGGTTATAGTTTGGTAAAGATAGAGTTATTTAAAAGAAACGGCACTTATAAACAATTAAACTATTTTAAATTGAAAACAAAGTGAGACAGGAAAATTACTTCACAAGTTGTTTGACTTTTTACCACAGGGACCCATGGCTTTCCTCTACTGCCTGCCTTAAGGAGCAATGTTGTATAAAAAAAATACTTTCATGTGGTTAAAATTCTCGGTTAATAAGTTACTTGTTTTATTTATATCAAAGTCCCAGTTTAGAAAGTAATTCAACTTCCAACGATTTTGATGCTATGCTCTGCTCGATTCAAAGAATTTAGTATACTTTATCCAAAATAAATCCGTATGAATCATTTATTGTTCTGTGGGTTAAGAATAATTTCCTTCGCAATATTCCTTTATGGGGACAATCGTGAATATGGTAAAATTTGGGAACGTAAATATCGAGGTTATGTTACCCTCGGAATTTATTGGTATCGGCAACATAATTTCCAGGGAAATTTATCAGTCATTTCATACAAATTATGTTTCCTGGCAAATAATTACTTGTGAATAATTCACGATCGCTGAAAAAATTTCGGGGAAAAAAATATTTCCATCAGGGAAACAAAATTCCCTTGAAGATTTTCCACAGGTTCCTATGATGATTGCTATGAGTTTATATGCACATATTTTTTTTTCTATTCTATTCCTGACCCTGGCCTTGCACAAGCTAAGGAATGCAAAAAAAAAAAAACAACCAGGAAGTGACCTGAGTGCTGAGTATGTTATCAGATGAGCACGAGATTGTAACAGCCTTGTTTAAATATATTAAATTTTAGTGTAAAATCAGAAGATTTCAGACTTATGCATACATTATACATAGTATTTTATAAATTGTATAAGTCATATGTGCGCACTACGTCGTATACGTACTTTTTTATAAGAATTTTATTTTCTGTTACAAAATAATTCTTTCTTCAAGATAATTTCCATCCTTCACAAAAATTATTGTCTTAGGACAATATGCCGGCCCATACAAGATTATACTCGAAGAATGCAAGACCACAGGTAAATCAATTTCAAATCATTTTCTCATTATTATTTTATTTATAAAAGCAAATGCTTAAAAGTCATAACATTTCGAAATTAAAAACGGAGCACCTCTTTGTGTCATTTTCATCTGAAGATATCTGCTAGCTCTTCGTTGTTGCTTTTATAGGTATGGAAGGACCTTCAAACCAAACAATTTTTAGTGTTCTATTACATAATCTGCACTGACTTTCTACAAATAATAATTGGATTCATTTATCTCTTACAGATTGTTTCGCAATCATGGAGAAAGAATTATTTTGGGAAAAAAATAACATATTTATAAGAAAGTACGTATACGCCGTAGTGCACACATATTTCTAATATATGCATATCTGGCTAGACAAATTATATTTGTACGGCTGGCAAATAAATAGAAAATGCGGTCTTTTCTTTGAGGGGCCACAAGAATAATATGATATGGTAAACATGACCCTTTCCATTCAGGGTCCCCAACAAAATAAAGTGGGTTTCGTGATGGCAATCAAATACCAATTGACTCCTTCAACGGTATATTAAAAATTTGTTCGAGTTAGAGGTAATTTTGGAAGAGTTAGAGGGATTGAAAATATGCCGCTGAAAATTTTATTTAGATGCCCGAAAAAAATAAATAGCGTGTAATTGGCAAACATATGTATAGTTTTTGATGATCAAAATAAATATCATTTGACTCCGCCCAACTGCAATCCACCTCCAGTTAATAAAAGTGGTTATCTTAAACAATGGTTTACCTACACAGTTGTAAAAAAAATGGAAGGAAAAAAAATATTGATTTTTTTTGATGATTTTCGAGAAGCTGCATTTAAGGTCGTATTGATACGAAACAAAGAGAATTTTATACTTTAGATATTCTTCTGTTTAGATCTTTTACTGAATTATTTTTAAAAACCAACGTCATCACGTAGCCATAAGCAAAAGCGCAAAACCAAAAATTAAAATGTTTGTTTTGTTTTTCGATGCAACTACTTGAACAATTTTTATGAGCTTAATCCTAATAATGTCTAGAAAGCTTGTGTATTACGCTTCAATACCTTATTTTTAAAAATTTGATACGATTATTTTTCCAACTCATTTATTGGACTTTGAGTAGAAAATGACGTTTCTGTTTTTAAATAATAATACCCCTGCAATGAATAATACTGTAGATTAAATTTTAAGACAGTTTGTGAAATTAGAACAAATTTTGTATAAGATACTTTTGTAACTTTAACGTACTTATTTTTTTTTTCATCCTTGACGTTAATTTAAAAAAACCATAAAAAAGGGATATTTATGAACTTCTAAACAAATATTGTTCAAATTACAGCTATCCATAAAACTACCAATGTCTGTAGCTAAATACACTCCTAAAATTCCTGCAAAGTTTCAAGTCAATCTATCGAACTTTTTCTTTCTTACAAGCAATCAAACTTTTGAAACAAAATTAAAGGGTTTTATTTTTTGTTATCATGATAATGACTAAAATAATTTCATTTTGTTCAAAAGTTTGAATGCTTGTAACACGGTTCAATGGATCGACTCGAATTAATAAATTTCCAATATTTAAACAGAAAACAGAAATGAAAGGCAACAGAAAGTAGGGAGAAAAGGCCCCCATATTTAGTATTGACTCCTGATACCGCAAGTCGAACATACGCCCCAGGGTAAGTTAATGAATCCCAAAACAAAGATTTTGAAAAAAATCAAATATGTGTTTGGTGTTCATCCCTCAAATTCTTCTTCATTTAGTCTCAGTTTGGATGATTAATGAAAAATTCTTGCCCAATTTTATCACTATACCATAATTTTGTTTCCTTTAATGTTAAGACTGTTGACTAATAATAAATGATGATTAAGTAGGTACAATATAGTACATAACATACTATGTACGGGTATATTAATGAATTTCGACAAAATTTTGGAAAATAGTGCATAGAGCCATATAGAGTTCTTGGTACTTCCATATTAAAAGCATAAGTAAAGATGAACAATATTGAAACTATAATTCTTCCATCAACTCTATAATGGTCCCATCTAAATAAAATCATTTCTTCAGCTTCAAACATTAATGTATTCTGACAGTTACAGCAGGTATAACATTGGATTGCCCTTTGTCTACCATCCCTTTAATCCTTCTCAGTCAGGACAATTTCCATTATTTACATATGAAATTCAATCCAGTACCAGTAGGTATGTATCGTCTGTACAATTTTTTTTTTATTTCCTTTAAAATCAATAAATGTTTCCTACCTAATACCAACCATAAAAGTTAAAATAACATGTTATCCTTTTCTATCACTGCAAACACTATAGCCTTTTATCCACCAGCCATGTTAATTGTCTTCTTCGCAAGCGACGCGATGTAAACACTGGTGTTTCCTCAAAAAAATAAATTAAAAAAAATAATAATAATAAAAAAATCAATATCCGCCCTCACGAAGTCATGGATCGATAATAGAGAGAGTCGTCCCGAAACCAATATCGAAAAGTGTACACACACATAGCGATAGCAGCACAGAAAACTGATGCTGGGTGTTTTGCTCAACAACAACAAAAAAACCCTTCAAATTTCGCCCATAATATCCCATAAGCAAGCCAACACCTCCCCCAATTCAACCCCATAATTCCGGGTTCGATTACGATTCGCACCAAGAGACGTCTCCTTCGAGCATTCAATGCAACTCATTGCACGATTTGCTTCGCAATCGTTCGGAAGTGTTACTCAGAAGGTTGTTCTTTTATCCATTACAAATATTTTCGATTTTTCTTTTTGATTATAATTAAACGGATGCTATTTTTAAGCGTTTCCAATAGATTTTTTTTTTTGTATACGCAAATACAGACAAAAACAATCCTTTTGATAGTTTGGTGGTTTTTGATGATGACGATGATGTCGATTTGTGTACAAAAAAGCAAAACAAAAGAGGCGGTCTAAGTAATTGAGTTTTAGGGGTTGGCTTGAAGCAACGGCAACGGTCTAAGCAAAAGGCGGGAATTACTTCGAGTTCTTTGTTTATAAAAAAAAAGAAATAATAAAATAATAGCAAGTGAATATATTATCTTCTCGCCACCATTAATATTGATTAAAATTTATCGATCGGATGAGTGAAAATCTATTTGGAACATAAAAATAAAACACTTCATTCGACAGAAGTGTATTTTTGTAACATATGTGCAGACGAAAGAAGCAAAATTTGAGTACAATTAGCAAACAAAGGTAAATAAAAATACAATTTTTAATTATTTGATGATGATGAGAGAGTGAGAGTAAGAATAAACTACCTACTTTTGTACTTATATGTGCTCCACCTGTCGATGTACTAATAGTGTTACTTTATCCACATTTTTTTTTCATTGTTTGTTTGGGGGTCGATTATGGCCTCGCCTTTGTGAATGGAACCACTTTCAAGGAGTGTTGAACCGCATATATCTTTTATCATGGCTTTGTTTATAAAATAGTTTCATTAGGCGTTATAACGTGTCAATTTCGCGCGCAAAATTTTTACTCAAAGGATAACAATATTTTCATTTTTTAAACTATGATGAGACATAGATTATGTGGATATTAAAAAAAAAAAAAAAACAAATGGTTTCATAGAGGTCTAGCATAAATCCACTTGCATCCCTTTTATTATTTTGTCCTATATGAAGTCCTGCTGAGATGTTACTTCTTACTCATTGGTACCCACTACGAGACTTTTTTTGTATTTTTTTTTTGTATTATTGATTTATCGATTTCATTTGGTCCTTGATAGCGTTTTTCTGCTAAAAATGGGTTTGTTAACGTCTCTATATCTCTTTATCTAGGTATAATAACTGAATATTGATTTAAGGGTGAATATACGCCATACAAGTTGGGGTTGTAATTGTTAAATGTTTTCTAAACTTTTTTTTTATTTACATACATATGTATTTCAAATGATTAATTTCAATATCCTATAAATGGTGTTGATTTTATGTGTGTAAAGTTATTGTTAAAACATTGGAGTGGTGCATAGTAATTATTGCCAGCTATAAATGAATACGCAGCATCAAAGTTGGATTAAGAAGATATTGTAGTTGCCTCATGTGGATTTGGAAAGAATCTATAAGTCCTTTTTTTTATTAATTTTGATTTCGTAGCTGATACAAATTTAAAATCAAATAGAAATGACGAGGAAACTTGATTGTCGGATAGTTCATAAGTTAAAATAAGAGATTAAAAAAGGTATTAAATGAGTATAAGTTGATACTATGACAGGGCTGCTACTTTTAAAATGCGGACACCATGCGTGGCAACCCTGTTATATGTTCAACTATAGTTTATTTTAAGCCTTTTACTCTATAAAATATAATAAATTTTGACAGAAAAATTAGTGTTTCTTAGTGATCTTTGTATTGAAACAGAGTTGCCGCGTACTTAGCCCTATTTTAGATATAACACCTAACAACCGATAGAAAATAGGGTTCTAGCTGAAATGATGATATGTATTTTGTCAAATATGGTACATATTGACTGAGATACCTATGTTAATAGTGTTGTGTTTTTTGTATTCAAATAGGGTTGCCACATACTAGCCTCTGTTTTAGAGATGACACCAAGCACTTTTTTTCATGGTGCGGTTCATGATAGAATTTTACGTGTATTTATTAACTCTACATACATTTTGTTTAATCAAAATATTTAAGTGTGGTGTTCAATTGAACAGGGTTACCACATTCAAAGCTTAAGATTTTTAGAAATAGTGTTTTTACATAGATAGATAATTTTGCCTGTTAATATAAATATTTTTCCTTGAATGAATAAACTAAAAAGTAACGAGCAATAAAATGATGTATGTAGCTTGTTTTTCATTCAAACAGGTTTTCAACGTTGATGTCCTATTTTTAAAGTAGCAACACCGTGTTTTCAATTTCAGTATCATGTATCAACTTATCGTTCATTTGTAACCAGATTATATTTCTAATCGTATATGAGCTAATTAATTCGGTGGCCGCTTCCTCGACCAAACACATCTCGTCTTAAAAAATAACAAACAAAGGGACAGAAACAATAATTTTGACGTGAACTAGACCCGAAAACATATAGCAAAAACATGAATTATTTTACAATAGTTGCGTTGGTTTCAAACAGTTTTACTTTTTACTTGCTCTATAGGGCAAGTGTTGGTTTCGTGTAAAAAAAAAAATTGAGGTTTTAATCAAAACCAACATTACGATTATGGAGAAGTCCGAAAAAGTGGTTTTCGTCATGCCGTCCATGCGTCGGTCTATGCGTCTGTGCGTTGTGCGTGTATGCGTTCATCTGTATACTTCTTCACTGCCCAAACGCGTTAATGGATTTTCTTCAAATTTGGTACAGATGATTTTTATATAACGGTTTTGAGTTATTGGGTTTTCTCGAAAACGGCTCTAACGACTTTGTTTAAAATTTGTGTATGTATTGTTCAGCAATTTTTTTTTTATTTTGTCTTTTTGTGAATATCTCGTAAGCGGTTATAGCGATTTTGACTAAAACGTTTGCACAGATATTTCGTATAACCTTAAAAAATCTAATTAAGTTAAAAAAAAATATTTATCAATTAAAAAAACTATTCTTATTACACATATTCCACTTTTCTTGTAGAAATATATAACTCAAACAAAACCCTATATTTTTTTAATTTCTAACATAGTTATTTATTTGTATAAACTTTATATAAGAGGCCTTAACGACTATAGCAACTTTAACCCAAAGAGCAAGTACGTGCGATCCAGTCGTGCATTTTATTTCAAAAGAATTCATATTTTGACCACAAATTCGGTTCAAATCTTTTCAGTTTTAAATTCAAAACTGTATACATATTTTATTTTATTTTTAAGAGTTTTATTTAATCCAGTTTTCTTCACGCGTATTCGGTGGATTGCATAAAAAAAAATGTTACACATACGCCACATTGACCGATTTGTAAAAAGTTTAAAAATTGATTGAAAAAACTTCTAAAGCTGAGAAAATAATGCAACTAATTGAACTTGTTGACCATTTTACTTTTAAAATTAATACATAAATATAATCTTTCTGTCGGTCGATGGGGTCTTAATTTGTTTAAAAGTAGGTACATACATAAACTCTCCGTTGTCCGATAGTTATTCATACTAATTTAGAGCTCAAGCAAACTATTGACTCGAGCTATCTGTAATGTGCTTGTATTGTGCTTGGGTGATTTTGGGATATGAATTTGAAATCAATTTTATTCGATGTTTTTCAGCTTTAAAAAAAAGATATTTTCGATAGACAAACCTAACGAATAATTACAAAATCACTAATTGTGCTTTCTCTAGAAATTTTTATTTTCACGTTCTCTACCATTTTAGTATCTTGATGCAAGTTGAAGAGTATAAATGTCTCTTAAGAATTCCATTGACGAAGCAGTTTTTTTTTTAACCTAAATGAAATTGGCGCCCAACGCTAGATTAAATCCTCAAAATTAAATCATTAAATCTAAAATTTGAAACCATTCCAAATAAATGAATGTAAAATTTGTTTAATTTCCAATTTTATATTTTACAGAATTTAATTCTAGTTGTTCTAAAAGAAACAATATTCTATCATGACAGTTGAAAACTATCATCTGAAATGGGATTCCCACTTGACACACCTAAACACAGCTATATCAACCTTATTCAGGTAATATTTTTAAAATACTTTTATTTTAAATAATTCATTTGACTTTTCTGCTTTAGAAATGAACGTTTTGCCGATGTCCTTCTATATAGCAGCAGTTCGGAACCTGGTATTCCAAAAATTGGTATATCCGCGCACAAGTTTATTCTAAGCTCCTCCAGCCAGGTAGGAATACGCTCATAAATAGAAATAAATAATTCCGTAATCAGCCATAAAATCAAAACTTTCTTCTCACAGTTCTTCGCTACAATTTTTGACTCAACTTTACCATCTACGACGTCTAATGGAGTATTTCATATTGTTCTTCCGCCAGACTTAACACAACGCACCATTCAGATTCTTGTTCAATACATGTACAGTGGTGAGGCAACTGTACCCAATGAAGTTCTCAGTGAAGTCCTCCGCGGGGGAGAGTTGTTGAAAATCCGCGGACTTTGTCGTGCTCCTCCCAGTAGCAACCCTGAAGTGAACAATTGTGAATATTCAAAGCAGACTAATCATGGAGAAGTCAATACTCGTTTTGCTAACGAGTTGCGAGGCTTAGGTGCATCAGTGCTTCCAGAAGAAAGTCCAGTCATAGTTAAATCACCCAAACCACCGCATATAGGTCTGCTTCGAGTCGTAAATTCTAGTTCCTTGGGCGGGCGAATATCGGTAAATAAAGATGTTGCCATGGATCCAGAGCCAGGTGAGTCAAACTATGCCTACCCATCCGACATCAATCCACAGTGTCCACCCTCAGTACGTGTATCGTGCCGAGATAGTGGTTGCACTGGGTGTGGCGAATCATCTGAAATAGACAGCCCAATGGAACTTGCTCCAGCACCAAAACTAACAATGCGAACAGATCTACATAATAGTCAGTCGATCGATGAAAAATCAACAGTTGCGCATAGTCAGCCCTTCCGTAGAATAAGTTTACCCATCGATCCATTGTCAACCCCAGAGGAGCCTCTCAACTGTTGTCATATAAAAGAGGAGCCATCTGATTCGTGGCATGCTCCATCGATTGGTGGCGATGTCTCTCCCTTGCCAGTGGGAATTCCTAAAGTAGTTCTCAAATTGAAAATGCCACGTCCAGCACCGATAAAACTCGAAGCTCCCGCAAGTGGTGACGAAGAATGCAGTCAGCCGCCGTTGGATAATTTAGAACACATGCCCTACACTCGATTAGCTTGTGACGTTTGTAAGACATCTTTTGATGAGCCCAAAGCTTGGGTGCGGCACATGGAAAGTCATATGGAGAAACCCGAACCGGACAAGGATTCAGATAATTCTTCCAGTGCGTTTAATCGGTCGTCTTCCAAGACAGTTTATGTGCCAAAGAAACGAAGACGAATGTCGGTGAGTAAAGCTTTAAATTTTATTCTAAGTAATCACGCTATAAAATGTATATTCTATTGCAGCCTCAACATTTATCTGGAGACCATGTTACACTCATTTGCGATCTCTGCACAATGTAATTTCATTTAAAGTCAACAAATAAGTAATACATTTGAATAATTGCAAATTTACTTGTAGGTCCTTTACGACACCGGCTGAATGGGTACGTCACACAAACACGCAACACACGGAATCAGAATTAGCCTTATTCAATAATCAACGCAATGCAGTCCAACAGAAGCCAACATCAGAACCCGAGGTAGTTAGGTACAGCCGCAGACACCATCACACGAGTGGACTCTTCAAAGCGTGAGTTCCGTCAAATGCCGGAGATAGTATTTGTAGTCTCGACTCATTGTCAGTTTATCCTAGATCAGTCAGAAGTTTCCATCGTAAGACTTTAATCAATCAAGCCATGCGAACTTCTCCGGCAAGAGGTCTAGATAAGATTTGTGATATATGCACGAAAAGATTTCCAACGACAGATCTTATGATAGATCATAAAAAAATACATCACAATTGAAAGAAAATAAGTATCTTTTTTTTACAATTCGCTCGCGTGTACAAGCTTAAATTATAAATTGTTTAATGCACAAAATTGAAATTTTAGAGTGATCAACGAATCGTTTGCTTACACACTTAATAATAAATTACATAAATTCAAAAAAAAAAAGTAAAAGAGTATAGGAACAAAATGTATAACTGTTACTATACACTATACATACGGTGCGTGAAATTATTTATTATATACTTGTACATAATTTACACTATGAACTTTTTTCAAATTCCATTTAAAAGTTATTTTTATCTTAAAATTATTATAAAATTAAACTATTTAAAAAATCTAACTATGTTGTGTTCTTTATTTTGTGAAATCATTATTAATTTATATGCAAAATATCGATAAATATCTATCTTCTTTTTTAGTTATGATAGAAAAGTTCACGGTGAGTGGCCCCCAATCAGTCAGATTGTCGTTGTAACTTAAACTACAGTGTCTCGAACTATTAATTGTGCTTAATTTAAAATTTAACTTCGTCGTTTTCTTTAATCCCTTCTTCACATTTGCAACCATAGTAAAACAACAGTCATCATAGGGTTGAAAAATCTATGCACATAATTTAAAGATTTAATTGATGGTCAAAAAAGTTCAACTGGTTTGGTAAGCGATAGACATTTTTTCATTATATTTTTAAGTTTAACTCGTCTGGTCACTCTATTAAATAAAAAAATATGTTACACATGCGCAACATATTTTTTTATTTAATAGAGTTTTTTATGGGAACGTGGCTTTTTGTCAGAATTTATTTCGCAAATCGTTACTTCGCCATTATCAAAACAAAAATTGTGTATTTTGCAATTTTTATTTCTTCAATTTTCATTTGGCCCTTGATTTAGCTCGCAACTTTATTATTTCGCAAAATTTTATTCCGCGCTGTTTTATTTGACATATTGGCATAAAATTTATTTTGCAAACTCTTAGTTCTCGTTTTATTATTACTTCAGTCATTTACATTCGACCTCTAAGTCGAATTATCACGGGATTTCAAAATTCGTTAGAATAAGAGAAACTTGGTGTAATGAGCCGCTCTGATAGTTGCATATTTTGGTCAATTTAAGACATTTTTTTTAATATTTTCTTAATTTAACATTACTGGTCACCATGGCGTATGAGTAACATTATTTCTGATGATCATTTTAGAGGTTGAAAATTTTTTTTTCTATCCTTAATCAATTAGTCAGACAAGTTGACTTATTTTCTCTGATCTTTCTAATAATGAAATTTGTTATGCTAATTTTATAAATAGGCTGCTGCTAAAAGATCTCGCATTTGAACACAAAACCATGTTATAGGTGCATGGTTTTGTGTCCAAAATGTATTCTATAATTTTTGTCAGCTTTTCTAGTAAAATACTTTTCGAACAAATGTTTCAACTTCAAGTTTGGGAAAAAAACTATTTTATAAAGTGGCAAACTTTTTTCATTTTAAAACTTTGAATTGTGCGTCGTATATATTCATTTGTCTAAGTTTGTAGTTTTGCAAAATTCTTATAAAGAAAACTATTTCTTATGTCCAAATTATCGACACAAGATGATTATTTTACTAATTTTACATGCAGAAATCCTTAATATTATGTCACTTGGCTTCTTTCTCTGCGAACCCGTGTGCTAAATTTCAATACTGAATATTTTATAATTGAAATTTATTGTAAGTATTTAAATTATGATTTTAAGAAGCAATAATAATTATATACCGTTTCTGTATGAATTGTAAGGACCTTTGTTGTTACCTGTTAGAGAACAAAAACATTTAAAAAATTAAATCCGTATTGGATTTAGTGGATTTCTACATGTTTGTTTTTGCTAAGAAATTAATTATCAATTAAACTAATTAGAAAAAGCGCTTATTCTCTAGTTCCATGTGTTTCGAAAGCGTTTCTTATTAATTAGATTGGTATTAAAATGAGCATCATCATGTTTTAAAATGATGTGTTTAACTCCGTGTATAAGATTTTTTTTTCATGAAAGTTTTATTTTAATAATAAATATTTTGAAACGTACATATGTACACATGTACACTGTACATATGTACATAATTTACATTTTCTAATATAAAAAACGCATTTCGCCGTAACTATTCCTTCACCAACATATCGTTGTCTGGTTTACCATCTTGTTTACTTTTGGCATACTTGGCATGGGTTTCTCCGTCCAAGAAGAACAATTTCACGGCTGGATCTTCCTTCATCAACTCAATCCACTTTGCCTAAAAATTTAATTTACAGATGAGTACAAAAAAACTCACAACTATAAATTGTTAATTGAAGACTTACCAAAGTCTGAAGTCTTCCATAATCCAAATCATTTGATTCACCATACAGATATTTAATCATTCCTATGCGTTCCATCCATGGCCAAATCATATAGTCTACCCAACCAGGTTTATCTCCTCCAAAGAATTGTGTCTTACGACACTCAAGTTCTTTGTCATAAACTTCAAGTGCTTTTACAGTTTCTTCTATACAATCAGGTGCCTTCTCAATACCAATAAGGAATACTTTATAAAGTGCACTCATAACAGCTCCAAATTTCTCAAGAAGACTCTTTTCGATGTATTTCTTAAGAGGATCACGTGGTAGCAATGGATTTTGAGGATACTTTTCATCTAAGTATTCACAAATTGCGAGTGAATCCAATATAGCGGGGCAACCATCTTCATTAGGTAATTCGAGAGCTGGTATTTTACCTAATGGACTTCTTTCAAACAGCCATTCAGGCTTGTCGAGAAGATCACAGTAAATGAAATGAAATGGAATCTGTTTAGAATCAAGAACTAAATGAACACGATGTCCGTACGGGCACCAGCGGCCTGAGATGAGACGTAAAAGTTTATCGTTGTCTGGAACTGTAGGGAATGGAGATCCTGAAATTGAATAATTAGAGAGTTTATGTTAAAAGTTACCCTAGTAAAATTCTGTTATTTTTCAAAATAACGTAGAAAGTGACCACACAAGTTGAGAAAACACCAAAGATTTGTTCGATTTAATGCTCGGAATAGTCATGCAATTTCTGTCACATTTATAATAAGAAGGATATTTTTAAATACAAAAAAAAAATTGTGGTACGTCTACCTCAAGAAGAAGCAGCAAGGCTATTAGTGACTGACGCTCTTAATCGTTCTCTGTGTGCGTGTATGGTTAGTAGAAATAGAGGGGACCTACATTTCACTGCCGGTTCCGAATGGATAGTTGAGATCTGAGATGCACTTTTCGTGACATGCAGTACTCTTGGAAGTTTTTTCAATTCCTCGCAAAAGGCAGTATCCAAAGTCAAGGTGTCATAGGCTGGGAATCGAACCCATTTGTGTATTTTTATGACCAAAATACACAAAATGATTAATCAAAGTTTTTCATTCATAACAAAATTATAGCACATCGGCTGATGTCAATAAGACATGGATTTGATCACGTAACATTATTTTTGAAATAAATTGAAATATTAATAATATTAATATTATAAAGAAGACTGGGCACTTTTGAATGAAATATATGTACATAAAATAAAAGGTCTTGATGAGTTTACTATTTTTTTTTTTGTATGGGCACAAGTTTGTATCTCATGCAGGCAAAGTGCAGTATTCATTTTATGTTCTAAAGTCTATGTACTCAAAACTAAGAAAACTAGGTAAGCATTTTTTCAAAATACTCGATTAAATTGAATGGAAAATGAAAAATTTTACGCAACGGTGTTGAAAGTTCGATTGGAACATTTCACTATCCATTTTCATTTGTAATACAATGCGAATTTTTCGATTTTTAGAGCACTTTTGTAAGGGACCTGGTCTATTGCTACAACACATTGAAACATAAGTAGGTTAGGTACCTGTACATCATATGAATGGTCTTGGCGAGTGTATTAATTTATTTATATGGGCAAAACAAACTGTCTCATGCAAGGAAAGTGCAGTGTTGCATTTTCAAAAAGCTTATGAAAAATAACTACATAATTTTGTTAATATTTTTGGGACTAAAAAAAAGTAATAAAAAGGACAAACAACTCATTTTTTGCCTTTTGTGTTTTTTGATTATTGTGTGGAAAGTGTATTATGAATCAAAACTACAACCATACCGTTTATATTTTCTGTTTTTTACCTACATTTATTTTTTATCACAAAAATAAAAATGAATAAGGGAATAAGTTAACTGTCATAAGTTTTTTGAACATAACATGCAAAACTCAACTTTTCCTGTATGAAATACACACGTTGGGTCACAGAAAAAATATTACACTTATCGAGACCTTCTATAAGATGTATGTCGCAATGTGTTACACCAATAGTAGGCCAAAATACCCAGTCTCCTTTAAAATATTGATATAGATAAAATTTGACTGACGTCGTAAAGAGCTTTATTATAAAACCAATACAAATTAATTAATTGTTTGTTTATTTTGTCCAAGACATATCTGAGAGATTTCAAATTGTATCTTATCATATCGCTCTCGTTCTTATTTTTTTAATAATTTCATTGCATAGTAGATTAGATTAAAAAAGAAAGAAGATTTTAATAATATCAGATAGTCCAATTCTAAGTCGATTTGACCTTAACAAAGAAATAAAATGCACGACTGGATCGCCCGAACTTGCTCTTGTGGTTCAAAGTTATTGTATGTATTTGTACAATGTACATTGAAAAAAAAAAATATAAAAAAAAAATCCTTTTTGGTTAATTTTCTTTTCTCAACTTTTTTTTTTGAAAATTTAAATACACAATACTTTTTTAAAACGATGAGAACAACTTGGTATTTCATATACATAAATCCGTCAGATGGACGCACAGATGAACAGCGACAAACAGACGCACAGATCGACCGACGGAGGAATGACGATTACCACTTTTCTGGACTTCTCCATCATCGTAATGTTGGTTTTGATTAAAACCCCGAAATTTTTTTTGACACGAAACCAATACTTGCCCAATAGGCAAGTTAAAAATAGATGTCACATGGCTTAGTCCATTAGTCCATGGTGGCTAGGTTGAAACTGCTTTAACCAAACGCGTTATTCGGTCAATTTAAACATTAAATGTTTGAAATAAACAATAACTTATGTGTGTTACCACCACCAGGTGCATGCTGCAGTTATATCTTAATCACGGGCTGCAACACCCTGCTATAAATCAGACTCATTAAGAGCGGTGCTAAGTCGCTTTATGTTAAATATATTTGAAATCTTTTTCTTGCGAGCTTAGACTTTTACCTTTTCCTAAATGTTTTCCAGTATCCATTATTAATTTTTAATAATTTGATAAACACAATAAATATCTTTTACTCGAACTAATGGGCTAGTTTAACTGATACTGATTACAAAATTTGGCTGTTTAATCATTTTATATAAATTTAAAAAAAAACAAAAATCGGTAAGCTTTAAGCTCATGATAAATTTTTTACCATGTCATCGGGATCAAATTAATTCGATCTATTATTTCTGTTTTAGTGTTGTTAAAGAATAATAAAAAAAAAATGTATCTACATAATTTATCAAATATTTAAAATTGTGCTTTTGTATTCAGAGTTCTATGCACCCGATTGCAAGATGCTCGTTGCCGCTAGATGTGATTGATATACATACATTAAGTAATAATAATTGCCGAATCAATTAGAGCATAGATGTTTTATTTCAAACGCTATAACGTTCAATTGATAGCTCAGTCAAAGAAAGTTTTAATTTTTAACTTTTAATGTAAGGTTCATCTCATTTTTTGATCGGTGTAAGAATAAGATCTTTTTGAATTATAAGTTTAAAAATATAATTTACTAAGTGACCCGGCTCCGGCCTAATGTTGTTGTTTCATTCAAACCTTTAATGTTAATTGACGGAAAAAGCAGCATAACTGTGAGTATTACAGGCTATACAATTTTTCAAATTTTGATTGATGACGACAAACGTTTTAAAATGATAATGTAGATATAGCTAACTTTAAACCGAATCAAGGTTTATCAAGCTAAAAATTAATATAATCTATCCATAGTAGACATATAATTTAAGGGTATTTTTTTTAATGCTGCATCGAATAAAACTAAAGATAACTCGATATGACTTGACTACCCTTACAAAAGTTATATGACCCTAGCGAGGTATCCGTCGGAGCGGAAAATTCTCCGAATCGGAAGAATTTTGCTTCAAAGTATTCTTCCGAAGAGTAAAAATTCTCCGATTCGAATGAAATCGGGGAATTCTCCGCTCCAACGGATACCTCACTAGAGCCGATTTTTATGTAATATTGAAAATATTTCCTTTGCAACAAGTTCGAAGGTAAAACTTTCCTCTACTGGACTATCTAGAGAATGGTAGGTACGATTTGAAACAAATTATTATCTATGATCTAAATGATGCAGCAATTATTAATATAAATTTAGATTTGGTTATATCGATAATGTGTAAATTAAATTAGCTAAGTATCTTTAAAACAATCACGGAATGCAATGCAGAAGCAAGCATTGCTGTAGTAACCTAACCTAAGCATTGCTGTAGGGAAGGTGCTTGTACCTTTTAACTAAAGTAAAAAATATGAAAACGATGGCTAATAAGTCCGTAAGTTTATTTATGTGTTGACAACAATATACATAGGTGTTGTAAAATTTTTAGTATAAAATATTGGACTTATCTATCTTATCTATTTTTATCTATCTAGAATGACAATGATGCAGCAATTTTTAATGCAGAAACTGATTTTGTCTGTCATTGAGCTGTAATGGCTAGGAAATTAAATTTTCTTTAAATCAATCACGTTTTACAATCAGGTGCACAGAATTCTTCATTACAGAATAAAAAAAAAACACAATTTACTATATTTGATAGTTATGTAGGATATTTTTCAATATTCTATAAGATCCCAAAAAATAATTTATAACGAAAATATGACATGGTAATAAATTTAACACGAGCTTATAACAAAATTTCGACCATTTTTGTTTAAAATGTTTCAAAAGCCATTTTTTTTCAACAGTACCTATCAGTTAAACTAACCCATTTGTTTTATTACTTTTTTTTTAACTACAGGTACTTTAATTAATAGACCGGGTAGCGGCTATAGAAATATTTTGCTTGTGTAGGTACTTATCGAGTTTAAGTAAATATCACTTTTGTAGCAAAAGATGAGCAAAAGTTAGTAGGAAAGCCGCAGGTCTTCCCGGCTGCATCCTATGAAAATGATTTTATTCAAGGTGGCTGAATTTTGAACTAAACCTAAGTTTAGGTAATCCTAAACTTTTGTCGTTTACCTACAGAATTCAATTGGTTACCTTGTTCACAAATTGCCAACACAAACGACGTTTTATATTTAAGCGAACCAATTTTGAAAACATTTCTGTTTTATTTTTTGTTTGTTTTCCTAATCGAAAAACTCTCCAAAAAATAATTATAAGTGTGGCTTTAAAAGCTTATTTCTTGAGTTCTAATAAATAATATCTTCACGAATGAGGTCAACAGACTTAGGAAAAATGACAGACCATCAGTTTCAATATTAAAAATTTCAATTAATCTGAGATAGATTAATACACTTCATATTTATGTATCTTAGATGAATTGGAATAATCACGTTTTAACCCCCTTAAAACCACAGAAGGCTGAAAAATAAACCTGACAGAATTTAGAATTGGAAATCAAGACGCATATACCCATAAAACTGCATACTCATATTTTACTCCCAAAATTTGATGTCGAATCTTAGACTATTACGTTTCATGATGAAATAGGCTAAATACTTAACTACAATTAGGTACCACTTTTTGGAAAAGTGCAAAAGTAAAATAATTTTATTTTCTTTATAGGTCTATTTGTTTGCGGGGAAAAGTACACCACTTGTTTGAGAATTTATAATCGAAGGTCTTTGACACATTTTTGATTTTTTTTCCTAAGTTAAATGGTTAGGAAAATTGAGTTTTAAACTTTTTGACAAAAAGTAGCCATTGTAGTTAAGCCTTAATTCTACGGAAGAAAATATTCACACTTCTGTACGAATTTGTTCATGTTTTAACTTTATACAATTTAAGCGTTCAATTGTACAGAGCTAGGGACTGTTTTGAAAGAGTTTCTTCGTTTTTTTTTAATCATCTATTTTTACTAAAATTTAATGGTATTTTATTGCTATTTTAATAAATCATATTGTAAGAAACCAAAGTTGAAGATAAAAAATATAAATAGCTACATTTTAATCTGTGGTGTTTGGGAGAAATGCGATAACTACATTTTTTATTTGTTTTTTTACATACTGCTTCTTTTTGGATAAGCTTTTGTTAGATTTAAAAACAAAATGGTCCAATATATCTTAAGTTTTATTTTAGTTATCATGGTTTTCCCAAAAACAGCAGATAATGCTTTGGTGGTCCGATTTTTTCAGCGGTTTAGTGATGAAGACAGAAGTTTAATGGAGATTTTGTTTATTTTTTTTTTCAAATATTATCAAACTTACATTCCAGAATTAGTTGATAGATAGATTCTATAGATAAATGTATACAATATTAAATTATATATATAAAAAAGAATAAAAACATAAACTTTGTGCATTATGTAAATCGTAGAAAAGTAATAATATTTAGTAAGAAGATTTATCAGAGCATCGTCGCACGGAATTTTATAATATCCTTGAAAGTAGAAAAAACAAGTCCAATTATAAAGATCAAATTCTTAACTTCTATTTTTAAACCATCAATATATCGTTGGTGAGTCTTAGCTTTTTAAACAGTTCTTTGCCTCTTTGTCGTACTTCTGAAATATTAATTAAATTAAAATAAATATTTGCAAATCAAAATCAAAAACGAACACAAAAAAAAATTAATAAACACATCTTTTTGTTGGTATATTTTAGTTTTTTTTTTTACTATTAGTAATTCACAATGAAGTGTGTTGATGGAATTATGTAAGTTGCTTACACGAGCATGTCATAATCGGGAGTATTGGTGCGACGTGTTTTGATGTATTTAGCATGAGTCTCGCCGTCCAAGTAGGTTCCCTTGACAGCTGCGTCCTCAATCATAACCTCGCGCCATTTAATCTGCAATTGAAAATTTAATTATTATTTTTTATTCGAATGACTTTGTATGTCTTGTTTTACCAGATTCTTGAATCTCTCCTGATCCATCTCGTATTTATCACCAAGAAGATACTTGAGCATCTCTGCACGTTCACACCATGGCCAGATCATGTAGTCAATCCAACCGGGCTTATCACCACCAAAGTAAACTGTCTTACGATCACCGAGTTCCTTTTCAAAGATATCAAGACCCTGGGAGATGTCCGTGAGGGCACCAGGAGAATTTTCAGGTCCATTTAGGAGGACTTTGTGCATTGCACCAGTTACAGGACCAAAGCGTTCAACAAGAATTTTATCTTGAGCTTTTTTAAGGGGATTCTTTGGAAGAAGTGGATTTTGTGGATACTTTTCATCCAAGTATTCACAGATGAGAAGGGATTCAGTTAGGATGGGATTTCCGGCTTCATTAGCTAACTCCAGAGCTGGTACCTTTCCTAGAGGATTTATTTCTACAAGCCATTCGGGTTTTTCGGTAAGATGGATAAAAATTGTATGATATGGAACGTTCTTAGCATCCAGTGTTAAGTGAACTCGATGAGCAAAAGGACAGAAGCGCATTGAGTAGAGACGTAGTTTTCCATCGTCGGGAAGCTTGGGGCATGTTGATCCTAATTTTAATCAAAAAAAAAAAAAAGAAAATAAAACAAAAATGTAGTTTATTTGTTTAAATGTGGAAAATAAATCTTGGCACAACATTTATATTGCTTCAAGTTTAAATATTTTGAAGGGCGACGCAAGCATAATCAGACTCACAGAGCATTCAGTGATGATTGAGTGGAGGGTAACAGAAAAGTAATGCATAGTTTACCATTTTTAAACAATTTTTCTATACAAAGTTTTTTGGTCACACCCACTTTTTGGGCAATTTGCTAAAATTATCGCCGATCGCCTAGAGCCTTTGCCACGTGATCGCTCCAAGTCTTAGAAGACGGTCATGAGTCGTACGTAGAGTCGTTGGGGGAACTCAAAAGTGAGCACCAAAAGCACAATTTTGTACACATCAGTTCAACTCCTTGCTTATGCTGATGATATCGACATAATCAGGAGGATAAAGCGAGCTCTCGATAGTACATTTGCTAGTACAAATACGGTGGCGGCTGCGGTTGGCTACAATTCAGCATCGCAGAGCTTGAATCTAGAGTTCATATATTTTGGTCTACGAAGAATCACTCATTCAACCGCTAATTCTTCGTGCTAAGAATGCGCTTAAGATCGATGAAAAGTGAAGCAGAAGATTCAACAACGAGTTCTACGTATATCGCAGCGAAATCTATGTAAAAACTAAAACTATGTAATTCAATTCTACAACAAAAGTGTTAAACTTTTTCAAAATGACATCTCCTTAATTTTGCAGCAAAAGAAAATTAAATATCATTATCATTATCAAATAGAGAAGTATTGGAGGACGATTTCACTCAACTTGCCGTTAACTAGAATGCAGATAAGGAGGGAACGAACTTTCTTAAGAGGCTATTTGTTTGAGGTCGAGATACACTCTGGCCATCATTAAGTCAAAACATACGAAATACAAACAAAAATTAATTTTTATTTTTTGTATTCCTGTGTAACGATTTACGACTGCTGCTTTTCAGTTTTTTACAATACGCACATTTCAAACCGTCTTCTTCATTCGCAACATAATCTTGAGAATCACAAACAGCCTTATTTTCCTGCTTTATCCATACTTTCGAACTAAACATTTTTGTTTTAAGTACTTCCATTCTTTTCCACGAACGTTCTTTAATTTTTTTGATTCGAAAGAATGTATCGGTGGCATAACTTACATAGTAAAACAAGCCAAGGCTTATAATAACCGTTACCATCTCAATTAACAAATTTTCTTGAAATTTTTGTAATTGTGGAATGACAAAAGCAACACCAATTGTTAATGCACGATAAATTAACAATTCCATATTATTCCAAATTATTAAAACTCCAAATTCAATAATTAGCAAGGAAGTTAACATTTCTATCCACAAAAGACACCACAATGGAATTGTCTTGTATCGTTCAGGTAGTATTTCTGCGTCCCAAAGAATTTCTAGCGTGGTTAAAAGAAAAATCCAACTTGATATTGAAGTTTGAGGGGAGAAAGTTTTACAACATGGTTTTAGAAAAATTGTCATCCGTAGAGTTGAGTGAACGATAAATGCCGTTACAACAGGCAGCAATTTTGTCATATTGTAATCTAAAAAAAAATGGAATAAATTCTGGTTTGTTAAAAGGAAACATTGTGATGTACTTTGACTCTATGTGATGTACTTTTTTTAATATGACTTTGAATAGGTGATTAAAGTTAAAAAAAAATATAATTTAAAATATCTCAGCGAAATAATTGATTAATATTTGACAAGAATAACGAAACTTATTTGACTATGAATAAAAAATTTGATATAGAGATGTACATGGGAAATTTTGGGAAATTGCAAAAGAAGGTTCTTTTAAGTCATGGTTCTTTAATCATGCTTTTAAGTGTCAAATCGTCTGATTTTACTTTATTTGTACTTCCCTGATTTGTTGTTCAATATGAGGCAATTTGACACTCAAAAAAACCCGCCTATGGCAATTTTCCCAAAATGGCCCATGTTATAGATTAGACCAGGAAAAATCAGGTTTACCACGATATCTTAAATGCAATAACCCAGAAAGTAAAAATCTTGAACACAAAAATCTAGAAAAAAATATCAAGTACTGTATTTAGTGTTGTCTGGTATTGTCTCATATCAACGTGAGTGAAAATAGTAAATTAATAATTACAATGAAAGTTACTGAAATTGATAATAATAGGTAATAAAGGATTTATTAAAATCGATATCGATGGATTTATAAACCATTTGAGCAAAAACGCAAAGAATAAATTTTATTGATTATGCGAGATTAATTAATAAAATAAAAATAAGTGTCATGCTAGAGTGATAACGGTTAAAAAATAAATAATTAACATGGTGTTGTAAAAATACCCATCCATCCGGTGCATACTCTAGTCGCACATAAAAAAGTGTGAATATTTATGTAGATCTGTTGTGAAATCAAAAGGAAAGAAAACGTGTGATTCACTTTCTCAAATACTCCCGACAGCTAAGAATGTAGGTTCTATTTACCCTCAGATGTTGCACAATATGTCAGTATTGATTGTTTGTTCTTGTTTTGCCCATAGAAATAAATTGTTTAATAAACCGAAAATGCAATGCGTTTTATTTGAATTTAAACTCTTTAAATAGGTAAAAAAAATATCGAATTCATTTTTTTATCGAGATTATTTCCAGATATAGTATTTCGATATTTTTGTTTATTTTTTCGAGAATTTTTCATGATCCGGTATGTATAATCAGTATACCTACTTGAAAAAAGTACCCTTTGAAGAAACATATGCATGTGGTGTCTTTTTATTCTTCATTCCATCGGAATATGTCTACCAATTTTTTTAAAACTACTATTAATTTCACAGGGTGTTTTGGTACTCATTGCACAACGTTCTTTCTCGCTTAATAAAACACTCTTTTAACCAAAACATTTCGATGCACTTTGTTTCTCGTTTGTGATGGTAAATTAAACGTTCATATTAAATTGTATCGCTGTAGAACTATTTTAAGGGGGGTTTCAGGAAAGGCAACTGAAATTGCTTTTAGAAGAAGTGTGAAAAATCCAACTACCTCCGCCCCAAGAAAAAAATGAAGAATTGAATTCAAAGAAAAGCTTATTTCTTGTTAAGTTGAAGATTTGTTGAAATAAAAACATAATTGAAATGTTATTATTTTATATATTTTTTTTGTTTACTTGCGACAAACATAGGTACAAAATATAAATTCTTTTTACGGTGGTACCATAGCTGCTAGTTTAGAGTATATCATGTTAAAGTGTGTTATGTTGTTAAAAATATATAAACTTCAAAAATAATATCTGGCTTAGTGTTAGAAATAAATATTTCTAATGGAGGCACGGCCTTATCTTCTGTGAAGACAAGAAATAAATACAGGAAAATGCTTTGAAATAGATAAAATCCAGACATAAGAGGAGAAGAGATAAGAAATATTGGCTACGTGACACATTACTTGCAATCATTTATTTCAAGTGAAGGTCTAGGGTAAAGAAGCCTGGATTCTACATTGAAGCAGATCAATCGTAGCTAGGTCTTTAAACTCAAAGATACATAACATTCCGAGTGCAGTTCTTGCCTTCACGATAAGGCTGATGATGACTACTTATTCAGTTCCGCCTTTGGCAGAGAAAAAACTTTCAAAATATTGAAAATTTTATACTTTTTCTACCGATTGTCCTGAATAATTGACTTGGAATAAATGAGTTACTCCCGAGGTTGATCATTTTTATTTTTGCCGAGTTAAATTTCAGTCCCATGATTAAAGCTTTTATCTCCATCCTTGTTGTCATGTAATGAAGATCCATGATCCGGTGATATAGGCTACTCAATAATGATCCGAAAGGTATTAATGGAGTCAATGCATGAGGATCCAGCGCCGTTGTTTGGCTTTAAGTGTCTTATATATGTCCTAAAAGATTTTTTACAGTTATCATGGCCACCGAATGCAGCACGCAAACCCATATTTAAATTTCAGACTGCATCAAACCTCCTTTTTTCGAAAGCTTGGCGATCATTCCCAATACCACTTGGAGTTCCAGACTCTATTTTTAAGTGGATGCAGTAGTTCACTGGATGTCATTGGTTACTGCTTGTAAGAGCTCTGCGGGAACACCGACAAGTCCTACCGCCTTCTTGTTTTTCAGTGTCTTAATGGCTTTAGGAGCAACAACGTGTTAACTGCAACTCCTTGCTTGTGGAAGTGTTCAAAATTTACATCGTAAGCAAAAGTGGATAACCTCAAACTGAAAAATGGACTCTTCTATTTTTTGTTTGAAAATTGGTATCTAATCTACGTCTATGATGGAATTATCGGTAATGCTAACTGGCTCTAATTATATAGGCCAATTATGAAATTTGAATCGAATCCCGTTTGGATTTTGTTTATCTCAATTTAAGCATTTACTTTAAAACGGCGATCATATTAGCAAAATAGTTTGACCATTTGGATCAATTGAACAAACCAGAGAGTCGAAAATGACGATACAATTCGTTTTCATAACAGGAATGAATGAGGTTGTTTATCAAAATTCATTTAGCAATGCATTGTAGTTGTCATACCTATTTGTGGACAATCAAGTTTGTATGAAAAAGAAGTGAGTAACCAGGGAAAAACCACAAGTTATCTAGGTTTTAACTTTGTTTATGAATAAACCATTTCCATCATCATCATCGACTTAGGCTTCTTCAAGACTTATCTCAAGTTTCTTTGACTAATAATTTAATTATCACAGATTGTGGTTTAACACTCAAGTTGTTCATGTTGCTAAGTTAAAAACCCAGAATGTAAATAGATAAGTGCATTGATTGCCTCACTCTGGAATGGAGCTAGACCATTAGACTTGAGAGTTTTGGCTCTCTGAATAGATATGATTTTTTATTTTGTGTACCTAATCTACAATTCATTCGATGCACCTATAAAATGCACCCGCATCTGCACATGATTTGATACAAAAAGAAAATGCATACATACGATTCATACGTAGCTAGCTACCACTTGAAGCTGACCCTTTATCCAATAGCGATAAAATTCGAGAACAACCTAACCCAATGACGTCAAACTCCAAAAATAAAAAAATAAAAAAATGTGAAAGGCGAATCGGATTCAGATAAATGAATGAAGGAATTTTGACGCTCAATAAATTCGACTATCTAATCCAAAATACAATACGTTTTTCAAACAAATAACCAACAGATAGATAATAAAAAGAAATATTTTTGTAATTTGAAGCTGTTGATCATTTTATTGATTCATTTCTCAATCAAAAGAAAATCATGAGAACTGCATACATTGAACTGATTGAGAAAGGTAATGTTTTATTTTTAAAGTTGTGAATTTGAGTAGAACTAAGATGTATGAATATAATTTACCTTTGGTTAAATGTTTGCCGGCACTCATAGTAGAAAATTTAGTAATAAAAGTGTTTAATAATTTAACTTTGGATAAAATTGATAAGGATTTTTTTTTGATAAATTGATTGCTCGTTGGGAAATACGGATGAAGGCGTTAACACTTTCGGTTGCACAAAACTTTTATCGGTGTCGTCGACTGTCGGCTAAAAAATTCTTTCAACTGACTTAACTTGACTTGTAACTTGAGTGCAATTCGAAAGTTGAAGTTGGCTTTGGTTGGCAGAAAAAAAAACAACAAATAGCATTGTGTAGAGAGAGCTTGAGTGAAATACGAATGAGTGGAGTGGTTTTGGATGACATTTTGTTTTGAAAGCTCGATTTGATGTGTCAAATGGGATGTGTTCGTAGATTGTGTGTATTAGGCATAGTGTAATTATTTTCTACATGCTGCGATTTTTAGATAAGTTCTGTCAGTATTTTTACGGGCAGACTTTTGCCTCTCATTATAGAATGTAAATGAGAAAGGTATTCATGCAAATGCCGCAAACGCTGATATAAACCTCAGAAATTTATTACAAATGATCTGGTTTCCGAAGTTTATCAGGGTTTCTCACCATTGCATGAATACCCCTACTATACCAGGTTTTAAGACTTGCCCAAACCAGAGTGCGACACAACAACGCCAAAATTTATTTACACAGCTTCATATGAGAGTACCCACACCAAATGCGATTAAGCACAAAACGTTTTTCATATAAAAATCGTGTCGCAAATGTCGTGACGCACTGTCGCACTTTGGTATGGGCAAGCCTTTATGTGCCTCAATCTTTATTCCAGGGCACTTCTCAATTTAGCACGCTCCTGCAATTTATTATGATAAGTAACCACTTGTTGAGTAAATACAACTTACGAACAAAACAAATACGTACAATTAATTATGAAATAAGTCTTGGACCGGTATTCACCGAGCGTTTATAACTAAGGCCGATATTGATCAAGCACTCATAAAGTTGAGAGCGCTGACTCCAAAAACACCGATATGAGCGTTCATAACTTAAAAATATGAGCGCTTGGTGAATACGCCTTAAAGGCTTGCCCAAATCAAAGTGCGACAGTGCGTCACGACATGTGCGACACGATTTTTATATGAAAACGTTTTGTGCTTAATCGCATTTGGTGTGGGTACTCTCATATGATGCTGTGTAAATAAAATTAAGCGTTGTCGTGTCGCACCGTCGCACTTTGGTTTGGACAAGCCTTAACAACAGTTTTGTTTTTTTTACACTTGAAGTGATGGTTAAGTTTTTTAAATATTGTAGTTATAAAATTAGTATTCAAGTTTTTGACTTCTTTGCGATGAATATGTTTTTGCTCCTTTTTCGTGTATTTTGAATTTACCTAGCCGACATCATGGGGTAAGTACATACCATGGAAGTTGGTTTTGGTTTTTGGCTTAACAAAATAAAGGTAGCCCTGAAAATTGAAAGAAAGAGTTTTAACCAATTTTCATTACTTCAAGGTAAAAAATACAAGTGACATTAATTACAAAGCCTGATGAGCTCTTTACGTTGCCGTTGATTGAAAGTTGAACTTTCGTTTTTATAGGCCGCACCTACCCCACCTTACCTTATCTACTTTTGTTCCTATAACTTTGCAGCCAATATAAAAGTCGGGGTTTATTGTTTAGCTCATCCTTGCTAGCTGAAAAAAATCGTGGCATTTTAACTACTCACCACATTATAGACAAGAAACTACAAATCGGCCATACAAATTTTAAAAAGTTATTCAAAATAAAAAAAATAATTTTTTAAATATTTTTTTTATCTTTCATGTTTCAATTTTATTTGAATTTTCTTAGGTGCGTGACTATATTCACTAGTTAACTTTTTTCTCTAACTGGCATACTATTTAACTTATTTTAACTTTAGCTGGATTGAGTATTTTGCTTATTTTTCGCCAAAAATATACTAAAACTATAACTGTCAAAGAAATAATCAAAACTGCTAAAGTTAGAATAAATAAAAGACAATCCAGAGAATTAGCTTGGAAGATGTTAAGTCTCTCTGCATGTGATTTAAGATGGTAAGGATTTGGATTTTGCAATAAATATTCAACCCACCAGACAGCAGTATCTAGGGGTTTCATTGGTCTATTTCTGAATTGATTAGATTTTTCTTTAATATTTTGACGCATTTGAGGATCTTCAATAACTTTTTTGATAGCTTTAACAAGGTCCTCTGTTGTCATGGAGAGAAAATCTAGTTTAACTGCTATACCAGCATCCACTGACTGTCGTAGGTTCTTAAAAAAAAATATTTGTGAAAAATATTAGTACAAAAATATAAATATAAGTTACCCTATGTTGGTCGAAAAATAGTGGCACCCCAACCATCGGAACTCCACGCCACATTGCTTCCTGAGAGCTAAGTCCACCAGCGTGTGTAACAAATGCTTTAAGCTTAGGATGAGCTGATGGAAAGAAAAAAAAAAGTCATTTTTGTCATTAATTTTATGGAAAAAATAAAGGGTTTTTATCTTACCAAGCATATCACTTTGTGGGAAATTTGTTTTAGCTAAAACGTTTTCTGGAAGTGCGCGTTTTAAGTATTGCACATCAAATTTCCACATAAAATTGTACTGCGGCAACTCTGCCATTGCATTAACAATCACATCGACTTGTTCTTCAGTAAAGTCTTGACTTTTCATATTTGTCCCAAAGGAAATGAAGATAGCGCCATTTTGTGTTTTATTCAAAAATTCATTCAGATCTTTGGGAAGTGGTTTTGGTTCGAGCATTTGCATTCCTCCAACTTCAATAATATTCGGAGGAAGTGGTTCAACGAAATTGATTGCTGGATGAGAATTCACTAACGCTATGGCAGTGTGCTTTGAAATGTCTCCAATGTACGACATATTACTAGAGAAATAAGGTCGAACTAGTGCATCAATTCTCGGCACGAATACCAAACGCCGATACCTAAATGAAATAACGGTTTACTGGTTTATTTGAGTTCACAGTAGGGATGTTCATGTTAACGTGGTAAATAAGCAAATGAGGTGAACAAATTGTGAAAAAAATCTTTTCTAATGAAAATTTTGATAGCCTTTTACCATATTTACCACGTTTACACAGAGTTTACGCTGTTGCATGAATACCCTAAGTCCATAGTGATATATTAACTTACGCAGTATCAGCTATAAAAATCAATGTATTCTCAAGTCTTTGCCAAAAGTCCATAACAGGAGAATAAGTTGTTGAATGATAAGGAATGTATGCAGGGAAGTAATGATTTGACATTAAGTCCATGGTTATTGGTGGATTATGAAAAGCACTCATTCCAATCAATGGCGGATAATTGAATTTATGCACAAATCCCAGTAAATACGGTCCAATTATATAATCATAGAGTATCACATCGAATTTAAAGTTATCCGGATAATTTAGGAGCGTCTGCATACCCTTTGACTTGAGAATTAATTCCATGGCTTGTAATTTCCGTCCATAGTAAATTGGAATGAATTCAAAAACACCCATTCCAATGTATGATGTTACACCAGTTGCAGAATATCCTTCTTCCAAGTGAATGTAATGCAAATTTGATGGAAGTTTTTCAGTGGATCTTGGCAGATCCACAGAAAGAACAGTTACATTGTGTCCTAGCTCAGCAAGCCGATGCATTAGAACACTGTTCCTGTAACAAAATTTTAGTTTAATAACAAACTATACAAAAAGTGTATAAAGATATAAGAAATGGAAACACAATTTGTGTAAACACCAAAATTTGTGTACAAAATTTTGTATTTTGGTCATCAAAATATACAAAACAATCTGAACGACAAATTGCATGACAGCAAGTAGGTAACATAAAAACACGATTTGTGTACCATTTGGAGTCTTCCGATTTCCGAATTGTGGTTCAGATGGTATTGCGGATTTATATGTATAACTAAAATACACAAATTTTTGTGCAAACACAAGTCGTGTGATCTAAGCTTCAAAATACACATTCTAAGTAGGGTAAAAGGGGGTAAGTACATGAGTAAGGATCAAAAATTCAAACACTTTAAATACACAAAATAAATAGTTTGCACTTTTTAATATCACAAATTAACAATACAAATAACTTTGTGCTCAAGTGTTTACCATATATGATGACTAGGTGAAGAAACACCCATTAGACCCAAAATATTCGCACCATTTGCATTACAAATTAAATAACTTATTACAAAACTAAGTAATCCAATCAAAGAAAACATTTTTGTTTTGTTTTCTTGATTTATGACATAAAAAAATAAAAACAAATCAAAAACAGAGATCTACTCTAGAAGAATACCAGCACACAACTAAATTTTTTGGACTAAATTCTTCAATCAACGAAATCGAAAACGTTGACAGGTAGACAAGAAATTTAAATAGTAATTTATTTATTTATTCAATATTTTATTAACATCAACAACACACATTTCTAGTTTAATAACCAGAATTCTTTAAAAAAAAACAGAAACAAAGCTTCTAGATTTTTATTTTTATATTCTTGAAGCTAGACTTAAAGGTCATAATAAAGACATAAATTGAACGTGATCAATTTTTTAAATCACAAACATCGAACCAAAATAATTCATCGATGAATTAAATGTTCATCACTTGCAGTTTATCTTAATGTGAAAAATTATCAACTTTATTATGAGTACCAAAATGTGCTAAGAGTATTTTAATCTTTTTAATATAATTAAGGTCCAAAAAGACACTATCTGCCATTTCACTTTCTAATGGGTTTTCTTAATTTTATTTAAATTCTCAACGATGAGTAATTTTAAAATGTCACAATAAAGTAGGTTTGGTATAGGTACTTGTACTAGAAATACTGAACTACACATTCTAAACGCTGATGTTATTCTATGTTTCAAGAACTTTATTTTCTTGAATTAAAAAGAAAAAAAGAAACACTACTACGCTATTAATAGCTCATTTAAAAATACTGATTTGAAATAGAGAAATAAATTGGAGTGGGAACCTGTTTCAGAGTAAGAACGAAGTTAGATGACAAGTAGTTGGTGTGTCATATAAATTAGGTACTTCTTTTTTGCAAAAGTATACCTACATATAAATTTTGCATAGTATTTTTATATTAATCTTGAAATGTTTGGATATTTATATGTAATTTTGTCGGTGTTTTATGATGTACATAAATAATAAAAATATGTGAATTTGTTATACAATTTGTATTAATTAATAATATATAAATTTTTAAATTATGTATTTAATATGGGGAGCATTAAGTTTTAGTGCCCCATTGATAAAATGTTGTATTAACATAAAAATTTAAGATTTTGTTTAAATAAAAAAAAATAAAAATAATAATAAGCGTTCCGGGAAATAATGAAGCCATAAGAAAATATTCGCAAAACCACTGATGTGTTCTTAAATCTCTTTAATTCTGAATTGTGTATTATTACAAGCCTTCATTAATCAAATATGACTTAATATCGGTTTGTATATGATTATACTCCTTACAAAACTACGTTTTCCTGATATTCGAAAATACCTACGAAATATGTACATACATAATTTTTCTTAAACTTTTTTCAAATTTTTATCACTTATTTTACAATAGGACTACATATTCAAGGCATATTTGCATTAGATTTTGACTTAACATACCAAAAATATTCAAATTTGTATTGAAAATACTGTATAACTAAATCGTAGCCCAAAAGCGTTCCCGGAAATGACGTAACCGAACATGACGTTTTGATCATTATCCTTTATTTTCTTTCTAACAAAATCAAAAGAAATATTTTTGGGGTTCTTTTGTAGCAATCTCGATTTTACATCCTAATATTGACAACATATTATGGTTTTAATCTTTATTCATCCCAAAACAGGCGTTCGTGGAATGACGCTTAATTGATGTACGCTTCTTATATGTATATCAAATTGAATTTCAATTACCACTTTATATTAATTTATTTATGCGGAAAACTATTTATGTAGCAATGTATTACAACTCAATGACATATCACAAAAGACCATTTATAGCGCCATCTGTCCGTTATATAATTAAAAAAATTGCTACTTTGTCACTGTAACTATATTCAGAAATATTTCTTCGGACAATTTTTATTTAAATAGAATTAACGATTTTTCTCATTCTTCTTGTAAGGTGCTTGAGAATTCTTGAAGAAAATTTGGCCTATTGTTAAGAACAGGTAGGTAAATTCAATTGATTTTAATGCATTTCTTATCTACTTAAATTTCAGTTTTTGATTTTGGAAGCGATCCCGGAATGATTTTTCTGGTATATTAGTTGGAATAAAACAAAAACTTAAATCTGTTTCAAAGAAAGTGAATACATTCGGAGATTCATATCAATTACTTTAGCAGCCTTTTCATAAGTAAATTTCAACTCAATGTAATTTTAATTTAAAAAAAAAAGCCATTCATTTTAATTGAAAAACTCTTTTCTTCTCTTTTCTAATGGTAACACCATATAGCATTCAAAATAAAATTTTGTGTTTCCATTTTAAATGTGGTGTACATTTATAATTATTTTACAATCTTTTTAGTTTTTCTTTATTTTTTTTGACTTTGTTCCACTGATTATTCCCCAAGAAAATATCAGCAATTTCAATAGAAAGAAGGAGGCTAAAAATATGACTATCAAAATAAAGAACAAGCAATCCAGTGAATTCGCCTCAAATATGTTCAGCTTATGTGCGGGTGATCTCAAATGGCTTGGATTTGGATTCCTTAGCATATACTCGACCCACCAAACAGCAGTATCCAAAGGTTTCATAGGTCTATCCTGGTATTGTTTGGCTTTGACTTTAGCATTTTCTCTCATTTGTGGATCTTCAATAACTTTCTTGATCGCTGTAACTATATCTTTGGTGGTCATGGTTCTAAAATCAAGCTTCACAGCTATTCCCGCTTGCATAGACTGTTCTACATTCTTGAAAATAAAAAAAAACTGTGAAAAGATTGAAAATTGGTCTAAATAAAATCGAACCCTGTGTTGATCGACAAAAAGTGGCACCCCAACCATTGGAACTCCACGCCATGTTGCTTCGTGTGAACTTAGGCCACCACAATGAGTAACAAATGCCTTCAAGTTAGGATGGGCTGGAAAATTGATAAATAGAGTTAAACCTGCTCAGAATCAATTACCGAACCGTTTTACCAAGGACATCGCTTTGCGGATAGAACGTTTTCACAAGAACATTCTTGGGTATTTTTTCCTTCAAATACTTGACATCAAACTTCCACATAAAATTATACTGACTCAGTTCAGCCATTGCATTGACAATCGTGCGAACTTGTTCTTCAGTGAAATCTTGAGGCTTCATGTTGGTTCCGAATGAAAAAAATACAGCTCCATTGGTGGATTTATTCATAAACTCTGCCAAATCGTTTGGTAATGGTTTGGGATCAAGTATTTGCATTCCGCCAACTTCAATGACATTTGGAGGAAGAGAATCCACATAGTTGGTAGCAGGATGTGAATTAACAAGAGCTATTGCTGTACTTCGAGCAAGGTCACCTATATATGGGATGTCATTGGAAAAATATTTGCGTGCCAAGCTATCAAGTTTAGGTGCAACAATTAATCGGCGATATCTGTTACAGGAAACAAAAATTGTGCAATGACGTCATAAGTTTGAAAATAATTTAAAAGTCAAATACCCACCCAGTATCATAAATAATGAGAAGAGTATTTACAAGGCGTTTCCAGAAGTTCATTTCTGTTCTGTACTTTGTTGCATGGAATGGTATGTAAGCGGCTAAGTAATGACTGGCCATATAATCCATGGTAATTGGTGGATTGTGAAACGCACTTAGGCCAATCGATGGCGGATAGTTAAATTTGTGCAAAAATCCAAGTAAATAAGGTCCCGCTGTGTAATCATGTATAACCAAATCGAACTTAAAATTATCAGGATAGTCTAGCAGTTGTTGAAAACCTTTGGACTCGAATATAGCTGAAGCCGTTATAACAACAATTTCATTTAATAGACCAATCTCCTTGAAAGGTCCAGCAGCTATGAGTTCATTTATATAATTGTCATCACTTTGCTCGTTAATTGAATATCCTTTTTCCAAATGAATATAATGAACACTTGGTGGAATTTGTTCATTTGGTTTGGGTATATCAACTGATAAAATTGTAACATTGTGGCCTAGTTCACCAAGTCTGTGCATTAGAATACTATTCCTGAAATAAATAAATTAACAAAAACTATTGGATAATGGAATATTAGATTAACTTTAATTAAGCATACAAACCAAACATGATGACTGGGTGATATAAATGGCATTAGACCCAAGATATTAGCACTATTTACGACAGAATTGTAATATGAACCGCATAGGAGAACTAAAAAGATCGACTTGTAATCCATGTTTCCGAATTGCTTGTGATGTTGTAGGTAGTCTTTTTTTAAACTAAATGTACGATACAGCTTTATCAGTTCATGTACCCTTATTCATAAATTAACTTTTATATTTAAAGATTAGATTCAAATTTGGGTATTTGTTTATTTTGTTTGAGAAAGAGAAAACAATATACTAATGACATTAGCGTGCGGAAGTTATTTAAAAAATAAATGTATTTTTAAAAATGTCTAAAGAAATAAATTATACGAATATTTGAAACGTGTAAAACGCGCGTAATACGCGCGTAAAATACATGCAAAATGCACGTAATGCGCATTAAAACGCAGGTAAAACACGCGTAAACGCAAGTAAAACCCGCGTTAAATTGCAGCAATTTTTTAATTTTATTCAGAAACTACGATAAATAAATCCTTTAACTTATCGCATTTGGTTTTTAAAAAAATAAGGCCATTGAATTTTAGAAGAAAAACTTGGATCTTACCTATAATGTAAGATTTTGAAAAAAAAAATCAGATACAAATTTGGTGGGATTTTTTTTTTTTAATTTTGATTTTGAAAATTATTTCTTATAAACTTTTTTTTTAAACTAACTTGATTTAAAACTAAAATAAAAAAAAGTGTGTTCTGGCTATAGAAAAACATACATATATTGTTCTCAAACCTGAACGGATGAAAATAGACTAGTTGTTTTCCTTAAACAGACCTAGATTTTTTTTGGCATAAAAAAAAGGGGGAAAAAAAGGGGAAAAAAGTTAGTTTTATGTATTGGTTACGGTGATTTGAAAATATAAACATCAAAATATGGTACCAAATTGTGATAATAAAAAGGTTTTTATTAAAACCAACATTACGATGACAGAGAAGTCCAAAAAAGTAGTTTTCGTCATGCCTTCCCGTCGGTCTGAGCGTCTGTTCGTCTGTTTGTCTATGCGTCCATCTGTACAGAGAGCCACAGCCTAATCGGGTTGACGGATTTGCATGAAATTTGGTACAGATTACTTTTTTGTTCAACGTTTTGTTTTTTAGTTTTTATCAAAAAAATCGAATAACGGAAATTTGATGAACACGCATTTCAAGAAATTTACGATCATTCTTATTTGTTTCCGTATATATCATTACTGGCTCAACTAATTACGTTTTAAACTTGTCACCACGTTTTTCTCATCATTTAAGTAAAAGTATTGTGTATCTAGTTTTTCAAAAAAAAAGAGTTTGGAAAAAAAACTTAACCAAAAAATGATTTTCTTCGGTATTTTTTGTTTTTATTTTTCAATATAAAAATACATATAATATCTTTTAACTACGCGATCAAGTTCGTGCGATCCAGTCGTGCATTTTATTTTCTCTCTGTTTTTAATTTTTTGACTGTAGAAATAGTTGAAAGAACAATTTTACTGTTGAGCTGATAATTTTTCGTTCTTAAAAATTGTTTACAATGTCAAAATTGTTATATGAAGAGCAATCATTTTAAATCTTTAAAAAATTTAAAATAAATTGATCGCGCAAGAACTTTTTTCATCCGACTTCAAATACATAATACCTTTCAAAAGAAAAACAACTGACTTCAAATTTAAATAGAAATAGAAATAGGATAATGTTGGGTCATAAAACAAAAAAAAGTTTAATCTCAAAAATTCTGTTAATTTTAATTTATAATAAATTTATAAATATAAAATTCTAGAAAATCAAGTTTTTTTTAAATATGTATAATGATTTCTTTTTGCAAATGTTAGACCACCAGAAAAACATAATCATTTGGCTGTTAATACGCAACTGTTTTAAATTCATTTAATTGTTAAAAAAACCTCAGTTTTTGAGTGTTTTTTTATCGTTTTAAAAATCAGCGAATTAACGAACAATTCTTAAAGTAATTATAGATAAAAAGACATGTGCGAAAAGTGTAATATTTTTGAAGGAATACGTTTTTTTGGTATATTTTTTTACCGTTTTCGATTGTTTTTTTTTTTTATTTTTAGCATTATTATTACTAACATTATTCAGAATTAGAAAACAAAAAGCAGAATTGGAAAAAAAATTCTTATTTCATAATTTTTTTAATGTAGGTGAGTCGAGATAGTGGTCAAAATATTATTTTTGTTATGTCAAATCACAACTTTTAACATATGTATGACCATATTTGCAAATATTCAATATAAGCAACGATTAGTGAAAAATGTTGTACCTAATCAGTTGAAGCGAAGTGTAAGATAACAGAGTTTCTTTGAAGCATAATATAATAACAGAATTTCATTGTTTTTATTTCCACATTGAAATCTAACGGATTACAACTCCATGTGGGTGAGCAGAATGAATAATATCAGCATTAGCAAATCTTGCCTACATTTATGTATACTTAAAATCCCAGCCGTTTTTTAATTTTTTTTCCAGGTGTCCAGAACATTTCAAATTTTGAATTTAACTTGTCACTATTTTGTTCAAGAAAAGCATGATAGTTGAATTAAGATAAAAGCTGAGTAGTGACTAAAATCAATGCAAATAATTGCAGATATACGAAGAAAATGCATTCTTCTTCTGTAAATTTTTCAATAGTCATTAAATGTACTTTTACTCAGTCCGCTACTGTACAATTTAGTGCGCCACTTTATCAGTAAATATAGACTACATTAAAAATTGTAATTATTATAGAAATAGAAAAGCATCCACACGAATGCATCATAATAGTACATTTTGTTTATTTCATTCAGTCATTTCTAGATAATCATAGAATACAAACGTTTGTCCGTCGTAAAGTTAACTGTAATAACTGCTTAAACATGCTTGCAAAAGTATTTTATATTTTAACAAGTGTTTTCGTGATATTGAATAACTATATTGTTCAAGTTGAAAGTGCTAATATACTTGGATTGTTGGGCATGACATCTCCAAGTTCACAAATATGGTAAAGAATTTTAATAGAAAAAAATAAATTTATACATTAATTTGCTTATGTTATTCAATTTTTGTCAGGAATACAGTATTTTTACACAAACTAGCTGAAATTGGTCACAATGTTACTATTCTCTCAGTAGATTTGCCCAAAGCTAATGAGAAACTCCCAGCAAACATTCATTATATTCATCTGGAAAAAGCCTATGTAATGTACGATAGTGACAAGAGTGATGGAAAAAAAGTCGATATCGTATCCTACATTGGAGTTCATAATCCATTTAAATCAATACCAACATTTTATGCATTTGGAATAGAAACTTGTAAAGGAATTGTATCATCGAAAGGTCTACAGACTCTTTTAGACTATCCAAATGACTTTAAATTCGATTTGATACTGAATGACTATACTCTGGGACCGTATTTGCTGGGATTCCTACACAAATTCAACTATCCGCCATTGATTGGCCTGACAGCGTTCCACAACTCTCCACTTACAATTGATGCTATGTTTAACCATTACTTTCCCGCTTATGTGCCCTATCATTCGACTATTTATAGTACCGAGATGAATTTCTTTCAAAGGCTTGAAAATACTTTGATTTTTATTGCAGACACAGCGTAAGAATTTTTTTAATAAATTCACAGTAACATTTTTCAACAACTTTCGGTACAACGTATGTAGGTACCGCCGTTTGATATATTTGCCAGCCATTGATTTCATAATGAGACCCTATTTCGAAGAAGGCACTCCATATTTAGGTGATCTATCAGCACATACTACTTTATCAATGGTCAATTCACATCCAGCAATTGATTATGCTGAATCATTGCCTCCGAATGTTATCGAAGTTGGAGGAATGCAAATTTTAGATCCCAAGCCTTTGCCAAATGATCTGGAAGAGTTCATGAATAAAAGTCGAAAGGGTGTGGTTTTCATTTCATTCGGAACAAATATGAAAAGTGAAGACTTCGGTGAAGAGAGAGTTCGAATATTTTTAGGGGCGATGACTCAGTTGCCTGAGTATAACTTTATGTGGAAATTTGACAAAAAGTATCTTAAGACGAAGCTGCCAGAGAATGTTCTCGTGCAAACATTCTTTCCACAAAGAGATATTTTAGGTAAGAAATCAAAGGTCAACCAATCGAATAGTAAAGAGCTTATTTGACCCTATTTTACCTGAACAGTTAGAAGAATTTTGAGTATTACTTTAAATTTACGATTCTTTGGTGAAAACGGTCCTTATCCATAAGTGTTATCTTTTATTGTAGCTCATCCCAAAATTAAAGCATTCGTAACACATTGTGGTGGTTTAAGCTCTCAAGAGGCAACATGGCGAGGTGTTCCCATGATTGGTATTCCTCTATTTCTCGATCAGCACAGGGTACAAAATTAATATATAAAACTTTAACACCTCTTAAAAATTCCATTAAACTGTATTTTTTTTTTTCAGAATTTACGTCAATCAATGCTAGCTGGTGTAGCAGAAAAAATTGATTTTCTAACAATGACAACTACTATTCTTCGAGATACTATTAAAAGAGTTGCTGAAGATCCCAAAATGGCGGAAAATGTTCGAATTCGTTCTCAACAATTCCGTGATCAACCAATGAAACCATTAGATTTGGCAATTTGGTGGGCAGAATATTTGCTAAGAAATCCAAATCCCTATCATCTAAAGTCAGCAGCAAGTAATCTTAATATATTTCAGGCACATTCATTGGATGTACTGTTATTTGTATGGACAATATTTGTGATATTGATTTTAGGTTTGATTAAACTGTTTTTTGTTGTTATAAAGTGTTTTGATAGAAAAAATCAAGTAATTGAAAAATTAAAACAAAAATAAAATTAATTTAAAGAATAATTTATTTAATTTCATCAGGGCCATTAGGTTTTGATCCGGAAAAAATACTTTACAGCTTTATGTATTGTTGGAAATTTTTTCGCAGCAATGACTTTATTCATGTTCTAGAAGTCCCAACGATTTCTATTCGGGGCTTGACAACATTTTTGAAAAACAAAACATATATTGCAATTATAGGGTTTACTATATCTTTCAAAGTAATTGAATCGGTGAGTGTAAGAACAGTACAAGTGTACAAGTCCAAAGGTCTTGTATAAAAATGATTGATTTTGACTTTGAATAAAAAAAATCGTAAATAGGGTCAGTCACTCAGAAAAATAATCATTGTTATTCCAAGAACTTTTTATTGTGTAATATTGTGAATTAATAATGGTTCACTCAACAAAATGTTCTTGTAACAACAACAAATTTTTAATTTTTGAGGAGCCAAAGTGTCAGTTTTACAATCAAATTCTTGATAGAACAATTTTATCATTGTTAAAAAAAAAATTTAAGAGCAGAAAATCGTTAGCCCAACATTAAAATTGTTTTGTCAATTATTTCTAATATCGACATATTCTTTTACGCACACTTTACATTGTTGGCCCAACAACTTGTTCTTGAAGTAAAAATTACTTTTAAGAATACCATAGTTGACATCAGAATAAGTTCCTAGGCCAAGACATAGAAATATATTTTCTTAATCTAGTACATTTTCTTACTTTTATGTGCATACAAAAGTCATTTTGACAGCTTAGAATGTTAAGTACTTTGGTTCATTTTAACTGACCCAAAGTATACAATTTTTAACTTAACAATGGTTTTTTCTGAGTGGTTAAATAGAAAAAAATTACTTTTTACCTTGATTCTAATTCTGATAAGTAACAATTTTTTTAAATCACCCTACCAATATTTTGACATTTAAGAAAAACATCCTTTCCCCCAAAATATTTCCTTCATTCTAAATCTTATCGAAGGGGTTTTCTGAAGAAAAAAAAAAATGAAATTGAAAAAATAGGAATTTACATAAAAATATAACGCACGTACATTAGAACGCACACTTTTCTTGTTTAGTCATATCGTTTCATTGTCCAGTCGTTGAAATAATAAATGTATCTTCATTATTTTATATGGTCTTGAAATGAGCCGACTTTTACAACCCTAGTGTATTTTTGCCTTGAGTTCTTTTAAAAGCTTTCAAGATTAAATTTAAATTTCTTTGATAAGAAAACCAATTACCTGAAAATCAAACATATACAGAGACTAAAAAACTGTTATCAAACTTACCCACAAATGAAATGAAAATCTATGTTCCTACCTGATAAATCAAATCGAATATTCAAGGCAGATTAAAAGAGCCGCATAATCAATTAATAGACAATCTTATTATTTCTATCATTTAATAAAATATAACGATTAACACACAGGTCAAAGTTCGAAGAAGTTAAAAATAACTACTTATTAGTTAAACATTGTGTCTGGCCTATCTATCTATCTATCTTCAACTTAAACCCATCTGGATTAATAAATGTGCTTGTGGAACACGTTATTCTTTTTTTTTATTTGAAGCTATTTACAATTAACTAATAAAACAAGATTAGGAAATTATTATTATTTTATTTCAATTTTGTTATGAGAATGATTTTTGTAGGTCCATTTGTTTCTTTTGTTCTGCGGTTTGGTCAACTCCGTGTTTGCAACTGAACCGATAAACTTTTTTTGTAGGGATTGCTATCCCTTTAAATAAACCTGATCTAATGAGGTCCTTGGATCTTACTTATGCAAGGGAGTAACTAATCCAAGTGTGCCAACTCACAAACTGATAGATTTCAGTCAAAATTGTTAATCATCACTGAAACATGGTAGATCGTAACCGAAACATGGTAAGTAGATCACATTCAAAATTGGTAAATCATAGTAAAAGCTGATAAATCACAGCTGAAACTTGTAGATCGCAGACAAAACTAGTAGATCATAGACGAAACTGGTAAATCTCAGGCAGATTTGATAATAAGTTTCAGGAGACCCCATATTTTCTACCACGAAACTTTTCGGTCGAAACAGACGAGAACTTTCGATTTCAAGAATAGAAAGAAATTGAGATCAGAATTTATAATAATTCGACACAAATTTTGTTGTCTCGGTGCATTATTTGTATTCGTATAGATATACTGTTGACTCTAACTCCATAAATTTTGATAATTCATAGTGATTGTCTCGCAGAATTTCTTTAGTTTTCTTTATTCAATTATTTATATCACAAATGATAGACAGTTGTTTACAATATTAAATGGACAGCTAAAGATGCTACCGCCCGTCAGTTATAATACGGAAACTATCAGCAATAAGTAGTTTACAAATAAAATAACAAATTATTATTATCAAACAAAACATATTGATTTAATAGTCTAATCAGGTTTAAATAAAAACAATGCATTGTCATTGTCATAGATTACATCAGACTATATACTAAATAGCATCAAGAGAATACTCAAATTAACTTAACAACACATTTTAATAGATTCCAATGATCAAGTGTTAAAAGCTAAAACATGTTGGAAACGATTTTTTTAAGGGTAATTATATTGGTTTGGTATTTTAAAATGCAATTTAAAATCAAAACCAAAGAGATACTAATAATTTTGCTGAGAAAAAACAGAAGAAAAACACAAAATTGAGGTATCTACCATCTAAAATACTTCGTCTATGATTATCTCTAAACCGAAATGTATACATTATGTCTAAGATAAACTACAAAATTACATTACATTATATTAAGATTAACATATAAAAAGAATAATTCCTTGGATGCAACCATGAAATATAAGATCAAATACATACGACTTAATGGTCAGTTTAATTTATTTTGTGTGTTATCTGTTCGTAACGAGTAGATTATGCAAACAGTGGCGTAGTTTAGAAAAAGTTAGTCGAAACTCGTTCTCGTTCTTTAAATGAATTTAAAAAATGGTTTTCTTGGTTTTTAATATGCTATATTATCTTACTTATGTAGAGAAAAAGTAGAGAATAGAATTCACTTGTTCTTGTTTTTTTAGTTTAATTTTCTTATAATATTTAAGAGTCTTAAGAGTTTTTCTTTAAAAATATAATTTATGCACAAACATTGAAAAAATGGCATGCAATTTTAATTGTTATTTTACAAACAAATTAGAACAAAACTAAAAAAAAAATAATTAACAAGTTTTCAAAAAACGTTGAAAAATTGTATAGTGCTTTGGAGTAATATTCAAACTACTCAAAAGTTTTTGTCTTAAAATTTTATTTGATATCGATTAAGTCGTTTACAAGCGCTACGGAAGCAGAAGAAAAACATTAATTGTACCGTTTATAAAGGTTTAGAAAGAAACCTTTTTTGATCACTTCAAAACGTCACAAAATGGCACTTTTCCCATATAATGTACTTATATGCCACTCTGTACTTGTATGCTAGCTAGTATAATAGGTGGTATACTGTAGATATATTCCTTGCTCGTTATTCCACTCACATAGGTACAGCTTAAGCCAAGCAAATATATACATTTTATTAAAAATAATCAGTCATTTATTATAATTACAAATTTTTTGATAACTGAGCATTTTACAAAACAATGTGGAGACATTTTTACTTTATTTCTAATTGAACGACAAATTTTTGTCAGCGTTTTTGCACGCTTGTTTTTATTACTACAAAGAACAATAAGTTATTAAGTATTTTGTTACTCTAATCGCACCATATTAAGACCAGAAACTTGAAAATCCGTTGCGTAGTTCTTTTGTTTTTAGGCATGTGAATGCAGAAAGTACGAAAAATGTTTTTTTGTTTTTGTTTTTGAAAAACAAAGTTTCAAATATTATGAATGTTCCTGTTTTTATATATTTTTTTTTTTTAGAGAACCATGACTCGTTATTTTTAAATGTTATAAAAAGTATACCAGCAGTTAAAATATTATCCAAAATAAAATTTTATCTCTTAAGAAAACATTAAATCTTAAAAATAACTAAAATTCAGGGGGTACTGGGACCCGCCTTATATGTGGTCCTAAACGAAACAAAATACTACTCTGCTAAAATACACGGACATGTTATTAAATTAAATATAATTTGAATTAAATTGTGATCTTACCAAAAAAGTTTTGGGGTAGTTTTGGTTTCTTTCATGTGTAATTCATGTTTTTGGGGTTACTGACTCCGAATATGAGGTTTGGCAACAAAATTTCGTGACCCAAATTTTGGCAAATTAAGTTTTCTTGAACTCTTAGGAACAGTTGTAGCCAAAAACTAATCCTTCATGGTAAAATTTTCTAAAAATTATTTCCACTTCACCTACAGCCTACACAAATACACATCCCATCGTTAACCGACAGAAAACAAATTGATGTTTCGTAATGTTGAAAAAAAAAACGACGTATGTGATTTATGTCTTTAAATTTCCAAAAGAACATGCTTGAACATGATTCCAGTTGCACTGATAGTATGGTTTTTATCAGTACTTAATTAAATTCTTTCAAATTAAAACAATTGTTTATGGAAAAATTAAGTTATCTTTTTTAATCTAAGTATTTTTACCAATTTTTAAAGTTTTGATAAACTAATATAAACAAATAACTGAACTCAAGTTTTATCAGCGTTAAGTATTTTTCGTAGGTTTTTTTTTATTTTTATTTAATTGTGAATTCGAATATTAGATTTATTTAAAATCGGTGAAAAATATCTCTTATCAGGCTTGATAGTTTGATTTCCACTTATTTATTTACAACGTGATATCTTATATACATGTCTTATTAAAAGGTTACTAAATATATTTATTTCAATGAAAATCAAATAGCTTTGTCATTTTGACTACAAGAAAAGGAAAACTAAATTGTTTCTGGTATTAAATAACATTACATCATTAATCTTAATGAAGTATTTAAATTAACAAAGTTTTTAAATTAAAACTTCAATTAACCATTTAAAAATTACGTATGGCAGTCCACACTTCAAAAACAATATTTCAACTTTTATAAACTTTATTTTTATTAGTTTTTCTTCATTTTTTTCGAATTTGTTGCACTGAATAATCTACAAGCAAATATCAACAATTTCACCAGTAAGAAGAATACCAAGACTATGACTAACAAAATAAAGAGTAAACAATCCAGTGAATTCGCCTCAAATATGTTTAGCTTATGAGCAGGCGACCTAAGATGAGTTGGATTAGGATTCCTAAGCATATACTCGACCCACCAAACAGCAGTATCCAAAGGTTTCATAGGTCTATCCTGGTATTGTTTGGCTTTGATTTTAGCATTTTTCCTCATCTGTGGATCTTCAATAACTTTCTTGATCGCCTTAACTATACCTTTCGTTGTCATGGTGGAAAAATCAAGTTTCACAGCAATTCCCGCTTGCATAGACTGTTCTATATTCTTGAAAATAAACAAAATACTATCATAAGAGCTGAAAATTTAACTTATAAAAACCAAAGTCGTATACCCTGTGTTGATCGGCAAAAAGTGGCACTCCAACCATTGGAACTCCACGCCATGTTGCCTCATGTGAACTGAGTCCTCCACAATGAGTTACAAATGCCTTCAAATTAGAATGAGCTGGAAAATTTATTAACAGAGTTAAAACTACTCAAAATCAATCACTAATTTTAAATCATTTTACCAAGAATATCTCTTTGCGGATAGAATGTTCTCACAAGAACATTCTTCGGTATTTTCTCCTTCAAATACTTGACATCAAACTTCCACATAAAATTATACTGACTCAGTTCAGCCATTGCATTGACAATTGTGCGAACTTGTTCTTCAGTGAAATCTTGAGGCTTCATGTTGGTTCCGAATGAAAAAAATACAGCTCCATTGGTAGATTTGTTCATAAACTCTGCCAAATCGTTTGGTAATGGTTTGGGGTCTAGTATTTGCATTCCCCCAACTTCAATGACATTTGGAGGAAGAGAATCCACATAGTTGGTAGCAGGATGTGAATTGACAAGAGCTATTGCTGTGCGACGACCAAGGTCATCTATATATGGAATGTCTTTAGAAAAATATTTGCGTGCCAAGGCATCAAGCTGAGGTGTAATAATTAAACGGCGATATCTGTTAACAGTAAAAAAGAAGCGAGCTATAATGATGTCGTTATTATGAAAAAAATAAAATATTTAACAAACCCAGTGTCGTAAATAAAAAGAAGAGTATTTTCAAGACGTTGCCAGAAACTCATTTCTGTTCTGTAGATTGTTCCATGGAATGGTATGTAAGCGGGAAAATAATGACTGGCCATATAATCCATAGTTATTGGAGGATTGTGGAACGCACTCATGCCAATCGATGGTGGATAATTAAACTTATGCAGAAATCCAAGTAAAATTGGTCCCATTGTGTAATCATGTATAACCAAATCGAATTTAAAGTCATTCGGATAGTCAAGGAGTTGTTGAAAACCACTCGATTCTAATACAAGTTTGGATATTGTAATAACTGCTTCATTAAACATATCAATCCCTTTGAAGGGTCCAGCACTTATAAATTCATTTATATCAATTTTAGCATCTCCTTGGGGATCGTAAATTGAGTATCCTTTTTCCAAATGAATATAATGAACACTTGGTGGAATTTTTTCATTTGGTTTTGGTATATCGACTGATAGAATTGTAACATTGTGACCTAGTTCACCAAGTCTGTGCATTAAAACACTATTCCTGATGGATTTATAAATACAAACAATTATTTGAAAGTACTAAGGTTATTATTTAATTAAGCACTTACCAACCATGATGACTGGGTGATACAATTGGCATCAGACCCAATATATTAGCACTATTTACAAGTGAACTATAGTAGCAACATAGAACAACAAAAACGATGGGCTTGTATTTCATGTTTTCGAACTGTGTGATATATTTTTGTTTAATCAAATGAACGAGCAACAACTGAATGAAGTTAACTAGCTAACTGCACTTATTTATGATACGTTAATTCATGGATTGGCATTTATAAATTGAAAGATTAGATTCAAATGTGTTTTGTTTTTATGTTTATTTGTATAGGGAAGAAAACAGTGATAAAAAACTTTTTGATGGCATTAGCGTGCGCAAGAAGTTTTGAGAGTTGGTATATTTTTTTAACAATTTTCTTGGAAATAAATTGTGGTCGTAGATCACAATGTTTCTATATTTGGTTGTTAATGTTGAATCTGTATGTTGTTAAGACTCCGATAGGAAGAAGGATAACGTGTTGTTTTTGTTTTACTTTTAAAATATTACAAGTTTTTTTGTTTCCGTTATTATTTTTTGGTGAAATATATGTAATCAAATTCAAATAAAAAAGGGCTGAGTAACCCCCACACTGCAGTAAGGGTTCAGTATTAAATGAAGCGTAGCCGTTTGTTCTTGAGCTATTTGAGTTTTTAACAGTTTTGGGGTGGTTTCGTTCTCGAGATATGGTGATCGAAAAAAAAGTGTCACGAACATACGAACGTACGTTCGCACGCAGACATATTTCTAAAAACGAAGAACTAAAACTCTAGCTACCTCAAAACGTCGAGAAATGTCAAAATTCACTTCGACAAATCGCTCCGATCACAATAACTTCCAATGGGAAGTTAAAAATACCGAAAGGCGAAAGTACCTATAAAGAAACTGGTAGAAACGTCTGTACCTTGTTGTCATTTATAATGAGATCCTGAGATTAAACTAAATTCGCTAAATGGATATTTTTGTTTAGGGTGTAGAAAATAATTATGATGCTACGAAAACTTGGTGCCATTGCATGTTATCAAAAAGTTTGTCTATAAAATTTGACCTTTTTGAATGTAAGATCTATTTTTTTTTTAAATTCTCATGTAACAAAGCGTAGAATTTCCGGTTGTATAAAAGAAAGAAGCAAACAAAAAAAAAGTTAACAAGTAATTTACCTAATAGTTTACCCAGTATCTAATGATACTTTTCAAAGTCCACCTCTGGGTATGATTTACAACATGATATCTTATCTATATTTCTTTTGCAATTGTAACTACTACTATAGCTAATGAGAAGCGAATTGCTTTGTCATTCTGATTAAAAAAATAGAAAACCTAACTTTTTCCTGGTATTTAATAATATTTCATCATTAATTCGTAACAAAAATTGCGACTACTTCTATATTAAGACATCATAAATTTGATAATGAGGTAGATATAGTGGAGGAGTTCCCATAAAAACACTGCAATATGATAAACAAAATGTAGGTACAGCACTGTTTTCACACTTGTCAGCACTTTTATTTATTAGATACAAAACATCAGTAGGAAATGTCATGGTGTGAGTTTGTCATATGGTTTATGCTTTGCAATTTTCACATAAATTTCAAATAATCTTAAATATAATGAATACAACTATTTATTCTATAGATTTTTCCTACGATGGAATTTCACGATAAGAACAGCCACAATCTTTGTTTTAAGTGGTTTTTGCCCCCTCTTCCATCCTCGAAATTCTTCCAGATGTCGTGATCAGATTTAACAAATAAATTTCTTGTTGAAACTATTCAACATAATGCTTTTCTTTGGTTTCAGTTAAAAAAAAATTACTTTCATATTTATATTTTGTTGACACATGCAATTTGAACTTAAAAAAAAACATTTCAAAAAGGCAAAGCGACCCCCGGAAAACTGTCGGGTTCCCTTTTTCTGTTGTATTTTCCTCTAATTTTGTATAATTTCCAAAAATCTATGTCGTAGTTCTGACATTGAAGCTTGTCACATAACCATTTGAAGTAATTTTTCCTTTATTTCTTATTGAACGACTAATTCTTGGCAGCGTTTTAACTCCTTTATTATCATTATTATTTAAAACAAGAACATAAAATATATTTTGTTATTCTATTGGCAACATTTGAAGACTACAGGTTTGAAAATCCGTTGCTTAGTTTTTCAATTGCAAGCATTTCAATGTCACAAGGTCAAAAATCAACCAAAAGGGTGATTTTGTGCTTTGGATGAAATGATGCGTACTTATGTATTTAAAGACACGAAAAAAACATTTAAAAAACTAATAAATCAAGATATCTGTACTTGGTTTAATACTTTCTCTTTTATTTTCTCAATTAAATTGCTGACAAAAATGGACACCATCTCCCGAATTAATTTTAAAATTCGAAAAAGAGGTGATGTGCCACTAATCATGTTCGATACTGGAAGGAACTATGCATCTTTACTGATTTTTCAATACTGGGTTTCCTTTGATAAATTATTTATCAGCCACTAAAACTTTGAATATTAAACTTTCAACTTGAATGTTTTAAATTTTTTATTTTCATTCTGGAGCGAGTATACTTCTTATCAAACAATATTTTAGAATTTAAGTTAAAAGAATTTAAAACATAATTAATAATATAAAAGTTGATCCGCAGTCAACTTAAAAAAAAAAAAAATATTCCAACTTAAAACAATTATTTATAGTTTTTGAGAATTATAAAAATCAGTTTTTCTTTAATTTTTTCGAATTTGTTGCACTAATTAATCTCCAAGCAATTACTAAAAATTTAACCAATAAGAAGATAGCCGAAACTATGACTATCAAAATAAAGAATAAGCAATCCAATGAATTCGCCTCAAATATGTTCAGCTTATGTGCAGGTGATCTCAAATGGCTTGGATTTGGATTCCTTAGTATATACTCGACCCACCAAACAGCAGTATCCAAAGGTTTCATAGGTCTATCCTGGTATTGTTTGGCTTTGATTTTAGCGTTTTCTCTCATCTTTGGATCTTCAATAACTTTTTTGATCGCCGTTACTATGTCTTTGGTTGTCATGGTAGAAAAATCAAGCTTCACAGCTATTCCCGCTTGCAAGGACTGTTGTATATTCTTGAAAATAAACAAAAATGTCAAAACAACTGAAAACTGAAAATATAAATATAAGTCATACCCTGTGTTGATCGACAAAAAGTGGCACCCCAACCATTGGAACTCCACGCCATGTTGCTTCGTGTGAACTCAAACCTCCACAATGAGTAACGAATGCCTTCAAATTAGGATGGGCTAAGAAATTAAAAGTAGAATACTCAAAAAAGTTCAAATTAATTATTGAATCTTTTTACCAAGAACATCTCTTTGGGGGTAGAACGTTCTCACAAGAACATTCTTCGGTATTTTCTCCTTCAAATACTTGACATCAAACTTCCACATAAAATTATACTGACTAAGTTCAGCCATTGCATTGACAATTGTGCGAACTTGTTCTTCAGTGAAATCTTGAGGCTTCATGTTGGTTCCGAATGAAAAAAATACAGCTCCATTGGTGGATTTATTCATAAACTCTGCCAAATCGTTTGGTAATGGTTTGGGATCAAGTATTTGCATTCCCCCAACTTCAATGACATTTGGAGGAAGAGAATCCACATAGTTGGTAGCAGGATGTGAATTGACAAGAGCTATTGCTGTGCGACGACCAAGGTCATCTATATATGGAATGTCTTTAGAAAAATATTTACGTGCCAAGGCATCAAGCTTCGGCGTAGTAATTAAGCGGCGATATCTATTAACAAAAATAAAACAGGTCTTAATGATGTCATAAAGCTTGAAGATAATTTAAACGTCAAACAAACCCGGTATCGTAAATAACAAGAAGAGTATTTTCAAGACGTTGCCAGAAATTCATCTCGGTTCTGTACATTGTTCCATGGAATGGTATGTAAGCGGCAAAATAATGACTGGCCATATAATCCATGGTAATTGGAGGATTGTGGAACGCACTCACTCCAATCGATGGTGGATAGTTGAACTTGTGCAAAAATCCAAGTAGAAATGGGCCCATTGTGTAATCATGTATGACCAAATCGAACTTAAAATCATTCGGATAGTCAAGGAGTTGTTGAAAGCCTTTCGATTCTAACACAACTGTAGCCATCGTAATGACTGCATCATTAAACAGATTAATTGATTTGAAGGGTCCAGCCGTTATGAACTCATTTATATCCAATTTGACATCTCCATCATTGTAGATTGAGTATCCTTTCTCCAAATGAATATAATGAACACTTGGTGGAATTTTTTCATTTGGTTTTGGTATATCGACTGATAGAATTGTAACATTGTGGCCTAGTTCACCAAGTCTGTGCATTAAAACACTATTCCTGATGGATTTATAAATACAAACAATTATTTGAAAGTACTAAGGTTATTATTTAATTTGGCACTTACCAACCATGATGACTGGGTGATACAATTGGCATCAGACCCAATATATTAGCACTATTTACAAGTGAACTTAGGCAGCCCCATAGGAGACAAAAAAAGATGGACTTGTATTTCATGTTTTCAAATTTCGTGTGATGTATTTCTGCTTGACCGAATGAACGAACAACAACTACTACTGAATCAACTTAACTCACTGATTGCACTAACTTATGATACTTTAATTCATAGATTGGGTTGTACATTGTGAGATTAGATTTAAATTTGAGTGTGTTTTTTTTTTTGTTTATTTGATTATGGCATACAGAACAAACTATAAATTAAAGGGCATTGGCGTGCGTAAGAAATTTCGAAAGTATATTTTTTTTAACATTATATTTACTTTTATTTCATTTAAATTAAACAAACTATATAAAATGTAGCAGTAGATTTGGTCAACTTGTTTGTTTTAGCAATAGCAAGCACTATAAAAATATGCTTTTTCTGTTCTACCTGTATGTTTTAGTAAGATCACTATCAACTTACAGAAGTTCCAAAGGGCTTCCCAGGTTTATAACTAAATGAGAAGCTACTGACTCTGCTAACTCTTTCCATTGTTTGTAAAGGGGTGGTTCCTCCCAATAGCGTGCAGCTCTAATCCAGTTTAAAGATCATAATGTGACAGCCTGTGAAATAACTATAATTCCACCTTATGAATTTAGTACTAACACACACAGGTTTTTGTTGTTTCATTCAAACCTTTAACTTCTTAAATTTTTTGTTGAAAAAGATGAATTTTTAGAAAACAAAATTTGAAAATCTTTGGAGCCGTTTTTAAGAAAATTTATTTTGTATGCATACATACATAAAAATACTCAAGCCTTTTGTTTAAAAAAAGTTCGTAAGCTATTTTCAATCAAATAATAGAATGTTCTTCTGAAACCAATTTCATTATCATGCTTTCGAAAAATCGAATTAAGAAAAAAAAAAAAAATTAACCTGTTTTTTTAGATCCTAAAATAATTTAAAAACTGCTGTGAACCTTTTTTGCAAAAATTGTCATCGAAATCTGTCGAGTCGTTTATGAGAAAATCAGAAAAATGGAAAACGGGTCTATAAGAGTACCTACGTACCTATCCTAAACATGCTCTACAGTACTTACCTTTATCGCATTTAATTATATGAGAGTACCTATCTTAATTAATTATTTCAAATAAATTGTTAATGCAAAAGAATATTATTGCTTATTGCAAAGAAATAAAGATAAGAAACAAGTGAAAAAGATAAAAACAAATTGTCTGTCCGATATATGATTTGCCTATGACATTCATTTGAGTAGACAAAAGAATAAAATACTCTTCTGTATAACAGATTTCTCAGTGATATGAAATGATCTTATCTTTTTTCCTCAATTGTTAGAACTTAACCTTGAATCTCTGATAAATAATTAGAACTCAAGTTTCAATCAAACCCTTTGTTTTTTTATGATAATGGTTTGTGATTTTTAGAATACATTAATGTAGGTATTTTACGGTGATTCTGATGTTTTTCTTTTAAAATAAGTAATACAAAACGCTTAAATTTTTTTGCTTTTAAAATTAATATTAAGCACCAGGCATTTTTCCCAAGTTTTCTAGGATTCCAGTTCCCAAAAGAGAAGTTAAAAAAACCGAACGATACGTCTCCTAAAGAAATCGCTCTTTATTTCCAAATTTGTAATTAAAATCAGCAAGAATTTAAGATCTTTTACAATTTCGAATCCTTGGATTTTTAGTTAATATGTTTCAAACAGAATTTATCTAATGAAACAGTAAATTTAAACTTCAATGAAGTAAATATATAACTTTTTCATTATTTTTAGTTAAAGTTTTATTTAATGAATTTTACTATCTGCTTGTTTTACATGGCAATTTATAGTATGTACATAATTTCAATATGAAAATTAGTTTTTCTTTAATTTTTGTGAGTTTGTTGCATTAATTAATCTCCAAGCTAATATTAATAATTTCACAATCAAATAAAATCCCAAAATCACAACTAATAAAATGACAAGTAAACAATCCAATGAATTTGCTTGGAATATATTCAGTTTTAGCGCTGGTGAACTCAAATGACTTGGATTTGGATTTCTTAGCACATATTCGACCCACCAAACTGCAGTGTCTAAAGCTTTCATAGGTCTATCTCGGTATTGTTTTGATTTTATTTCAGAATTTGCTCGAATTTTTGGATCTTCCATTACTTTTTGAATGCCTTCAACCAAGTCTTTGGTTGTCATGGTTGGGTAATTAATTTTCACTGCAATACCTGCTACCAAGGATTGTTGTAAATTCTTGAACAGAAAATAGGAAATTATTATAACAAAAGAAAAATCATAATTTCTTAAAAAAAAACTCACCCTATGTTGATCGACAAAAAGGGGAACACCAACCATTGGTACCCCATACCATACAGCTTCATGTGAACTGAGTCCTCCACAATGAGTAACAAATGCCTTCAGTTTGGGATGAGCTGAAATATTATAAAAATTGAAATTAGTTTTATTTTTTTTTAATAATCTTTCAATCTCTTACCAAGAACATCGCCTTGTGCATAAAATGATCTTACAAGAACATTTTTGGGAATTTTTTCCTTCAAAAAATTGACATCAAACTTCCACAAAAAGTTATACTGAGGCAGTTGAGCCATTGCATTCAAAATTGTACGAATTTGTTCTTGACTAAAATCTTGACCCTTCATATTGGTGCCAAATGAGAATAAAATTGCTCCATTCTTTGATTTATTGATAAAATCTTCTAAGTCTTTGGATAATGGCTTGGGATCACGTATCTGCAAACCACCAACTTCAATCACACTTGGAGGAAGAACATCCATAAAGTTAATAGCAGGATGTGAATTGACCAAAGCAACTGTTGTGCGTCTAGAAAGATCATCTAAATATGGCATATCCTTGGGGAAATACTGCCGTGCCATAGCATCAAGTTTTGGAGTAAGAACTAATCGGCGATATCTGTTTTTTTTTTTGTTTAAAGAAATTAAAGTTCTCATACGAAATAATGTTAACAAAAAAAAAAAGCCTACCCAGTATCATAGATTGTTACAAGAGTATTTTCAAGGCGTTGCCAAAAGTTCATGTCGGAGCTAAACATTGTTGAATAGTAAGGAACATAACCCGGGAAATAATGATTCGACATAAAATCAATGGTTGTCGGTGGGTTGGGAAATGGACTAATACCAACTAACGGTGGATAGTTGAACTTATGCAAAAATCCAAGTAAAATTGATCCCATTGTGTAATCATTTATGATCAAATCGAATTTAAAATCATCCGGATAGTCGAGGAGTTGTTGGAAGCCGTTTGATTTCAACACAACATCAGCCATTGTAACAGTTGCATCGTTAAACATTCGAACACCTTGAATTGGTCCAACATGTATGAACTCATTTATATCTAATTTGACATCACCATCTTCGGCGTAGATGGAGTATCCTTTTTCCAAATAAATATAATGAACATTTGGTGGAACTTTTTCATTTGGTTTGGGTATATCAACCGAAAGAATTGTAACGTTGTGACCTAGTTCACCAAGTCTGTGCATTAGTTGACTATTCCTGTTTAAAATGCAAAAAAAAGTATGGTGTTCAAACAAAATTGCAAAAAACACATATTTTCAAAATTATTCTCACCAAAGATGATGACTGGGTGATACTAGTGGCATTAGGCCTAAGATATTAGCGGCATTTGTGAGGTATCCATAGGAACCCAAGAAGAGTATAAAAAGGCTGAACTTATAATTCATATTTCTAAATAGCTGTTGTATAAAATTGTGCTATTTTAACAAGAAGTTTAACACGTCCAACTTAACTCCACAAACTAATAGCACAAACTACAAGTATTAAAAAATGCTAAGTCACAGGTTAGCTTTTGTTAAATATTTTTGTTTTGTTTTGTGGTATTGGTGTGCGTAACTTTTAGAAGACTACTATTTCGAAAGAACATTTTCGGTATTGTATATGCAAGTACAATTATTTTGTGTCTGGTCATGACAAGTTTATGTAGTTAGACTGATAAAGTGATAATGTTTGAATAAAATGAATTCTATAAAAAAAAAACACGAAAGCTTTCAGACAAGTCGGCATTATATTGATGTTATCTAAAAATTATTGTTTGGTTATAAATAAATACCGCATGCGTGTGGCAATCTATTAATGAAAGCCTATGTGCGTCAAGATCAAAATATACTATTGAAAATTGGCAAAGTTGATTATGATATCTAGAGTAGTGCAAATGCAAATATAGCGAGAAGTAAACTGAATCTTATTCTTTATCTTTAATTTTTAAAAGTCTAGTTGGCTATTTTGCGTGTTTATGTCCCCAAAATTTGGAGTTGGTGTTCATAATTTCTCAGTTTTTATTTTATTTGATTTAACAAAAGAGTCCCAAATGCCAATCAACAAGCTTAAAACAAATGTAGATGCAGACATTTATTACTATCAGTTGATTACCTCTGAAATGTATCTTTATAAAAATCATTGCTTTTTTGATCGCTTTCTATGCATTCACAAACCGTTTTTCTAACTGAGTTAAAAATTTGTTGAAGTGTTTTGACCAAATTAAAGTCATTAACATTGATAAATATTTACTTAATTACAAGTTAAGCTATTCCTTTAAGATATTGTATTTTATAAAACAAAAATAAAAAAAAATGTGTGAGCATACAAAATTTAGGATAAAAGAGGAAAAAATCTATCCTAAATCTAGTATCCAACGATGTGTATAAATACAAATTTTTGTGTAAACATTTTTGTATTTTAATAATACAAATACACAAACCATTTGAACCACAAATTTGATGACATCATTTGACAGACATTAACGATTTGTGTATCATTTGTGTACAGACTTCACAAATCGAATTTGTGTTCAAACACAAGCCGTCTGATGGGGTACAAAAATTACTTATGACTATTTGGGTCAAAGTTATAAGAAATAAAGTGAAAGCATACCAATTCATTTTAGTATTTTTTATACCGAAACAGGTTTATTAAATAGGAGAAAAGTACAATATTGTTTGTGGAAACCATATTTTTTGAAGAATCCAACGTGGTCTGCCTTCCATTAATATCTTATAACTTTCTTATTTTTCGTGCGATTTGTATAAGTGGCAAAGCACGAAATGGCTATATCTCCAGCCAAACAAGAGTGGTAGCGCCTTTAAGTTATCAAACATTCAATGAAATTGACGGAATAAAGAATGGTCAAGTCTAATAAGCTGACATTATAGTACGAATAGTACAATAATAACAATAATAATAACATAAGACTTTATAGTTTTGTTAAATTATTATTTTTATCCTGAAACCTTAAAAGTATTTTTTATATTTTTGTTTCTCTCTTAACGGAAAGATTGAAATCAACTAATTTTCCAAAAATGTCGAAAAATCATGTTTTTGTGCACTTTGAGCGGCTGTTATTCGATGGTTTCATGTTCGATTAACACAAACAATATATCGTTAGAAAGAAGAAAACAATATTTTTTTCAAGAAGTTTAAGTGTTGAAAAATTTGAATTACTGTTATTGATATTTAAAATATCGCTAAAATATGAAAATAGAGTAAAACAAATGTTTTTTACTGATATCTCGAGAACGCTTCTTTGAAAAAATAAATGAATGTCATTTTCTTGTTCAGCAACCCAAAATTAATCTATAAAGTATTATTTTGTGCAGGTACTTACTATGAAACGAAAATTTGTAAACTAGTTGAATAGAGCGGTCACTTGTTATAAGAGGAACGAGAGTTTAAAACGTTTCACATGCGGCACTCTGCCTTCAAGATGCACCAACAAAATGGAATTTAGAAATAATTCTAACAGCAAAATATTTTTTTCATTCTAAAGATAGAGCAGAGAGCGTCTTCATTATAAGAAAAAGGGTTATAGACGTTTTACTTTTAAATGCAAAAATTTAAATCATTTCCCAAACTAAGGAATACAAAAAAATAAAAAAGTGACCTGAGTGCTATTCAGTACAAAGCTAAGTGTAAAGACGAGTTTGTATAAACTTTATAAGGTGTTCACCACTTACTTTTTTTTATAAGCATTTTATTTTTTGTTACCAATTAATTTTATATCCATGATAGAATTTCCAACCCGACGTTTGTTTGGTACTTTAGCCTATAGTAAGCTGCTGATGCGAAACAAAATTTATCGTTGGTCTGCACAAAGAAAAGCAAAAACTAAATTTTTCGTTTACGATTTTTTGTTTCGCTTCAGCTGGGATTTTACGTTCTAACTTGACGAGAAATTTTTGTGTCCACAAATGTCCACCAAAAAATTATTTTTACTGGAAGTTTTTTTTAATGCCAATAGGAAAAAGAACAACAATGTAATACAATGTGCTTAAAACTAAACCTTAATGCTATTTGCTTGCATGATATTTTTCAGCTTAGTATTATTGTTATGCTCTTTATTCTTTATGCATTTAAGTTATTAAAAATAAAAAAAACGATAAGAATTCACGTGTTACAAAGTCAACAAATATTGAAAGAAAATTTGAATGCCATTCATACTTTCATAATATATCAGTCTACTTACACACCACCATTATATAATTATTTTACACTGCTGTTTTTTCCTCATTATTTAAATTATTTAAACGTACATTATAATAAATGAATTTTATTGCTTCCAAACAAATAAATTAGTTGCACATGCAATCTTGTCAATCAAACAAAACTACCTAATATTAATCTTCCGAATACTAATGATACGCTTCTCTGTTCTATGATAGCTAAATATTGGCTCCTCAGTTGTGCCTTGTAAGCTTATGAATAAAGATCTAATCAACCAAGTGTAACTTTATTATATTCGTTAGGTGGTTAAATGTTTTAATTTTTAAAATGCAATTATTCTTTGGATTAGTGGTGCTTCTTGCAGGAAATGCTGGATACAATTTTGTGAACTGTGCCAATATTTTGGGACTAATGGGAATACCTTCTCCAAGTCATTATATTTGGTAATTATATTCACATAATATTGCCTGAGGAGAACCAATTAAGAAATTTATTCTTTTTTTTTAAATTCAGGAACGGTGTTCTGCTCAAAAAACTTGCTGAACTCGGTCACAATGTGACAGTTCTTTCAGTTGATATGCCAAAACCTAACGAAAAACTGCATCCAAATCTACACTACATTCATTTAGAAAAAGGCTATTCCATGTATGAGAAAGAATTCAAATTTGATATCACAAGTCTTATTGATATAACACCTCTGGAATCAATTCCACTGTTGTATGATATTGGCTGGCAAACATGTGTTGGACTGTCACGTTCAAAAGGAATGCAACAACTCTTAGACTATCCGGATACCTTTAAGTTTGATCTTATTTTCAACGATTATACCCTTGGTCCGATGCTTTTGGGATTTGTTCACAAGTTCAACTATCCGCCTTTGATTGGACTAAGTGCATACCTCAATCCTCCAAATACAATCGATGGAATGTCAACTCACAATTATCCAGCTTATGTACCCTTTCATACGACCAGTTTCATTGGAGAAATGAATTTTTGGCAAAGATTTGAAAATACCGTGTTGTTTATTTTTGATACATCGTAAGCGTACCTACTAGTATCACCGAAATATCCTTAAAAATTTACCTATATATCCTTATAGATATCGTCGATTAATATATTTTCCCAAAATCGATTCAATTATGAGACCGTATTTTGATAAAAATATGCCAACACTAGCAGAACTTGAAAAACACACCAAACTATCGATGGTTAATTCACATCCAATTATCACGTATATTGAACCCGTACCACCGAATGTTATCGAAATCGGAGGCATTCAAGTTGTTGACCCGAAACCTTTGCCAGACGATTTTCAGACTTTTCTTAATAACACTCGCAAGAAGGTAGTTTTGTTTTCATTTGGAACCAATATGAAAAGCACAGACTTCAAGGATGAAGAGCTTCAAGTAATATTGGATGCTATGAAAGAACTTCCGCAATATGACTTCATTTGGAAATTTGACGTAAAATATTTAAAACAAAAACTTCCCAGTAATATTTTTGTGAGGCAATTTTTACCACAAAGTGATCTATTAGGTAAGTTAGACATGCATATTTATTTATTTACGGAAAAGTAAAACAAAATAATACTTACTCAAACAATGAAATGACTTCACCCTTTTCAATAAAAATGTGTTTTTATTCGAATTTCTGTCTTAAAACATCACTTTTTGTAGATATTTGCAATCAATACAATAATTTTGAATGGTATTACAATGTTACTACTTCACTGAAAGAACAAATCGTTTGCAGCAAACGAAAAAAAATGGGCAAACAAATTTTTCGTGTGCTGGACAAATTTTCAACTCCGTTTGCAGCAAACTCTTAGATGTGAATTATTATTAAATAAATAAAAAAAAATTAGAGTAACACCGGTGCTTGAACCCGCGACCCCTTGATTTTGTAGGAAGGCTGTTGACATGCCAACATGGAATCAATTATATTAATTTTTTTCCTTCAATCATTTGTATTGTAAGTTATTATATATTCACACCAAAATAGAAGCTATTTGCAGCAACCAACTTTCTGCGTACCCAAGGTTCTTCACAAGCTTTTCATTAATTTGCTGTAAGGAATAGAATTTTCTAGTAAACGAAAAGGTGTTTAGATGTGGGAAGCATTTTCATTTGCCGCAATCAACTCATGAAAATGAGCTCCAAACGAATGGTTGTTTTTTTTTTGCTTCATTATGCTTCATGCACTTTATTTTATTATATTTTCCTTAGATCAACCTTGACTTTGTCTGTCCATGAACTCTTACGTCACTCTAACTTCAATTCCTACTAATTTTTGTTTGTTTTTTTTTTTTTATATTCCATATCTATACATGCAATAAAACAATCATTTTTCTTTCAAGCTCATCCAAAGATCAAGGCTTTTGTCACGCACTGTGGAGCTCTAAGCACCCACGAATCTATTTGGCGTGGTGTCCCAATGATTGGGGTTCCATTGTACTTCGATCAACACAGAGTAAGTTTCTTCGCATTTATAATAGAAAACATTTATTAACATTCATCATAAATCTTAATTTTCTTTGCTTAGAATATTCATAGATCAATTCTCTCAGGCATTGCTGTAAAACTTGACTTCCGAACCATGACCACCATTGACCTACGCAATGCCATCGAGAATGTTGTCGAAAGTCGTAAAATGGCAGCTAAAGCTAAACAAATTTCAGCTCAGTTCCGTGATCGGCCGATGAAACCTTTAGACACTGCAATTTGGTGGACAGAATATTTGCTGCGTAATCCAGACCCTGTGCATCTCCAGTCACCAGCATCAAAGTTGAATATCTTTCAAGCAAACTCTTTGGATGTTCTTGTCATTTTATGGACTATATCAGTATTGTTTATTTGGATAACTGTTCATTTGCTTCTAATAGCTGTGCGAAAGTTAAGGGGAGTCTTGAGACCTCCCAGTAAGGAACCAAAACTAAAGAAACGATAAGATCTTATTTCTCTGGGGCCATTTGCGTAGTTGTTTATTTCGTTATGGCAAATCAAAATCTGGCAAAACATAAATAATCTACTAATTATTCGAAACAAACAAATTTTAAATGATCAACAAAAACACAAAAACGACTTCAATTCTATAAAAGAAGCACCAAATCTATATCTTTTGTAAAAGATTGAAGAATAAAAAATGATGTTTAAGTTCACATTTGGTCAAAGCCTCTCATTTAATAAATGAAATGTTGTAGTTTTATATTTTTGTTTTTGGGTGAAAGTTCGTTGACTTGTTTTTAGACTAAAATTTTTATGGAATTAGCGTGAAACTTGAGAAAAAATTTATATTTTTTTCAAAAGAATTCCTAATTGCAAAGTCATCTAAATACGCACTTTGGTAATTATTATGAGGATGAGGCAAGATTCAAATTAATTATTTTGTTTAAGTATATGAACTAGATTCTTCACAAAATTATTGCAAATTGTTTTCGTAATTAAAATATTTTATATTGATGTGAATCAATAAATTCTAATTAAATTTTGAATAAGTTTTCTAGATCGAAAACGTGCCAATGACCTCTTTTGAGGCAATCAAATTGGTATTATTATTGTGGAGGAGTAACCGTACCCAAAGAGATCAGAGATTATTCATTCACAATAATGAGATGGAGGAGTGTGCTATATAATTTTTACGATAAGGTAGGTCAGTCTCGAAGTGTGGATTTCTAAAAAAAATAAACAATCTTAAATCGGAAATAAAGCATTGAGAATTGAACTCAAGGTGGGAGATCTTGTATTACCTTTTTTAGTGAGTTATGGTTTTTATTTTGGGGAGAAACCTTATTCAGGATAGGCGAAGAGTTTTTTGGCATGATGGAAAGTTTGTTTTTGTATAAAATTTTTAATTAATTTATTAAAATTTTTGCAGTAGCAATCAAAATGCGTCGATTTTTATGGATTTGTTTACACAAAGCTTTGTTGTCACTCTCGATTGGATGATTCTGTGAAATATTAATAAAAATGATTTATTTATGTTATAAGCTTTGCCATTTTTTATTGTTTTAATTTATTTTTAGAAGAAATGCACATGCAAAGTATGAAATAATTTATTGTTTATATATTTTCATTTGCCTACAAAATGTACCCATAAGAAGGTCCTTTGAACAAAGAATACTAAAGCTTTTTATTTAATTATTGAGTAGAACCAACAAAATTGCTACACCCAGAGAAATAAACAACTTAAAATCGAAGTAAGCAACATGGATTTGAATATTTTTCCGAATGATTAAGCTTCGATGATGAAAATTTGAAAGTTAATGTGAAAAGAAGCAAATTTTATGTGAATTCCACAAAGTTTTTTATCTTTGCGCAAAAGCTACAAAAATTGCATTCAAAAGGAGATTTTTGTTACTGCTTGACATGCTTTTCTGGAAATAACTTGTGTGTTCAAACTTAAATAACTTGGGAATAACATTAAGGCTTCTTATACAAAGTTTCTTTAAAATAAATAATTAAAATAAATTTTATTATTAAAATGACATATAACATTTGATTTGATTAAGTAAGATACATTTTTAGAAAAAAAAATTAAAATCGTTAGAGCCGTTTTAAAAAAAAAATAATTATTTTCGCAAACCTTGTTTAAAAAAAAAAGTTGGTAAGCCATTTCCAAGAAAATATTAATACACATCTGAAACCAAAATTTCAAAACAAATTTTGATATTAAATAACTTTAATTTTGTTAAGGAGCTTCCGTGTAAAATTTGTTCATTAAAATTGGTTGAGTAGTTTAAGAGAAAGTCAAAAATGAAAAAAAAGGTTCTATGGGAGGTAGCGTAAATAGAATTTTTACAAACATTTCTTTCAATCCAAAAGTATGACCCTACTAACAAAAGCAGACACAAAAATTTTAATCAAAATCGTTAGAGCCGTTTTTGAAAAAAAGTTAACTTTTCTTTAATTGTTATATGGCAGGTACCTTTAGTTTTAGTCCTTTTTTCGCATTCTCTATCATCGTAATGACATGACATAATAGTTATCTCGAGCTAGATTTTTTTACGAATCCTAAACTTGCCCTATAGTACCTACCTATGTATATCGCAAGTAAAACGCTACCCAATCGTGATTCTACCAACCTGTAAACCAAAAATCATTCTGTTAAAGTTTGTTTTCTTATGAAAAAATCTATAAAATAAATTTGTTAAGTTGACTAAGTGGTAACGCTACCTTTCTTATTTATCAGATACAACATGTTGATCTTCAATTGATAGAGGTATACATATTTCTATCTTTTAATTGAAAAGCATCCCACATGCAAGCTAAAAATCTCACCTATATGTAATGTTCTAAGTATTTTTAATCCTCGCGGCTGTATACAACATTTGCTGTTGGAAAACAATTGTTTAACGATAGGCGACAGTACGCCGCGCCGCCGCCGCCGCCAATAACGCCTGTCACATACATTAACGCCTCTGATCGGTATCAGGTACCACAGCAGTCAGTGCCTAACTAGTTGCCCCGCCAACATGCAAAACCTATAATCTGCCAAGTCGCCAATTCTTTACTATACCTTACAAGTCCGCAACCATAATAATTATTAGCTTACTTTGCATTTTGCTCTGGATTAAGATACACTTCTCGAATATTGATGATCAATCCTTGGTTTTGTTGACATGACGGCTACAACGACGACACGACCGATGTGAACTTTATCGGTTCCAAATAATTTTTTGTTTTTTTTTTTGTTTGTTTTTGACATCAACAAAGTGATGTATACGAGTGTAGTATTAGAGACTACTAACTCAGTGATGTCGTCATTAATTTATTATGGTAATTCATCACCACGATAAAGTAATGAGTCACGTTAAGCTCAAAAGTTCGATGATTGTCGTCTACACGAAACTTCAGGGCCATCGATTGAAAGACAAAGCCAAAGCCAAATCAAATTTGTTGTTCGCAGGCTTTGCTATGCAAGAAGTTCACCACCGGTAGATAATAATATGATGACAGCCCACGCGTGCTGGATAGCCATTGGGTTTATATAGAGACTCGGCGATACCACGCAAGTGTGATTAATTTATTATTATTTTTATTGTAACACATCCGCCTTGGAGAGAAAAAAAAAGAAAAAGATACAAACACTCGTGGGATATGAGTCCAGCCAAAAGGATCGTTATTTCAATGCAAACTATTGCTGTGTAGCGGCAGCAGTGTGCGCAGCGCACTAACAAATAGCCAATATTTCTAGACGCATGCTCAAAACATCTACTTCTGGTTTGTGTACCCGATGTAGGTGTTATAGAATATCACCAAATATGGTTTAAAATTTTGTTTTTTTTTTGTTTCTCATGTTTTTTTAAGAACGCATGAATCTGCATTGAATTGTATATTGTATCAGGCACAAATGTAACTTAAGAAGGTAATGTTAGGCTGTGCAAACATTTTTGTGGTCACCATTCGCCTGTTCAAGTTAGAATTTTGTATCAATTTGTGGTTTTGCAAAGCAGTCATATGGTGATTCTAGGGAATGGATATGCATAGATGGTGATGTTTGGGATATTTGCGGCAAGTGTTTGCGAGCTATATGGGCATATTCTGCCATAATATGTGTCTCTCGTTGTAGCTAGATATTTTGTTAGGTGAATAGGATGAAAGGAACACATAAGGTGGTCCATTTTAATCGAAAATGTGAAGAGGTGGTAAAGTTATTGTTTGTTTCTTTCATCGTGGCATTGCTGAAAAGGCATTGGAATTCCATTGACTTTTGTTTGAATTTGCCATGGCCATTTACAATAGTATTCCTTTAGAGCTTTGAAATATTTAACTTAGTATGGCACACGATTTGAGTTTACACAAAAAATTGTGTATTTTTCTTACAAAATTACTCAATACCTTCAGAACTACAATACGGAAGACACAAAATAATACACAAATTATGTTTCTATGTCATTTGCTGTCATCCAATTTGTCGTTCAGATGGTTTTGTGCTTTTTAATGACCAAAATCCACAAATTTTGATATTTACACTTAGCTTGTGATACTAGCTTTAATGTTTTGTAAAAGTTAAAGGATCTTAATTTTTGTTTTAGTTATAAACATTTTACAAAAAACAATTTTATTAATTAAGAGAAGTAACCTAGTTTAACGGTGGCTTTATGATGATTATGATTTTTGACTGATGAAATTAAGTCAAAATAAAAAGTTGTTCCTGATAAAATGAACCTCAAAATTTGAAAACACACTGATTAATTCATAAAAGATTTGTACACTTTGGTGACAAATTTTAATAAAAACAAGTACCCTGAGACGTAACAAGCAACTTAATGACATTATTATTGAGCTAAGAAAGGTGCATATTATTTTTATTTAAGATGGGTTGGTCTTCCATTTTGTCAAGTTGATGATTAAGAAGGTCACGATCAGGATTCTGATAGAAAAAGCTTAAAATTATAATATATTGTTTTTTTTTTAAATTTATTAAAAGTCAGTATTACAGAGGTGGGTAAACTCAGTGTTAGTTAATTTGTTAGAGTAGTTTAACTTCACTTAACTCGAGAAGTTGAGGGTGCATTACTTAATGGCTGAAAAATTCGGTGCAATTCGGATACCAGTTTGTCTTCAATTATTTTGGTAGCCTGAAGTGAAATTTTAAAACTTGAAAATATTGTGTCTTATAAATATTGAGACATTTTGTATTTATATGGGTGGCAAATGTTAAGTAGGTATTTTTCAAGAAAAATAAGTAAATTTCGGACTAACATTTTAAAAAATCTCTGTTTCAAAAGTAAATAGACGTATTGTTTTGAAATTTGTGTGGTTTTGTACCAATTAGGCAATACATGACAAAAATGCAGATCCGTTGAGTGGAACAATACGTTAATTGAATAGATTTACCATTTTTGTTTCATCTTTGAGACTGAAATGAGGAAAAATAATGATAAAGGACAAACATACAAGAAGAGGCAAAAAATAAATAACAATAACGGAAGAAGGCAACAAAATACATATATTTGGAATCAGGGGGACGTGAAACGAGTTTGTTAAAAATCTTTATCGTTATACGACTGCGCAAAAAAAAAAGACAAAGTGGGCAAAATCCTATCACTGCTGATAACACAAGTTTTTTCTTCTATTATATATAAAAAATGAAACCCGCTTGGAAAAAAATTGTTTGAGGGTTACCTCATTGAGTTTAAACAAATTTTTTTCAAGCGGGTTTCATTTTTTATGTTATTTTTATTCCTCAATTTGTTTATTTTTCCCTCAAATGCGGCATCTCAAAAATCATTAAAAACAATCAAAAATTTTCTTTAACCTTACATTTTTCCACTACTGTATAAAGACAACAGATCTCTGGGTAATGTACCAATTTTCTCAGAACCATCTTGATCATCTTGACATAGAAGCATTATGTAAAATTCCCAACATTTCTAATAATACTTTTCATTTTACACATACAAAATTTCGCAAGTCTGACAATTTAAAATTTAAGTTATTGGTCAGGTACCATGTGGAGGTATAATTTAAAATAAGACAATCATTCGTATGCAAAACATGGAAGTATTTAGCTGAGCAAAAAGTTTTTTTTTTCAGAAGAAGAACATTTATACTTTGTAACAAATGTTGACATTTATTATATATTTGATTATGATCGTAACTTCTCAAAAATACTTTAAGATTCAAATACCCCAAAAGAAGAGGAAACTCCTACCAATTATAACGGCAGATGAGATTCTATTCGTTTGATTCCAAAATGCGGTCATTATTCCTGTTGATTTATTAAGGTTATACTACGTGATCCATCAACGAAACACAGTAAACCACGCAGCGCACACCTCTAACCGGCAGAGGCAGCGCCATCGCCAGCGGCATGATCTAGATTCACCATATGGGTTAGCTTTAAGTTTGTTAAATATCAAACAGTTACAATATTTTGCGGTTTTCACTACACATTATGAGGCCTGTTTTGCAACTGGGAAAGTATTCAGTACACAGGCTACTGCAATCAGAAATTAGGAATACTTTTAAAAATGAAAGACCAAATAAAAAGGCTTTCAAGGTCTTCTCAAATCCCCTTGACCATTTTCGATTCTATTAATGTCTGCTAACCAAGGCCTTTTTGTTTTTTAACTAACGACTTGAAAGATTATACCATGTCAATCAAGTAGATCGATTCGATTCAATCATCAACATCCATCATTGCGGACACGATTTTCAATTTGCTTACATAACAAACCACCATCATATACCTCACCGATGCAATCAAATTAATAATAAAGAAATCTATATCTTTTGATACTCAATTGGATTAATAAACCAAAACAACAAAACTATAAGAAACAATATAAAACATTTAAACAAAAGAAACAGAAAACATTCCTTAAAAGGGTTGTCATCACTTTCATAAATAATTGCTGTGGAAAGCCATAGTGCGACAACAATTTCATTTTCAAGCTTCAAACTTATTGTACGTGCGTTACCAGAATATTTGCACGCGGTCTGGCACTCTGTTTCATTAAAAATTCTACGGATGTAACTTCCACGTTATAGTACATCAATATAAAGAGTCTATATAAAGCCTCGACATAATGACACATCGCAGGCATCATGGTCAGTCTCAGGTCTCAAGTCTAACAAATAGGTATATCTAAGGGAACTCACTACGAGCTGCAATTAATAATATTTATAATAATTATTGTGTAATGCCTGGATTCAGAATTCGTGATCAATTTTTGTATGTAATTTAAAAATAAAACTGCAATAACAAATTGTGTATAGATATTGTATCTCTAAGGCAAAGTAAAATGCGTAAAAAGATCGCACGTAGTTGTTACTCATAGATTACTGCTGAGCTCAATACTGGCATTGTACGTACTACTATTACAGTAGAGGCTTGCGAAAATGTGCTAATTTCATTTCAACTATCAGTCGATCTATAATAGAGTAGCTATAGCTTATGGTTGTGCAAAATGGAATCACGATAAGTTGGGAAATTTTTTGTTTCTGTTGTTGTTTTCTTTAGAAAAAGTTCTTACGAACTGGATGTCGATTTTGATGGGATAGGAATCACGTCAAGTTGAGAAATATCAGGCCATTCCATCAATCACAAGATTGAAGTATGGAAGACAACAAGTTAGTATATCTTATCACTCTTGATGGTTGTTGTAGTTTGAAGTATATGAAAGAAGAATCTTTGAGCAATGGAATTCCAATTGGAAATAGGCTTTATGCAAAGCAAAGCTACGGATGAATGGAATGGAGGGAAAAAAAGAAAAAAAGAGATCCACCTCAAGATTTGATATCAAAATTCACTCAATCACCTAAATCGTTCGATATATGCGCTACTATAAGGTGCGAGACAAGAACAAAATGAAGAAAAATAAAACCAAAACGTTTAAATGCAGTACGGGTGTCATAAAAAGGAAAACAATACAAAACGCATTCGTTGAATTGTGTACTATACAATATTGTAAGCTCTATGAGACAGTGCTGAGTGATAATGATGTATTGGATATTCCATCAACGCACCTTACTAAATTGAGCTTCTTCTATATAGGCATATAAAATATGGTGTTGTTTGAGGAGCAATTGCTCGGATCGAATCGATCGGTGTTGTTTGCAGTAGTCACGTTCAAATTTCTTGGCGAATGGATTTATTGTGAAGAAAAAGAAAAAAAAACAAGGTGGGAACTAAAACATTAATCCATTATAAATCAATTTCCTTGTTTTTTATGCAAATTTAGATTTCGATTTCAAAAAATGCCCCAGTGACACAATTTCATTTCTGTTTTCAAGAGTGTTTACTTTTTTTGTCTGTTTTTTCTGTCCAGAAAACGTTGTTTCTTATTGAATGAGAGTTACTGACCAAAGTATTGGGTGAGCGATTTATAGCTTGAATGCGATTCACTTTTAAAAGTGTACTTTATTTTTTGTTATTAATTACTATTACAATATTGTCGTTGCAGTAGCAAGTGAATTGTTTATAATAGAGGGAGTGTGCTTCTTTGTCTTTTGTTTATCCAGAAAGTTTCTTTGTGATTTAGAAACATTATTGTTGTTTTTGTATTTGGCTTTTGTAATTTATTTATTGTAGGATTTCTGGCTTCAAAGATAAAGTAATAGTTTTGAAAAAAAAAAACTTTTGTATTGCAATTTACATATCGCTCGTTTACTTGTTGACTGTCATAACTAAACAAAAATAGATTTATGAATTAATGATGTAGAATTATGTGTTTTACCATCCTTCATATTGTGAAAAAGATTCCTAGTAATAATATCTTGTCTACCTTCCCCGTTAGAAGCGAGAATAGGTCGTTATTTAATTGATAATATTGTTATGTACGTATTTGGAACACATTTTTGGCTAAATAGAGTTTTTTCATAATTCATGACAGCCTTCAAGTAAATAAGCCATACATATGTACTAGGTCTGGTTTTGTGATTTCAGAATCTATTTATGTAAACTGTACAGTACATATTTGTAGGTACGATCGAAAAAGCAGGTAATCAATTCAACTTTAGCCCTCTTAAGACTAAGAGCAACAGAAAACCTAATCAGGTTTTACAAAAACCAACAATGGATTTTGTATGGGTCATGTAGTTATTAAGATTGTTTCCTGAAAATTTCAAGCATTTTCGACACTTTTTTAAATTGACTTTTGGCGCACTGGAATTCTACTTCATCCCACTGTACGTTGTATATTTAAGGTAAAATTTTGAAACAAAATCATTTAAACATTTTGGTTGAAATTCTTTTTTAAAAATTCTGAGCTTGAAATTCATTTTGTCTTAAAATGTTCATTTGATTAACTCATTTTAAAATTAAAATAAAAGGAAATGTTTCTGGCTATTGAAAAACACACACAGTGATGTTATATTTAAGTTCGTTTTCTTTCAATATTTTTTTTCTGCTTCAAGTCAACTTTGAAGAAAATTCCTTTTCCCATCATAACGGGTGATAAAAAAACCCCTTTCAGAACTAGTTGTTTTCTTTAAATAGACCTAGACAATTTTTAGCATAGTTTATATTATAAAAAAATTACAACATAAAAAAAAAAAATGCCACAAGTTTCTTATAAGTATGTTGTTCGCCTAATGATTTCTTTTATATAAAATCAAAGCATAAGAATTTGATATATTTTTTTTTTTTTAAATATATAACCTTATGTTCCTGGCCTACAAAACCCACTTCTTAAGAAAGAACTAGATTTAGATTTCAATTGCTAAGCAAGACTAATTTAACTCCAAACTAATTGACTTTTTTATATAATTTTCTTTCATGGAGTTCTAGTTAATTTTTTTTTTTTTTTTGCTATTGATCAGTGTGGCCAAAACTTACAAAATCTCAAGAACATACATTAGTGAAAACTATGCTCTCAATTTGAACTGCTAATTTTTAAACACCTAAAGGCTTTTTAACTATTAATCTATAATACCTACCTTCAAGCTAATTCCTACATCTATTAACCTCAATTTGGTAGACAATTAGCTAAAACACTCTTCTTTATTTATTATTTTTTATTCTCTTCACTAACCCCCTAAAGCTTCTCTGATTATCAAAATAAACCTAACTCCTTGATCTCTCTTCCAACTATTTACCTCGATATTGAAAAGAAGAATTATTTTTATAAAAAAAAAAATCTCTCTCCTTAAAATAATTAATTTCAATTAACACTTTTTTGACGTTTTATACACATACGAGCTCATAATGACACTGATACACACACAACAAAACAAAAAATGAAAAAAAAAAAAATATAAAAATATATCCAAAAGACCCATCATTAATACCGCCTAGTAATTTGTCTAAAAAGTTAATTACGTGCAATCAATTAAACAAAAACAAAAAAAAAAAAAAAAAAACACACACATGGAGTAGCTTCTCGTTTTTCTTGTTGTATTTCTGTTGAGTTTGCTTGAAAAGATATAAGATCTACAAGATACAAAAGGCATATACAACAAATAATACTACAACAATCAATCAATCTGCAATTCGCACTTGAACCAGCGCACTATCGCATCGCCATCGTCTCACAGATGCTTAAAATGTATCTCCACCTGCAAATCTATCTAAATTGCGTGAGTTAATTACGAATCGCACTAAAAAACATGGGTTGTGCCAACACCATTCACCATCATCTACCAACCCACCCACCCACCTTTATTGTATACCTACCAAAGTATACCAAATCACACAACACTATCTCTGCGCTCGGTGAAGTGAATCTTTGGGCCGCATCGTGATAGAGGGCGAATACTTTTCACAAGTTTTCATTTCCAAGGTTGTGTGATGTATCTTCAAATCTAATCTGAAGTCAACCATGCATCAGCAACGAATAAACGACTAACGAGTGCGCGCTATGGCTTTGCTTCGCTATCATGGAAAGCCTCTTCTGCCGCGCCACTTTAGCACTTTTATAACAAACAAAAATTGGCAACAAAACGATAGAAATGTCCTATATGCGTTTGGCTTTGGCTTTGCATTGCCATCAATTTGCTTTTCGTCAGTCGTTACCGGTTGATGGCGGGAGCTTAGAATAGGTATTTTCAACCTCCACCTCCACTCTTCTTTATGGGCACTACATACCTACACCACACCGTGCGTCGCAGCCGTTGCCAGCTGGCGTCTTGATGCTCCAACGCTTTTCCTCGCGTCGATTTTCATTTTCAATTCAGTTCAGGTGGGAAAACAAGCTGAGCCGATTCGATCCGATCCCAATGCGAGCCGCAAAATCAAAGGTGGAGGCGAAAATTGCACACTCGTGCCCGCCCCATCCAATTGAATCGAATCGAATCCGCCAACTTGGAATGGATTGAATCTTAACATACAAAGCTGGTATACTTTATAGTGATTGTCGAGTCGAGCGAGGCAAGGTATATCCACCACACAATTTTGACGCTGCTGCTTCGTTTAGCTTTTGCATCGCGGATCGAATTGTATCGAGTTGAGTCAGTCGACTTCGGCAGCAAGTCAGCAAGTCAGCCAGTAACCAAAAAAGCAAAACCAAGTGTATCCGTAGTAGTTATTAGGTAGAAGTTCGCATTTTGTGGTTCAATCGACAACAACGACGCGACGCGACGACGAAGACGACGACGACACAAACAACGAGAACGACGAAAACCATGCGATGACGATGAATCGGAATTGCTTGTTCGTGTAACTCTTTTCACGTTGTGTTTACCCGGGATTTAGTGGCGATTTAGCCAGCTTCGAAGTTAGACGTGACTATTTCTGCAATTACATTGCCATTGCCATCAGATCCGTCCGTTTCGTCGGTGCTGTATGTATTTCGAGGAGTTAACCATCTCACCATCTCATCACAATCCACTATCCAGTACTACACGCGAGAGTCGAGCGAGTCAGTCATACCCTACCCAGTAGAAGCAGTACCCAGTGTGTGCGCATAGTTTGTTTGATATAGTTTCGAGGCGAAGGAAAATCCGTGCTTCATTTTGTATTCCGATCGGAAACCCTCATCGTTGGGTATATCTCGGCATTTGCCAGTCTTGGGGCACTGTTGCACTTTGAACGAAACTTTTTTTTTTGTTGTTATTTTGAGTGTTTTTTTGAAAATAATTTTCCGTACCTACTCGTACATGTGTATGTGCTCGCATTCCTTGGGTGCTTCGTTGTTGGGTGATTTATTTTTGTAACGCTTTTTGCGAGTTTCCCCGAATAATTGAATTTCAAAAAAAAATTAAAACAAAGGGGATTAAATGCTTTTCCCAAAGTGAGCGTGCGTGTTTGGGGAAATCGGACTACATACAGAGTTTTTGATTATTTTTTTTTTTTTTTTTCTAAATTTTATTGTGAGCCAGTGATTTTTTTTTTAAGAGTGAAGTAATTTTTATGAATGATTCGGTATTTTGATTTTTTTTTTATTGGCGATCGTTGATGCAATGAGAACGAATTTTTTATCATCGCCTTCATATCTTTGATCGTAAAACAAAAAAAAAAAAACTATTTCTATTGAATTTCTATTATTTTCGTTTATTTTTGTCTATTTTGGAATTGAATTTACAACAAAAGAAACCAAAACAAAAAAAAAGCAAAAGACAAGAAAAATAACATTGCGGAAATGAGGCGCACTATTTGGATTGCATTTTTGTTATGGGTAAGATACTTGAAAATTGTGTGTTGCATTATGGAAGAGTGCGATGAAGTGCGCTGCACGCGGGAACGTTGCAGATATTTTTTTTTCTATTTTTTTGGCCTGTCTTGTTGAGGAGTATCTTTAGTATTATTAATGTCCGTGTTATTTCTCTCTTTTTTTTTAATTGTTGTTGTTGTTGGTGATTTTAATTTGCATTTTCAATTGAGTAGAGTATGGTAGGTATTAGGAAGGGATAGCAAACATGAGTTAGAGTATTTTTTTTGTGAAATAAAATGAATCATTTATGTGAGGGCAGGGTTGTGGGTATTTTTAAAATGAGGATCAATCAACTTTGGTGGATTTTTTTTTTTTTGTAAGGCGAACAGAAACGAGGAAGACATTAATTCGGGCATTTGAAAATAAGTTTGTGGTTTGAATGTTTATTTAGACAAAACAAAAAACAAAAAATTACATAGAAGTTTAAGGTGAATCTATATTTTCGTTTGTTCAACATTTATAGGTTGGGTTGGGGAAAATTAGATTCGAAAGAAGGATTGTCAATGATTTGCCGTTACTTGAATTCAATTTTGATTAATGGTTATGTTCTGTTCTGCAATATTGCCACCAACAAGGCATTTGAAATACATAACGCAAGTTAAACTTATAGAAGATACATTTTGCACGGTTAGAATAAAAAAACCTTGTTGTAAGACTCTGAAGATTTTAATTGAACTTGACGTCTGTTGGTTATAAGTGATTGTATACATTATTTTCTGGGTTTTTTTTAAACATAAATGCGATGTTGTCATTTTCTAAATTAATTTTTTTTCGGACTATTTGAATGGAAGACTATAGGAAAAAGTAGATCTCACAAATATTTGTGATTGGATATCAACATAGCATACATAGGAGCTACAGCCGACTGATTTGTATCTAACAATAAGAATAATTTCAGTAATACTTAGTTTTGTAAAGGTTAAAAGTTGAAGGTAGATTTTCTGCATTTAATTGTAAAACTGGGAATCGAAAACGATTTTTCATTAATTTTTTAAGTTTCTTGAAATAGTGCAGCTTTTACCCTCTAGAAAACTTATTTTACTAATAAACTTTTTTGAAAATAGTGAATAATCTTGATGAAAATGTGTAATTTTATCAAATACCTATGCAAAAAAACATAAAATTGGTGCTTATGTTTCAACAAAATAATACATATAAATTTGTATTTAAAAATTGAGTTGTCATTTTTAATAAACTATTAAAAAGTTTAAATTTTTTGATTTTAATTTTTGAAACGAAGTACATTTCAATTGCACGTATTGGTTAGGGCTGGCAAAACATATTTATGAAACCGTTACGACATGCTTTTACTGACTCATTCATAAGCCATTACACGGTTTTTACTATTATATAGATAGAATACAATCAATGTTACTAAAAGATAGGTATTATCATGAAAATGTCCACATAAAACGGTTTTTTTGAAATTCTAATGAAAATAAGGTAAAAGGGGGTAAAAAGAAGAACAAAAAACTTACTTGAAAACTACAACAGGTAGAGAGTTGACCAAATTTTTTTCTAATAGATAAATTTATAAAAAGATAATTTGCACATAGCCATGAAATTCTAAACAAACATATGTTTTTGAGATATGAAATATTTTGTTCAATAATACTTTTTTTGTAGAATTTCGAAAATGATGCTACTGTGGCTATTGTAGGTTTTTTATGAAAAAAAATTGAATAGACGATAAAAAAGTGAGTGAGTTACGTTAAAAACAATTTTTTTTTTAACTGTGTCCCACTCAAAATATACGCGGTCGGAGACTTATCATGATTATTCATTCTTTTATTTTTTTCGAAAAACAGACATAAGCCCCTTCTCAACAATGTACAAAACATATGTGGTGTGGTTAAACCACCTAGAAGCTGAATAATATAGATATGTCTAAAAAGAAATTTTTAACGATTTTTAACATTTTCGTTCTAAAATTTTTGTGTAGAAGTCCTGGAAAATTATTTTTCGTAATGATTCAAACTCATCTTTTGCTCTTTAAACATTTCGAAAATTATACATTTAACAAATTTGTGTATAAAAAAAAATTAACTATAAAAGTTAAAAGTACGCTCAACCTTGTCATGCAATTTTTGTATTTTCTAATACATTTGTGTTAACAAGAACTCAAAGATTTCCCCTCGAGTTTTTGATGTGTTTTTGATTTTAATGATTTACACCATAATATTTTGTTTACAATTGACCTTGCTTTTAAAAGAAAACTTTACCAACCATATCAAGAAAAAGGTGAACTACAATAAAAGAAAACCTTCAATTACATTTTTTGTTTCATTATAAACCAATCAAAATAAATTAAAATTCAAGAATTGTCATTAGCATTATTATTATTATGAATAACTTTGAATTATTAGCTTTTGAATCAGCATATTTATGTATGTACTTTTTAATGCATAGCTTGAAGCGACACCTAATTGAATGAATTATTAAACCTACTGGAAATAATCACACTTGCATTACAATATTCTATAAAAAAAAGAACAGAAAACATCTTTTTCTTATAATCACCTTCCACGCACTTAACAACAACAGAAACCCCAACAACTGCAGAAAATTAACTACCGACAAAATTTACACTCATTAAATAAATTTTTGACATCATCAATTGTTGTCAGTAATTGTTGGTTCTCCTAATAACCCACGTTTGGTTTATGACTTAGAAGCTGATGGCTTTTTGTTTCTAACCTTGGCTAAATTGTATAGAGTTTCTCTATCATTTTTCCACCATGCATCGTTGTCATCGTTAATAGAATGTCAATTTTCACTCACATCTAATCTAGAACGTGGGAAGGATCCGAGTTAAACACCTACAGTACCTTAACTCTCATTATTCAAATATACATTTTTTTATTCAACATTCAACAATATCAAAGCAATATACATATTGAAAGATCTATTAGCTAAATCACAATGTTCTCGCCATCATAATTAGCAAACATCAGTAACTTTTATTAAGCTTTAAAGAAAGTGGGAGTTGTTTTTTGTGTCTTAATTAATCGTATCTGTGATTTGAAAATTTCTTTTCAAATTCCAATTAAAACATAAAAAAAAAATCGAGGACAACTTCCGTGTCACGGCTTATAGCTCATAGTACGATCAAGGTCATCCAAATTAATGGTTCTTATAAGGTTCTCAAAAGCTTAAAAAATTTTTGTATGCAAAACTATTTTGCTTCAAACCTTCATAACTCATATCAGATATTTGTTTTTGTAGATATGACTGATTCACATTTTGCAAAGAATTTTTATAGCCTAAAGATCATGAAAACAAAAGAATCCTCTCTAGTTCAGTAGTGTCACCTGTTGTTTTGCTTATTATACATGCAAATGAAGTGGCGTCTTGGTCTCAAGTCCCACAGTCTTGAGCAAAACGAAAACATCAGGGAGAAAATTAGGTTAGCGTGTCTTACGTAGTTTTTTTTTTGCAATTTTCGTTGATATATTACTTGAGGCAAAATGAATTAACAAAGACCTGTCATCTCTATTCTATTGTACCTATATCTTCATAATGTTATAACTAATTTAAATGAAAATGCCATATCGCAACGTGGGCATTAATTAAAACAACAACACACATATGGGTATTACTGTTGTTTTGGCACTTTATCATCACCATCATCATCATCGTTCGTAACTCATTTTCGTTCCCTAGACAAGGTCAACTGCGGACATCGCATATGAGTAACATTTGTGCTACATGAGGTGTTAAAGGGCATTATTTTTCGATGACAAAATGTTTCAAACAGTAGCTTGGTACAAATAGCAGAAGTTGATAAGATCTCATCCGGGATTTGTAATAAAGTTGATTAATGTGGTCCGAGTTCGGAATCTATTCGAATGAACGAGCACCACTGATGGTTTTTGATTAAAACCATTGGCTTACAACTTCTTGCACAATTTTGTTGGCTATATTAATTTAATGAGTTAACTCAGGATCAAAAGTGACCGAAAATCATATTTCAGGTTATATTTTCTTCAGATGCGCAGACGACTGAAAGAACAAAAATTTACAAAAAAAACAATCGATATTTTTCGAAAAACACTTGGCAAATTAATTATATTTCTTCATTTAAATCGTACGATCCGTTTTTTTTTTTAGAAAAGTACGATTTTTCGAAAACTTTTTTAGAATATTTAACCATTATTTTGAGAATTCCGTAAATTTGGGCTTTGTGTTAAAAATTTCGAACGGGTTTTTCAATGAAAAGAAAAGTAAAAAAATGCGCATAGGCCATAGTGACCCATTTTTCGTGGATTTAGTTATTACTTGGGAGATTTGATTAGAATGGCGATTGAGGTGATTAATTAAATGTGTTCAGCTGTTCAAATGGGAGAGGTCTCTGCTATGAAGTAAAAATAGTTCAATTTGGCTACCATATGTTACCAGTCTTTTCACAGACATATTAACTAAAACCTAAAGAAAATGAGTATGCAAAGGCTTAAAAAAAACATGCGTTTGTACACTTAAGAATGTCCGATTTGAAGAGGTTTTTGAATAAAAATGTGAACCTGTAGCACGGAAATGCTAACTTTAAATAAAAACGAATGCAAGTTTACTAAGAAACGTCATATATTGTCTTGATATTTCAATATTCGTTTCAGCGTTCAAAAAAACTTCATTTGATTTTAAAATGATTTTCTTATGAGATTTATTTTCTGATATTAAGTCACAATATTAAACTTCCAAGATATGGTGGTCGTTTTTTGAAAACTGATGCCAATTCCGAAAAGAGTTATTTTCGGTTTTGTATGTAAACGCACTGTTGGTTGTGAATGTTTTCCACCAATTACCCGCCTGATAAATTGTTTGCCAGTTCATTTTCTTCTAATTGCCCTGAAGTACTAGTTATTTGAAGGATTTTTTAAATTTTTTTTAATTATGACTTGTTAAAAATGTCTTGGTTATCCTGGTTCACTTTTAAATGCTACAACTTTTATTATTTATGTGTATAATTAGAGAGGACAAAATAGTATTTGTAATTGAAGATAATTTTATTTGTGTTTTAATAATCACGTCTCATAATCATTAATGGTTTAAACTGTAGATAAACGTATTTTTTTTTTGTTTTTAAAACATTAATTGACTGACTCAATCATCTAAACCTGCTATGAGAAGGTGTTTACTACACACATGCATACAATTAAATTTCAAAGTCACGATTGTTCAATGAACTCAGTTTCAATTTCAATCTGCCACGCATTATTTAGAGTTGGATCCTATGGATGTTGTATATTTCGATTCAGCATAAGAATTAGTCTGTATCTGTGGCAGATAGGCAGAACAACATAGGTGCATTTTTCACAAAAATGAGATTTGGCAGATTATGAATCCTTAATGTGTATCTACTCTATTACATGAGTTACCGGTTTTTACAAATTCATTGTAGTTAACCTGTAATCAACACATAAAATTACATTCATAACAACATAAGTCCACTTTTTCACAATTTATTCAGGAAAAAAACTCTTAAGTCCACAAATGTCCACAATAAAAAATTATTTTTTATTGGATTTTGTTTAAATGCCAAAAGGAAGAAGAACAACTATTTTATACAATGTGATTAAAACGAAACCTTAATTGTTTTTCAAAACTTCTGTGCAAAAGTTTTAATATTAAAATTTAATTTACTAACAACGAACAAAATCAACTTAAGCTGTTCTGCCTATTTGCCACAGGTTTTTACTCTGATATAGAAAATAATCATATTTTATTAAACTCTTACAGCAGACATTAGATCCTAGATATTGCGATGGGTATAATGGACTTAGTGTGAATTATGGTTATTGAAGGTTCAATCGATTAAAGCACCTACAAAGGATGATATTGAAATCTTAAGAAGGGCATAAATGGATTTTTTTAAGTAAAAGCATTTGCACCAGTATACTTTGTAAGCATTTGTGTTCAAATGAATTACAATATATTTATAACTATAACTCGCTGTAGCTGGAGGTGTGGAGCTCTTATTCCAAGCCAAGAATAGTAACACTAATTTGTTTAATGACCACGAATCATTCGTTTTGAGTTTTGAATTTTGTTAGTATCTTGATATTGCGGAAGGGTCAAGTGACAATTCAACCATCTCTCCTTCCTCTACAGCAAATTCAAAGGGCTTTGATTTATGATAATTTGTGTATCCATCTTCCTTTTGTTGTTCTGACGTTTTCTTTAGTAATTAAAAATCAAACATTAATAACTTAAAGAATCATGCACACAGAAATAAAAACTTCTAATTATTATTAAAAAAAAAAAATTAATTCTAATTGATCCATTGAAATACAAATAAGTAACCAAACCGCATGTTTAGAACTTAATATAGAAAAATAAACAATAGCAAATATATCCATTGCACATCTCTATATCTTTAACAGTGTGTTTACATAAACGATAACACTTCCTTAGCGCAAAATATTTTTTAATTATACCAAAAAAATGATATAATCGGTGTTGTATGATACTTATTCAGTTAATGTCTGTGGTTCACCCTACCATATTTTAATATAAAACTCTTACATACACGTTCAATTATTATTATAATAATAATCAAACCTGCGGTAAGTCTTAAGTATCACCATATTGTGATGAAGTCAATTAGTATCTTAAAAATACATAAAATTTTTACGCTGACGTTGACAATATGCACAAGCACATATACTGTAAGGTATAAATTTAATCGAATGTAAGCTATTAGATCATCGCGGCAAAAGACTCAGATTGCAAGCTCGGTTTGGTTTTATTTGTTCCATCATAAAAAATAATTTGTAATATCATTCGATCGCCATACAACAGCGCCAAAGTGCCCTCTGCAGGTGGGAGGCCTGGTTTTTTTTTATTTATTTCGCTTTTTTGTTTATATAAAAATAAATTAAGTCTAAAAACTTGTCTTTCTGCGGTGTCGGAGGTATTTGGTGCGTATGGTGCATGTAGGTGTCTTTCAACAGAAAAAAAAATAATATGCTTCAGCTTTGGCGATCAAGTAATTCGACCATTTCGGAGGCTTGTTGTGTTATGCAACACGCTGACTTATTTCAGCGCAGTTTTTTTTTTTGTACTACTTTGTGGTATGTCCACTGATACAGTATTCATAATATACAATTTCTAAAGTATCAATAAAGTGCTTTGTTCAGAGAAAAAAAACCCACAGTTTGCAAAAAATAAATCTCCCTACAGCCACCAGCTACAATCAAACAAAACATTCAATGAAGCCACGAGATACATAATTTTTGCCAATCTACCGACTTTGAAAATTGAACAAAATGAGTTTGCCAAATTGTGCTAACCTACAGTATTTTCAGATCCACTTTGAATTATGATTAAATGAAAAATTGCTGTGGCTACTTTGAGATTGAATGCAATCAAATTTTGCCAGTTAAAAAAGTGGACACCCAGACATTTTACACAAAGCTTATTGTGGACCCTTGACCTTGGATTGGATTAGATCTGGCTAATAATACTTTTTACGGATTGGACAGACATTCAATCATTCGACTTGCAAAAGAAAACAACAACAATCACCATCAATGGAATAGCTACATTATAATCGGTTTTAGGTCTGACTTTAAGCCAATAATACAATGCTTCTTTGCTTACTGCTTGTCCGCCTACATTTATGCAAATCAGTTATGCCTCTTTTGTGCTGTTAAATGAAATATTCAATCAATATATGTATGTACGAGATACAAACAGTTGATAATGTTTGCAATTCATCAATAAAATTGAATGATTATAGTTTTTTTTTCTTATTCTTTGTGTTTGGATTGTTTTCATAACTTCGGAACTTATATTGACAACTGACAAACACTTGAACGTAATTAAAATGGTATTATAACCTAGTATTCTATTTACAGTCTAAGATGAAGGATTGGAAATTAAATTTGTTATTTTACACTGATTTGTATACTTGATTTTAAGAAATTGATTACTTAGCAAATTTACACAATTTAATAATTTCAGCCAATGCTCACATATACAGTCTTGAAGAAAAATTATCAAACTTTTTGTCAAAAGCTCACATTTTATTGAAAATTTCAAAATAATGAACCTATGGGTGTAAATACTTAGTATAGTTAGTTATTTTAAGCAATTTGTACGCATATAGACAATACTGACTAATTTATTGGTTCGTTCTTGTTGATTCTCATGATTTGATATACCCTAATCATAAAAAAAAATTCAACCAATGCAAAAGTAAAATTGCTTCCTCTGCCAATGTACTCTTCGTTGGAAATCAAATCCGGTTTCAGCAAACCTTATAACTAACTAACTACTGTAGTTATTTTGTAAATTGGAAAAACAGTTAATTAGACCACTTCTATAGAATATAGTGGAATAGTATTCAACTACTTTATATGGAAGCTAGATTGGTCATTTGTCATTGCCAGTCTACTTGTAAAAATACGTTATGTAATGCGATCTGCCATATGATTCTGTAAAGTTGTGCAATTTATTTCACACTGCATTAAGAGATACGGATGGTTGCCAAAAATAGACTTTTATTTCAACAAATCGAGACAACAACTTTTTTTCAGTAAATTTTTTTTACATCAATAATTTTGGATCTGTCATATTAAAGCCAGCATGACAGCCTTGGAAGACTTTTGCGGAAAAATAATAAAAGAATCTAATATTGAGGTTTGTGTTTCTTTAATGGGATCTTGCTCTTGGATATCGATATTATGTTTAATACACTATACAAAAACAGATATGTATGTTTAAATGACAAAATAAATAAAAACAAGTGGTGTTAAAATATTTATGGTCAGCTAAGGTTATTCATAAATCGTCTTTAATTATAAAAGCTTATTAAGGGTACCTCAAAAAGTCTTTTAAAGTCATTAGACCTCAATTTATTTCGAGAAGGACAGAAACGAAGAAAGTGGAATACATTTATCCTGATAGTAGTTGTAATAAAAGTGACTGTTTGAAGTCAGGGTTGGAAACAAAAAAATCCAAATATATGAGATAGATTTAACAGTTAAATGATTTTGACGGCATCCTTTTTCCACGATTTTTTTTTTCATTTTTATATTAAAGTTTGTCAATTTGTTCCATCATTTTGATCGCTAAATGTATTGCCTTTCAGAACAGCAAATATAGTATTCTGAATCTTTCAACTAGTCACCTACATTATATGAATGATTGGTTATTATATGCCATTTGAAATTTTACATGCAAATAATACTAATGAGTGGGGCCCGAATTTTACCCTAAAATATGGATTTAAATTAACGAAATATGCAATAAAAAGTCCAAAATATTAAAAAATTCAAAATATGCTGCAAAAATATTCAAAAAGTTAACGAAAAAGCATTTAATAAAAAAAATAATCATATATACATAATTATATACACTAGTTTCAATAGTATTTATTTCCAGATGAAGATACATTTTTAATTAAAATGTAATGAGTTAGAAAACACCTTACGTCGTGCGATGTGCTCGCTAAGAATGTCAAAAAACTCAAAATAAAAAGGAAAAGTTGGGGTAATCCCAATGTAATGCTTATTTTTGTACAAAAAAAAATACATTAAAAAAGCTTGCTTTTCGCAAAAAAGCATGTTCATCACATTTGCGATATTCAATTTTTTGTATTCGTATTCGTTCTTAATGAGATATTCAAAAACAAAGAAAAAAAAACAGTTTATTTCACGTCAATTTTTCAAGCCAGGAATATAAAAAATTAACAAAATGAAAATCCAAATCTGATACACTAGTTTTGCATCATATTTGATTTTTTTTTAACAAAGCTAATTGTTAAAATATTTAAGTCGCAAAAGAAATAAATTGCACGACTAGTTCGGACGTACTTGCTCTTATAGATAAGGTTACTATATATGCTAAGCCTTTTTAATTAAAAATTTGTAAATGCAGTACAAAATTAAAAAAGCATAAAATTCAATTTTAAAATGAAAAAAAAAACAGCTTCTTAAATGAATTTAACCTCAAAACAAAGTATGCAATTTGATTTCTTCTATAATGACACATTTTTAGAAAAAAAATTTGTTTTAAAAATCCAAAAAATATTTTTTGATTTTTTTTTACTAAAAATAATTACGGCAACTTTAAAGCTTTCTTTAAAAAAAAATGGTTGAAATTAATTGAGTCATGATGGAGAAAATCAGAATTAAAAAAAAAAACGGTTCTATGGCACGTACTATTAATACAGGTTTTTGAAAAAAAATGATTTTAATTTAAAGATAGACCTTATCCAAAAAAATTACCATGAATTTTTTAAATCAAAATCGTAGAAACCATTTTTGAGGAACATGAGTTTTTCTAATACCGGTATATGACATTTACGGTTATTTTTGGTTCAAAAAATGTCTGGGGATAGTCTTTAAAAAACGCCACATACCAAGTTTGAAGTAAATCAACCCATCCGTTTAGGCAAATCCGTTCTCTGCAATATATGGTATATAATAGTTTTCAAAATGCGCTTCTTCCAACTTAGTCAATTGCTGAGATCTCTAAAATGTTTAGTGTAGTCTACCATCTTAAAAAAAAACACCGCGATATTGTATTTTCCACACTTCGGCCATAAGTTAGTAGGTTATTGTCTTCAAGATTTGTTCTGGTTTCAAAATAATATATTTTAACTGCCTATCACAACACAATATTAAGAAAAATTACGATAAATCATGCATGGCACTATATTTTCATAGTCGTAACCAAAAACTAATCCTTTCAGGGTAAAGCTTTCTAAACACTGCAAGAACGTTGAAAATGTCACTTTGTAATTTTCATTATGTTACGTCACTCAGGGACGGATTCAGAACAACCAAAAACATAAAATTTTGTATAATCAAAACTATGCCAAAACTTTTTTCTTCGAGGAACCTTTTTCATTACAAATTTATTGTAACATCAACTATGAACATAGATCTATGTTTTCAGTCTATTTATGTCAAAAAGCTTTAGTTTGGTTTAATTGTTCTTCTCAAAATTTCGATAACTTATTGACCAAATAATATTTTACAAACAAAATGGTTAGTGAACGTAATACACCAGAATATTGCCTGTGGGTGGTAATTGAATTAAAAAAAAAAAAACAAAGTCTAAAAGGTTTTCATCTATCCCGACCGCTGATTTGCTTTTATTGAATAAAATACTTGCTTCACAAAAAATACTAAGTACCACTAATACATTATTATATCACTTAATAGAAATATTGAAAAGTTTAATAAATATCTGTTAATGTTGTAATCTCCCACGGTGAGTTAAACACTAGAATATCAAGAAAAAAAAAATACCTCAAGATAACCTCTTGAAAATGCTCGTAAAAAAAGCGATTAAATTTAATTGTCATCGAGATTGATCTTATTGCGATCGTTATTTCGCTCATTCGTTATTCATTGCGCAAACGTAAGCAAATCTTGTTTTATACTTGTTCAATTTATATTGACTGCATTTTTTGTTACTCTTTTTGTGTACCTGAGTTTGAATCCGCAGAGTAAATAAGTTTCGACACGCAAGTTTTTTTTTGTTTAGCTTGTTCAAAATTGAGAACTAAATCGAGGTCGTTTTTGAATGGATTTTAGTTTTTTTTTTCTTCTTTTTTCTCACTTTATCCAGTGGTGAACGGTCCTAGTGATAATTTGTAATTGAAATTGAAAAATCATTCATTAGTTGCTTCTATATGATCATTACGTAATATGCTCCAGCAGCAAAAACAAATATATATAAAAAAAATAATGCGAGCTACCAAAGAATGTCGATGTATGCTTTTGAAACGTCAACTTGATACTTACTGACACGAGACATGGAAACTTGTAAACTACTCGTAGGTATACTTGAATTAAATCTGACTTCATTCTTCTTGAACATTATTCTACGAGCAGCGACTCTAACTAAAAATCACTGTTTCTACTTTGTTAGCAACAACAACTGACAATGTCAATCGTTAACTCAATGACATTGACAACATCCACTGATGAAAATAAAATAAAAACCCTAAGAGTCGCGCTCATGTGTCGCGCCAGTCTAGATCCACCAATGCACCAAAGGACAGGCCCTTCTGACAAGAGTGTACCTTGGAAAACGTCAACTTCTTCATATGTTTTGTACACTGCGCGATGTATGCAAATGTCAGTGCATTATAAGCCATCTTAGGCGAAACGCCGCCGCCACCGCCTAATTAGGAGACGAACGTCATAGGAGCGGGAACAATCATTGATGGAATGTGAAGTTATAGTCCCTGAAGGTCGTCTCTCCGTATATACGTACCGCCACGCCGCAAACTATACGTTTCCGGTACGTAAAGCCAATTATTATCTTTGGCACCCGCACAATGTCAGTGACTGATTTAATATTCACCAACAACTACTGTCAACTAAATGGCGTATCACTATCAATGAACACTGACACATCCCAGACATAAAAGGGGGGAGGGGGGGTATTTTTAACTCTAACGAGTAATTATGCCTCGCCTTAGAATAAATGAGGCAATCAATAGATGGAATTGAGTGACCGCGTCATGAATACAAAAAAAAAATATCAAAAAAATAAATAATTTGAGGAAAATTGCAATGCAACCCTGGAGGTTTAAGTAAAAATGATTAATTTTATCCGTTTTGGCGCGGTGCGGTATTCATACGGGCGCCTTGAGTGCTATAACAATCATATTTTTTTTATTGCTTCCATATATACGCACTTGAGTAATTGGACTTGATCAAAACAATGAACCAAGTGCGTGACCAGGCGATCGCGAACGCAAACAAAAAAAAAAATCGAAAGTGCGCAGAAATATTTCGACGGAAAGTAAAAACGCGTTTTCGCGCAATTCGTTACTTAATGGCCTAACCAGGCATTTAATTAGCAAAATACTATGTTTTCAATCTTCAAACTAGCAAACAAAAATGCCTATCGAATTGAATTTATTGTGGTTTTCATTTGAAAGGACAGCTTATAGCGGCTATTGCCCTTATTTAACTTGTGTGCTGATTCGAATCTTGTCTTACCTTAATGGCCGCTGCATTTCGTATAGATGGCGTTGCAAAATTATGCGCACTTCATCAGGAGAAGCAAAACTTTCACTCTTTCCAACTCTGGGCTCTGATGCAATATAGCGTCAGCCCGGCGAGAAATAGCCTGCCCGCCAATCTGCAAAACTGGTCGGCTACGACTGCATTTTGTGGGGTGTTATGATTTTGATCGCACCGCAATCTCCGGATGTTTTCATTTTCATTTAAAGCCAAGTCAAGTATCTGATCGTTAATAATAAATAATAAAAATTGTTTGCCATAGGAAACCAGTCCTTTTATGAATGAAGTGGATGTGTACAGTTTGACTCTGACGTGTTCATTGGTTTGTTGTTGATATTTTTTGTTTCTTTGTTTTTGTTTTGCCAAGTCTTCCTTGGTCTGTTATCTTTTAAAAGACAGGCAGCAGACAGGCAGGAAAACATAAAAGTTGTTCAAGTCAATCTTTTGGCTTAATGGAAGGCAGAGTGTATGTGCTTATACATTTTTGCACTCATGTTGACTACAAATTTATTTATTCCGAATTGGATCACAATATGTTTCGTGAAAATTTATGTGTGGGAAAATTTTTTGCTGTTTGGCAAAAGTTAAAATGTTGTTGGATTATGGGAAGCTTGTGGGCAAATGTGAATTAATTGATGCAGTTTTACAGAGTTGTTTGTTTGCCAAAAATGGACTATCAAGGTTACAATAGCAGCAATGCCGGAATTGACAGGGAATACATTGTATTTCTTGTCCGCCTCTTCAGTTTAAAATGTATATGCGAATTGATTGATTTATTTGTTTTTTTTCGCAATATTTTATTATTATAAAAATTTTGTGTTTCTTGTGCATTTGAATTGGTTTAAAAATCAAAATATTTGATTTTTTACAAATACAAAATTATATTTGCAGAAAATTAACTTAGGAAAATAGTATTTCCATTTATTACTTTATAAGAAAAAATAACCAGTCCAGAAAATGCATCATTATCGTTGTTTTATTGGTTGTTGGGTAAGCAGCGCAATAAAACTTTATACGAAAAACAAAACAGTTTCACGTTCGAAGGATGCGTTCGTTGATTTTTTTAAATAAAACACGTTTTGACTAGACAAAAAATTGAATAACAAAAATTATTCTAAAATTGATTTAATTAGGAAGATAATTTATAGCCTAGAATAAGAAACAAATTTTGCTTATTCGTATTTTATTTAAGAAAGAAAGAAAGGCGAAAGCATTCCATGTTGTTGAACAAAAAATGTATTGCAAAAAATCACGAAGAATACAAAAACAATTGGAGATGTCAAATCCACTGACACATGAAATGTAAAATCCATAAACCCAAGACTAGAACCCAAAACATTGAGCTGGATTCACATTGATATTGTAAAGTTTCACATTACACAAATCCGCCAACACGACCGAAGTTGATGAACCCCCCTAAATGATGAATCAACTCAAAATATTCGGCACTTTTTGCAAAAAAAGTGAAAAAGAATACGAGCATATACTAACGACATCTGTTGCTGAAAAGATCGTATAATTTACATCATACAAATTTCATTCAAGACATCTATCGGTGATTTTCTGAAAAAATATAATAAAAAATAAAAGAAAATATTTAAACAAACATTATTTTTCAGCTATTAATCGATATTTAAAAGCTATAATTAAAAAAAAAAAACAAAATCAGTTATGGAAGAAATGCAAAAATCTGGTTCCAAGGAGCTTTTTTCCAAATTTTAAAACAGCCGCGTTTTTCGAAAACCCTCTTGATTACAAGTTACTAGATTCTGAGAGGTCATTACCTGGGTTGTCACTATTTTTAGTTTGTACCTACTCTTATTTTTAGGGCACCTTATATTTAATGCCAAAATAATTTCACTACGTCATTTATTTCTCCTTTCATTTGATACCAAATACGTTTTTGTTCACTGTGGGCCAGAAATGAGCAATACCCTTTGCACCGTTTTAAGTTCCCCCGCAGTAAAAATAATGGGTTCTTGAAACTAAAAGGGGAATAGGGACGGTATATTGGCATTCTTTTTGACAGAGTGTTTTCATTATATTTAACAACTCAACAAATAGTTAATTTTTGGTAATCTTACGACTCTATTCATTGAAAAACACATACATATACAATGGCCGCAAAAAGTATTTTGACAAAAAAAAAAATCTTATGTTTTGGGCCACTTTTTTTCGCAGTCTCCTATGAATTCTGCAGAATGTTTTCTTTTTTAATGCATGACATTGGAAAGAACTTTTAATATTATTTAACATTTTTTTTGTAATATTGTGGTTATTGTTCTGGCTGTGTAAGTGGCAAATTCAGCCTCAGCAAATTCAGCAAATTCAGCAACAAATTTCGAGTATTTTTAAATAAAAATTATCTTTCAAACACCACAAATATCAAACAAATGTATAGCCGCTTTATCTATAATCTAAGAGCATTATACTTTATTCCTTCGTGATAACTCCATCATCTTCGTTTGATATTTCAAAATTAAAAATAATTTCATTAATTCTTACAACATTTTCACAACTTCGCATTATTGTTCAGTGTTAACCCTCTCGAACTGTTATTTTTAATTTATCTAATGAATAATTAAGTTCTTCTGCACTGATTTTTAATATATAAAATTTTAATACATTAAATCCAATAAAGTTATGCTTTCATCATGATTGTGTACCTAATCCTAATCATCATATAAAAACTCTACCAGCATCAGCATTTGTATGTCATTATTGTTGAAGTTTTTTTCCCATGCGAATCTAAATTAAGTCAAAACAAAACCTGAAAGTAAAAACAATTGACCATGTGTGCTTGGTTGGGGAGTATAAATTTAAATTCCCACGAGAATGTTTTTTTAATTTTTTTTTTTTGTTTATAGAAAAGTGATAGGTACTATAATTTGCAAACTTTATGCATTTACATATAATGTAGTTAAGTCAGGGTTCAATCATTTGTCTGATTCACTTTCATTTTTGTTTTGTATTCAATTACGTTTGGATAAATAACACTTCTAAATTACCTTTACATGGGGTCAGCTACCATACCATCAGAAATTTATTTGGAGGTTAGGTTAATTACTGTGGCATAAAATTCGACTTAAGACAATGATATCTTTTTCAAGATTCTTATACCTCATTGTCATTCACCTCTCGCCTTAAACAAAAACATTAGTCATCTTGATGGTAAAGTTAGTAGTCAAATTGCATTTTTATCCAAATGGGACCTTTTATTATTTATCTGTAAAAACTAAACAATGTTCCCATAATTATTTTATTATTTAACTAAACTATTTCATAAAACGTGTTTCTTTCAAAAACCCCACTTTTAAGCCTTGAACTGTGACGAAGATTATTATGAATGATTAATGCAAATACTATTTACAATCTTCGTTTTTGTCGTAATACATTAAAAACTGGAAGCTTTGATAGATTTTTCAAACATTCATATGTTGTTTATAAAGTACAATAGGTCCATAAATAAGATATCGGCATCTATAAGAAATTGTAATATTATGGTTACACAACGCAAAACAGCCAGATGAAGAAATTGAAAACATCCTGACCATAAATGGAAAATAAGTTGTAGGAATAGAGAACTAATTTATGTAGAACATGAATATTAATATATTTTATCCAAGTTGGTAATAATTTTATCTGATTGTTTTATTATTTTCAATTTGAGATTGAATGAAAGCACTCACATCACAATTAATAATAACATGTGGGTACAATTTACTAAATCACGATTTTAAAAGAATAGAATGACGAAATACACAAATTGTTTCCCATAAATGAGCAATCGAAATTGTTTTTCAGTCCAAACGTGATAGTCTTATGAATATTACTCGTAAATAATTATATAGATGTACTATACGTGCTACTTGTAGGTCGTGCTTTAGATATCGGTGAGAGTGTAATAAAAAAATTTGTTACACACGATGTGATCGGTATAAAATGTATTGCTAATGAAGGTGAGTCAAAAATTGTACCCCTACATCAAAAAATCTTTTATTGGTCGCTTTTTTTCACTAAGTTTCATGTTTTGAATGAAGAATGTGTAGTGATGCAAGTTACTCATTTTGTCATGATTTAAATATATAGCTATCGGCTGTACTTAATTTCAATTCAGATGAATTCTGCAGGACCAAAAGCTATTTAGTTGTTAATATCATTTTTTCCTACACTATTTGATTTTTAACTAAATTTGTACCTTTATTGAGTTGAGTACAATATTCCAAAACGATTAAGTTTACTTTTCTTTTCATTTTTAAGATCAAGTATTTCTTTCAAACCATACGATTTTTTCTTACGATGTAGGTACTACTCCATTGCAAGTTTAGGATCCGTAAAAAAATCAAACTCGAGAGTCGATATAACAATCAGACATGACATTACGGTGATACAGAAGGCGAAAAAAGTTTGTATCGCAATTCTGTCTGTCTGTCTGTCTGCCTATCTGTTTCTTTCTTGAGCTACAGCCTTAATTAAATCTTCAAACTTGAGTAACTTGAAACATAACTTAAACAAACATACGTTAAACAAATTCAGCTTGAATAATTCAAATTCAGTAAAATAGTTTACGAGGTGTCCCTAATTTGCTAATATATGTGTTTTCATTTATTTTATTTCAGGTGTGCAGTATAACATTTTGTGATGCATCATGGGGCACACCCGGCACTGGACAATATCACATACAAACAGACGAAGGACCAGAGAGATATTTTAGATTTCAAACCGACAATGGGCAATATCGAAAAGAGAAAAGACTTCAAGATGGAACAGTCATAGGTATGCTTCAAGTCTTAGGGTAGAATTCATAGTCGTTACTCAAGTCGAGATTGAGAGAAAAAACTCAGGCATTTCCTTAACTGGAGTCCGTATTCAAAGACATAATGGAGGTTACTGGGGTAGTCTTCAAGTAAATGCTTGAGGATTCCCTCACCATCTTGAATATAAACAGCTTAAATGGCCAAAAATCTCCCTAAGCGTACACTTTAGAAAAATCTTGGCTTGAGTGACGACTATGAATTCTGCCCTCAATGTGTTTCAATATTCTAAAATGTTTAAAACTAATTTTTTTTGTCAAAGGAACTGATGCTTGGATCGATGCTGCTGGTTATCTTCGCCAGAAAGACTACATTGCAGATAGTAAAGGCTACCGAATACTTAAATCTAAGACAGTTTATGTTGGACAAGGGCGTCCAATTGAGGTAATCTAATTATAAATAATAAAACTTCTTTATAGTTTAATTAAATGTTTGTATTATAACAGGAAGCTATACGATCAATTAAAGGAGTTGCTGCACAATCTGGAGTTCTTGTTGATCCTGCGCTCAGTTATGGTTCAAATCATTTTGTTCCAACTCCACGAACTACACCAAAGCCTTCTTATTTATATCCTCCGACAACTTCAACGACCACAACGACAACAACAACAACCCCAGCCCCTCCCACTCAGGGCTATCTATCACCTTCTGAAGCTGCTCTAATACCTCCATCACCATACTTGGGTTACGACCATTATCCAAAACCAGAAGTGTTCATTCGACCAAATTCTCAACCTATCGAAAGTAATATTGTACCTGAGACATACTACCTTTTGGGAAGCAGTAGTACCGAAAGGGTCCCATCACTACCATCTGATACTTTCCTTCCACCATACGAAAACAGTCGACGAGTCAGACCAATTGGGGTAGCCTCTTCGACACCCTCTCCCAATTCCGAAAACGAAGCTATAGAATATTCTCATTCATCCACGGAAAACTATCCCTCTGGGTACTCTTACTCAAGCCCAAGACCATTTTCTGTATCTTCAACGCAGTCACCTGAGGGACCATCAAGCAGCTCACAAGCTCCAATATCATCGAATGATTATGACGATCCTTATGGTTTCAACTCATATTCTTCGTCAACCACAGAGAGACCATCAACAGAGTACTCAACCCCGTATGCAGATCTCCTGCCTCCAACAAAGCGAAGAAGGCCAGCCTATGGCACTAGGATCCAGCCCCAGGTTTACAATAATAACCTTGGCAGTGGCTACGATGATCAGTATTCTCAGTATGATGGAGTTTCTGCCACTAAAAATGGCTTCCGATACTACCTGCCTCAACAGTATCACGAAGAAGAGCAAGTAGGCCCTCAAAAACGAGCCGGAAGCTTTGGTTACATCGACCCTTTCGGTATTAGACGCGTAATCTACTACAATTCTTCACCCGAAAACGGATTTGTTCATCGAAAGAACAATCGTTATGTGGGCTTCCATTCAACACCCTACGACCCACGACCCTTGTAATTTTCAAAAAAAAAAAAAAAAACTCAATATTAATATTTTAAATTAATCAATTTACATTAATTTCACTATTTATTGATTCATTGAATGGACTGAAGCCAAAGATGGCGGCATTCTTTAAGTATCCTGCCAAGCCAATAATGTGGATCAGAGAAACGAAAGAAAAACAAAAGAAAAAAACAAGAAAAAACTTATGAACTGTTGATATTATTTTAGTTTTAAGGGCTCAGCTTCATTAAACAAGGAAACAAAACAAAAAAAAAAATTATATACCTTCGCCTAACAATGTCTGTGTTAATTATATAAAATAAAAAAATATATATTTAATTTGTAAGCTTCATACCTATATACTACCTATTCTAACTTATTTTCAATTTATTAAGTTTAAGTTCACAATCATCGGCTAATAGAAAAAATAAACAAACAAAAAAAAAAATAAAAATGTAACTGCCGAGTTATTTTCAATGCAAGAAAAATGACATCAACTTATTTTTTTTTTTTTTTAGTAATAGATAGCATTATTTTTTAGCACTTACACTATTAATTGATATTAATCTTGCCATATTAACAGATCAATAGTTGTTAAGTCATAAAAACATGTTGTTTAAGAAAAAAACAAAAAAATTTAAGTTCTCGATATAAAAATACTAAAAACTAATAATCATGTACTAAAATATATTAAAACAAATTGTACTAAACTGCGAAATGCAAACAAATCACCTTCAAGAATTTTGTAATTTCTTTGCTAATAGACGTCCATTGGCGGAATCTACCAGTTTAATGGACATCCGTTGCGAAGAAATTAAATTATATATGATTAAATAAAGTTCCATTTAGATGTAAATAAAACATTAAACGAGACACAGTTATTTGTTTTTTTTTATTGTTTATTGAAAAAAAAGTACTAAAGTTTCCAGCAAAAGGTTGATGGTTTTGTTGGAATATAATATAAGTAAGTAAAAAATTGTGGTCCACAACAAAATTAAGTTAATTAATGTGTAGGTATGGTGGAAGTTATTGTGTTTTAGTTTCTTAATTGGAAAGAAGTTTCTAGAACTCTCCAAACCGAAATTCAAAACAAGCTAGTTCATAATGCCTTATGTTTTATTTCATTTTTGACAAAAGCAATTCGAAAACTTTACCAACCTATTAATATGAATTCTTTGGTGTCAAAGAGGTACTAAGAGCTTAAGTCATAAATAGTAGATTTCGGCAAATTGAGATTTAATATTGTTTTTTTAACCTCAATTTAATGGAATTTTGTAAGGGTTGCACTGATTATAAAACGGTAGGTATGTTAAATTTCTCTAACACCCCCAAAACAGGACTTAGGGCTAAAACACGGTTTTTTGAACCTTTATTCATTGCAAAAAATTTAGTTTCTACCAAATTTGAATTTTTTTATTGTTATGGAAAGAAAACATTTAGACCTTTTCAACAATGTAAAATATCAAATTTTTCCGGTACCTAAACATTCGAACTTCTGTGTTTAGGTTGAAATCGTTAAAATTTTTTTTTCTTAGCGAGTTTTCAACCAAAAAAAAAAAATGTCTCATTTGGTTTAGAAATAAATATCATTTTAGAATATATTTTTAAATATGAATGTTGGTTTTCAAAACATATGGTTAAAATTGATATGAAAGTTGGGTAAATGACGAACTCCAGATTTTGGTAGTGTTACCGACTTTTTACATACCGTTTTGTAATCAGTGCAATAGGTCTCCGTCCGCGTATATTTTTAACCTCATTTTTGTCACACAGTGTAATTACTTTTGAAACATACAAAATGTTGAAAATAGTATTTAAGTAATTTTCAAGTGCAGATGACAGCGCTGTAATTTTTTCTCTTTAAAAGTAAGAATAAAGCTACTTTCTATAATAATTACAATTTTACTATTTTATCTGTTTTGAATTGCATTCATATAAAACAGATACAAAACGAAATCTTATCTCACACTCACTGCCCGATAAGTTATTCAAATAATTTCTATCTCTCTCAAAAGTATCAGTCTGAAATAATTCTTTTAATTAGATATTCACTTAAAGGCTAAACGTAACACGTCGAGACAAATGTTTGCTATTAAAATGATAATATTTTTCAATATTTTTGTTTTATTATTCCACGTTGGATATTCGGCGAATATTTTAGGATTAATGGGATGTACCTCACACAGCCATCACCTATGGTAAGATCAAAAAATGAAAGTAGGTTTCTCTTTGGAATACCTTAGATGTTTTTTTTTTTATTAGGAATGAAGTTATTGTAAAGGCACTTGCTGAAAGAGGGCATACTCTTACCATCGCATCAGTCGATGAAAATAATTCACCACATCCTAATATCAACTATATTCACCTCGAAGAAGCATACAATACGGTAGCCAATTACTACAAAGATTCAGATGCAAATTTCGACACATATGGGCCATTTGCCAATTTGAGGTTATTGAATAGTTTCAAAATACTCGAGTGCAAAGGAATTTTCCAATCGATGGGCTTTCAAGAAGCCTCACATTTAAATAAGAAGTTTGATTTGATTTTGTTTGATATTTCGGCTGGGCCATGCATGTTTAGGCTGATTCAAAAATATCCGAAAATTCCTGCAGTAGGAGTGAGTGCATTCAAAATGGATCCGTATATAGTTGAGATGGTTGGAGGACATAGTTTTCCGGGTTATATTTCATATTTTTTGGATTACAAAGATATGCCAATGAATTTATGGAATCGCATTACCAATTCGGCAACATATGCATTTGCTTATTTGTAAGGATCTACAATATTTAATTGAGATTATAATTTTTAAAATATTTTTTGCAGTTACAGAAAAATTATAACCGAACCGATTATGGAAGGATTAGTTAAACAATATGTCCCTGGTCCAAAACCAACATTAAATAGTCTCTTTAAAAGGGTAAAAATTGCTCTTATAAATACACACCCAGCAATAGACTACGCACAATCATTGCCACCAAATATTATTGAAGTTGGAGGCCTTCACATCAAAGAACCACGAAGACTTCCAAAAGATATCAATGAGTTCATAGAATCATCCGAGAAGGGGGCAGTTCTTATATCGTTAGGTTCAAATACTTTGGTAGAAACTATTGGCAAGGAGCGAATTGGAGCTTTTTTCAAGGTCATTAAGAGTTTCCCCAAATACAACTTTTTGTGGAAAATAGAGAGAGAGGATATTTTCAAAGATATTCCAAAAAATCTATTGATTCGCAAATGGTTGCCACAAAATGATATTCTAGGTAAGAAATTTTTCATTTTCTAAAAAAATTACATTAATATCTTTGATTTTTTTTCACAGCAAATCCAAAAATTCAAGCATTTTTTACACATGCCGGAGGCTTGAGTATGCAAGAAGCAACTTGGCATGGTGTTCCTGTAATTGCAATGCCTTTGTTTCTTGATCAATTCAGTGTAATTTCAATACTATACTTTAAAATGAAAATTGGGTAATTTTATACAATTTTCTTGATTAATTTTGTAGAATGCTCACAATGCTCAATCCAAAGGATGTGGATATGAAGTTAATTTTGAAAATCTCAATGAACAATCACTTTTAAAAGCATTTTCAAAAGTTCTCAATGACAAAACCTACAAAAATCGTATGCAGGAGTTGCAGAAGAAATTTAGGGATCGTCAAAGTATGCCATTGGATACGGCAATATGGTGGATTGAATATTTTCTAAGAAATCCTAATGCAGAACATTTAAATCCATCATCGAGGGATATTTCATTTTTTGTAGCAAATTCGTTTGATATTCTTTGTATTGTTTTAGTTGTTTGCATCTTATTTGTTATAAATACTTGGTTTTTAGTGAAAAAAATCAAAAAAATGCTTTCCAAATCTATGAAAAAAGATCTAAAGAGCAAAGAAATAAGAAAGAGAAAGGCCAAGAGAAGTTAATATCTACTTACGAAAATATATCAGTATTTTTTGTACTTTTTGTGACTAAAAAAAAGACTTTTATTAAGTTTTGAAAGTAAAACTTTAATAATCAAAAATTTACGTCAGATCTATGAGGTGTAAACAAATATTATATCAGAGAACATTTTTATTTAAAAATTAGAATATTTTAGATTTTTGGAAATTAGAAACTTTGAAAAAGGTCAAAAAGCAATTTCCTCAACTAAAACTGATAGAGACATTATGATTAATATTTTAATCGATAGACAAAAATACAAAATACATAAAAGTCAGTCACGCAAATAAACAGAAATATTTCAAAAATCTACAGGTCGAGGTTTGGACGTTTAGAAGTTAAAAATCTAACAATAAAAAAACAACTTTTCACGTGTCTACCAATTTTCAGATCGAAGTTTTTTTTCCGCTGAGTGATTGAAAAAAAATAAACAGTCTGTTTATTTAAATCAATTATAAGATTTTTTGATTTCGAAAATGTGTGTGTATATTTTTTTTTTACCACTTAGCCAAAAACAAAGCCAAGATCTTAAAATTGGTAGACACGTGTAAAGTATTTTGTATTTTCTTTGCAACAACAAACAATTCATTAAAAATAAAGTTTAAACTAGGTCATGGTGAATTATTTCGTTTGCATTTTTTTCGCTCGCTACTGTATCTAGAGTTGTAGATTCATCACATTTTTTATATATAACTTTTACGTTTTAAAAAACTCTATCAATTCCAATTTCAGTTATGCCTCTATCACTTTTCGTTAAAAAATAGGTTTTTGACCTTTTTCTAATATTACCCCATATTACCCTACTGAAACTACGAATATCTTAAAATCGTGTTATTCTAAATTTTTTAAGGATTCAGTAACCTAAAACCAAATCTTAAATTACAAAAATTGTAGATACACACCAAATATTTTTGAATTTTACTTTTATAAAAACAATGAACAATTATTTTTAGTGAATTATTTCTCAAATATTTATCTATTTTGACATTTCTCACGTCCATATCTTGAGTTGTAGATTTTTTGAATTTCTTGTTTGTATGGGTAACTTTCATGTTTTTATAAAGTCTATTCAATTCCAATATTAATCAAGGCCTGCATCACTTTTTGATAAGAAAAATCCTTTTTGACTTTTTTTTAAATGCATGAACTGGTAGAGCGATTATAGAGTAGGTCGCCCTATGACGGGCGAGCATAATTTGGAGCAATTTTAATTGAGCAGTAAACGATGTAGTTAAATTTAGATTTTTATTTCGTCCATATATATTTTTTAAATTTTACATTTATTGTTATGAACAAAATTATACAAAATTATATATAAAACAATGAATTAGAAAATCGTTTGAATTCCAAAGATATGTATGTACATAATCTTTCAAATACACTTACAAAGCAAATTCAAATCACATGTTTTTGTTTAAAAGATTTATTTCAATTTAATCCACAGTCCAGACGTTATTTACATTTACTTAGCTTTTTTCCCGTTGACGAATTGGAGATATAAAGTTTAAAATTGACTTATAAATTTAACCTTGAAATTGTATCAGTGAATTTAGCATTATTTAGAAATCATTGCACTCATGTTTGGTTATAATATTTTTTTTTCAATTTCGCTGAGTGTGACTGGAATGAAAATAATTAATTTTTTGTTATGATGATAATGTTTCTAAGTTTTTTAACATTTGTGTGTAACTTTTCTCTTTTACATTTTTATATTGCTCTTCAATTGTAGCTTTTTCAAATATATTTTTAAAAAATAGTAAAAGGGCTCCCACTTTTGAGAATACACTTTTCACTTTTCTATACCAAAAAATACTTCCTACAAATTTTAATAATTATAAACCCTTTTTTAAGTTGGATTTTAGAAATAAATTTAAAATCGTTTAGGAGAAGAAATTAATACCTAGCCCGTTTGTTTGAGCGGAATCAAAAACTGAATCGAATTGAGTTAGAATTCAATTTCATATAAAATATTATGAATGCAGGTCTATTAGATTTGCTTGAAGATACAATTCGGATTAAATCCTCCATGTAAAAATGCCATCAGTATAATCTTTTTTTTTAATTCCTTCATCACTGAAGTATTATCAAAAATAGTATTGTCAAATTTACTGACAATACTATTTGAGTTTCATTTAAATATCAACAATGGCTACACTGTTTTTCTTCACAGATAGTAATCTCTATCTCAGTTTCATTAACAAGTCAATGAATGCCACCAATATACTGTATCTACTCACTCGTTAAGTTTCTCTTTAATTCTATCTCTTTTCATCCAGCAAATAATCATCATAATGACACGATCAAATAAACAAACGACCGGCGATTTTTTCCTAGAGGCAGGTTATACTGAAACGAAGGTAAACATTTTATGAAATGTCGTCGTTAAACTGATAAAGAAATTGTGTTCTCTTAAGCCAGATTCCAGTAGTATTCCAGTTCCACACAATGACGATCGCTTATTTGTTTTCTAACTTGCCCCCTCAGATAATCCAAAAGATACAACAAGAAAGTAGTTTATACTTTGATCGTGTTTGGTGCGGGTGTTGGTGCTAAGCAATCATTTGTTTTAAAATTTATGCAAAATGAAACGCAAACAATTTTAAGAAATTCTATTTTACATTCAGTAATCAGTAGCTGATCAATTTGTAAATTTTTAACACAAATAAAAAATAACCTTCGATCGAAAACAAAACAAGAACAAAAAAATGCTGAAACTATTTAGACCACATAAAAATACTCTAAGAAAACATATCTACTATTTATATTGCACACAAGCAGTAGAAACCAAAAAAATTAGACCATTTGATGAGATACCCGGTCCAAGGGGTCCCTTAGGCTTAGGCAATCTATACAATTATCTACCTGTGATTGGAAAATACTCATGGTTGAAGTTACATAAATCGGGATTTCATAAATATGAGACTTATGGATCGTTGGTTCGAGAGACAATGGCACCGGGAGTGAATATTGTTTGGATATACGATCCGAATGACATTGCTGTGCTGCTAAACGATAAGGACTATCCACATCGACGAAGTCATTTGGCATTGGAAAAATATCGAACCGATCGACCACATGTTTATCGATCAGCTGGACTGATACCAACGTGAGTAGATTCATACACTATCGATGGTTGTATTTTTGTGACAACATTCCAGAGGATGGTTCTACGATATAATATTGTTTTGATTTTATGATAATAGAAATGGGCCTGAATGGTGGAGATTGAGATCTGAGCTGCAGAAGGAACTTAGTGCTCCAAAGAATGTTCGTAGTTTTTTAATGGATGTCGATAAGATAACTCATGAGTTTTTGGATGTACTCCCATTGCAAAGGGAATTCAATCTTTTGCCTGAATTGGCGCGATTAAATTTGGAGTGTAAGTATTACATAAGGTGAAAACTGATTTAGCTCTAAAGTCTTAAATATTAGTTCAAAAATAGGGTTTGGAAATTTTCAAATTTTGCATCAGTGAACAATTAAAAACATTTTAAGTGTAAGTGAAATTATAATTTTTTTTAATTTCTGGGAAATTAAAACTTGCGATTTCAAGATTTTCTTACCTTTTTTCTAAAAATTCAAAGCTACATTTCAAAACTTTATTATTATCAAATACAAATTGTGTGCGTAGAAATTGCACTTTGGGGCCCATATGTTTACTTAAAATGAAAATTGTTTTCTTTTTGTTTGCAGTAACATGCCTTCTTACATTTGATGAGCGACTGAATGCATTTTCTCCCGAAGAACACCAACCTAACTCAAGAACCTCAAAACTTATTAAATCCACTGAAACCACAAATAGTTGTATTTTACCAACAGATCAGGGTCTGCAACTATGGCGATATTTCGAAACTCCAACATACAAAAAACTACGAAAGGCTCAGAACTACATGGAGAGTGTAGCTGTTGAATTGGTTGCTCAAAAACTGGCTTACTTCAAGGAGGAAAATACACAAAATTCATCTGGTGGAAGTCTAACAAGAAGTTCACTCATCGAAGAGTACCTGAAAAATCCAAACTTAGATCTATCCGATGTTGTCGGAATGGCTTCGGATCTCTTATTGGCTGGAGTAGATACAACTTCGTATTCAACATCGTTTGCTGTTTATCACATAGCAAGACATCCAGAGATTCAAGAAAAGTTGTATCAAGAGGCAAAGACAATTATGCCAAGTGTCAATGATTCACTTAATGGTGAGGCTCTGAGAACTGGCATAACATACACAAGAGCTGTGTTGAAGGAATCGTTTCGACTCAATCCTGTTTCAATTGGATTTGGAAGAGTTTTGAAAAAAGATATTGTTTTGAGTGGATATCATGTTCCTGCTGGGGTAGGTTTTAATTTGTTTGTCCAGTTAATCAAATTGATTACACTGATTTCTTTAATAGACAATAGCAGTGACTCAAAATATGGTTGCATCGCGTTTGGAAAAACATTTCCAACGACCAAACGAATTCGATCCACAGAGATGGTTGCAGAGGAAGACCAATATTAATCCTTATGTTGTTCTTCCATTTGGTCATGGCATGAGATCTTGCATAGCTAGACGTATGGCTGAACAGAGTATTCTGGTTTTCTTGTTAAAAGTAATTAATTGGGCGAATTTTTTTTGTTGCGTTGATATTAATTTATCGTTCATAATTTTTATTCTAGCTCGTTCGGCGGTATAAAATTGAGTGGAAAGGAGTTGATGACTTGGATGTTAGGACTTTACTTATCAATAAACCCGAAGACCCAGTTAATGTTGTTCTTGAAGAAAGAAGTTAGAATAAATTTTGTTCAGTTAGATGAAAACAAAATATATATTTTCTTGGCACATAAATGTTTGTAATAATTTACAATTAAAAGTTATACTGAATCTAATAATGTGTTGACCACAATTGATATGAGTTCAGAGAGAAATATATTGTTTTTTTTTTTTTAATTAACGTATTTTATAAGCGACTTCCATAAAGGATGTTTTGCAAGAGCTAATGAAGATATAAAGTTCGAATGAATTCAAAACTTATAACCTCAAAAAATGAAAAGATAATTCTTTTTCTATACGATAGGGCACTTTCTCCTCATAACGGCGCGCTGTCTAACATTTAATTTAATTTAATTTATTTAGTTTATTTTAACGGATTGGACACATTCATTTTTTGGTTGCTAAACTATAACCATTAACCCATTTACTAACAAGTTCGTTTAAAACTCAGAACTCAAATTCAGATTATCAATAACAATGGCTTACTTCTGTAATTTAATAAATTAATTATGTGTGCAAAGTAGTTTCAAAATCGTACTTCATTTTCCAGAGTTAAGTTCTTTGATCATTCATTCTTATTGCAAATCAAATGTTCATTGGGGCAACCATTTTTTAAAATATATTAATTTTATATACCATTTTACTATGGATAATAAAAACAAAAGCTAAGACAATTTTGTTATACTCAAAAAAATTTGTTTATTATTTAATAAGATATTAATTTAGATTGAAACATTGCACGTAAGAAAATTATTAAAAACTGCATCAATTGCTTCATGAATTGCAACACATATAGTTGCTCATTGAGCTTCAGCTATATTCTCCATGAGAGTATCATAGACTTGTTCTTGAACATGTAGTCCCCATTGGAAGTCAAAGTGATTCCATTTCGGGTGTGGAACCACATAAGTTTGCTTTACACTTGATTCAGGAAGTTCTTCGATAAGCCTTTCGACATCTTTAACTGCAGCGAGATAATCATTTTGAGCGTAGTAGAGATAGATTGGCACATCAATTTTATCAAAAGGATATTTTGGAGGCTTAGTACTTCCATACTTCAACTTATTACGGACCATACCATAATTCAACTGACGGAATTCTCCAGATTGCTTCACTTGCATGTAATGATAGATCTGATTAACAGACGATCCAGCTGGATTGACAGCCATAATATCAGGTATTTTAGCCTGGAGGACAGAAATTAAAGATTAAATGTATACTGGCAGGGACAGAACGTTTTGTGAAATTACTTACCACATTAAGATTTTCATTATCATAGCCCCCAAGGAGGAAAGAAGGATTTGCACACATTGAAACTACGGGTGATTTTTCAGTGCATACCGTATAACCAAGCATTTGCATGAGCTTTGTATTTGGCATAAGCTCCATGCTGCCAGTAAGATAGGGTGAATAGTTGGGTAGTCCCATAATCAAGGAACTCCATTTGAACATCGGTGACTCCATGTGTTCCATGAAAACCACTGGTGCCAACAAATGAGCAGACTTGATCCGGTTTTTGAATTCTGTGTCCAATGAATTGAGCACAAGGAATGTAGTAGTTCCCTGGGAGTGACCAACATATGTGATTTGTTCCTGTGCCGTGTTATTGCAGATGAAATCAATCATAGCGGGCAAATCGTGCATGGCAATCTCATGCCAATCAAAGTCCCAAAATAGTTTAAACCTAGGACTGAGTCTGGTATGCTTTCGAGAATAAGTGTTTCCACGAGCGTTTCCTAGCCAAACATCATAACCGGCATCGGAAAGTCCGAAAGCCAATGCATTGTCAGATGGACCCAATACAACCCAATCAGCGGAGGAGCTCATTACTCCGTGCATAAGAAACACAACAGGACGTGGTTCTTCCATGGATGTGTTCAGCTTGGGTGAGTAGGGAATTCGGTGAAGGCCCAATATGTATCCATCAGATGTTTTAACGGAGTATTTTTCGAAAGGGTAACCATACTTTTTAACCAGTGTTTCCTGTCAAGGGTGGACAAAAAACTTTTGAATAAAAATATCGATAGAATGTATTGTAGTTGACTTACCGTTGTGACGCTACTCGTAATCCTACTCTCCGGGGCAGATGCAGCGAGAGAAATAAAAGCTCCCAACACAATCCAAGTTAAGTTCATTTTAAATTTATATTTAATAGAAGACTAATGTCAATATTTTGGAGATTTTCCCTTTTATAGCAATTTTTTCATCTTTATCTACTCGGTTCAAGTGGCGATGAATATCTCAAGACTTCAATTAGTTATATTCCAAAATCCAAACGTATTTTTATCTGCACTTCCTAATAAAATTAGAATCATATGATACTTTAAAAATCAAGCTGAGGGTGTCTTATCTACTTATCAGCACCATGATTTTCATAAATATGAAAAGGTACATTTATTTGAGTGACAAAAAAATGGTTTAAGGTTATAGACCTTGATAAATCCATATGGTTTTTAAAAAGTAATTTGAATTGCATGATACTTCAAGTGTTTGAAGAATTAGATTAAGAGTAAGCTTGGCTCATCAGATTTTATGAGTGAGCATTTTGCACTTTTAATGACGATAATACTGTTAATCTGAATTGTGTTTTTAATAAAACAATACCTACTCTCAAAATTTATTTGATTTATAGAGATAAATGTGTGGGACAGTTTGTTATCTGTTATTAATTTTTAACTTTGGACTATTAAAGTCTCTTTTCATATTGAGTAATAATCTTGATTTCTAATAAAAGATCAGATATCACATTCAAATCAAGATTTCCCCATTATCTAGTAGACTATGACTAAAACTTCTCAAAGACCTCTTATTTGACTGTTAAGTATAAAATTCGAGACAGTTAGATACATTTCTGATACGTTAAAAACCTTAAGGTCCCAACCTATAGAATCCATCACGTCCGTTCCGTCAACGAACTAGTTGATGATGAAGTTAAAAGTTCATTTACTACTTCCGTTTTGTCCGTTCAATCCGCAGTTTATGGGTCGCTTCTCATCAGAACGTTTATATTTTATAGAGCTGTCAGTTGAAAACGTCGAACTAACGCACGCAACAGAGTCTATGGGTTGGAACTTTTAGTAGTTCTATTAAAATTGAAGCCATCGAATAAAATACTGACTTTCTCTACTTGCAATATCCTGACATTGAAAGTTCCTTTACTGAAGTACTTACTACTCTTAGTATTGAAGTCAGATTTAGTAACTAACCTTTAGGTAAATTGAATCAATTGCAGTTCTTTGAGAGTGTTTTTGGTTTTTCAGACTTAAAAACAATCTAAAATTAAGTGAACTCCGCCCTTCATTTCAAAAATAAAATAAATTCCTTCAGTTTTCTATGTAAATTTTATTTGTCTTAATTTCTTAAAATTTTTTTTAAGAAGTAAGTAATTTAACAAAATTTTGATAACGAAATAAACATTATGTTACGAAATGTTAATAAATAGTCTTTTTTAACTCAAAAAAAAAAAGAATATAAGCTTTTGAAATTTAAATTTTTTATAATAAGAATAAAGCTTACAGTTTATTGAAATGTTATTAAAATAAAATAAATCAAATATATGTGTATAACTAAAGTATATTTGAGTATCAATATTTAAGAAAAAAAGAAATTTTTTAAAGCCATTATTTAAAAAAAATTACAACTAGAAATTCGTAACTTATTTTTATTTTATCTTGGTTCACTAAAATTATTTACAAGGCATTACATAGTTATTGGGTCTTAAACGAAGTATTACAGTATAACAGTTTATATTTTTTTTTATTTTTTTTTGTTTTGTTTTTAAGTTTTATTTTCATTTATTAAATAGTAGATCATAAGTTCTTGGTTTCAGCTTATACAATTGATTTATATTTATATATGTTTGTGTGTGATCGTGATGGTGTGCTTATGTGTGTATTTACTTAAAAATCTACATTGCATTATACATTCATTACAACAACACTCTGACTTTGCTTTTTTTTATCAAATACAATTATAATAATACGTACACCAAACAACACGTTACAATGTTATATAGCTAATTTTATATATTTATTTATTAATTTGTCATTGAATTATAATTTTCTTAGTTACCATATAAGTTTAGTTTATATAAGTGTATATTGACTACAAAAGGATGGATTAGTAAGTAAGTTTTCAATAGAAAAAAAAAATAGAAAAATACCGATTTTATATGGAAAAAAAGCTGATTTCAAATGAATATGGGAAAAAATTTCATAGGAAAACTTAAGAATCATTATTCCATTTATCAGTATCAAAAGATAAAATTTTAACCATCACACACAGCGTTGATTTACGTAAATTGAACTTAACCATTTGGTAAGATAATTGCGTTCGTTAATTTTTGTTATTTAAAATATTTTTCTAGACGACTCATTTATATCCAACTCAAACCATCATCTTTGCATTCTTGAAATAGTTCTGATTATGGGTGCGATCAACGATCTAACTTCTCAATTTACTTATATGTTCGCTAGAACATGCAACACAAAAACTATGCAGAGTTTTTTAGAAAGTTAATTTGTATATTATATAATTTATCCATACAAAACATTTGCGTTATCATGGCCTTTTTATTATTTCTCCAGAAAAGTTTTAAGGAAATTTTGTAAATTTGTCTTTATATAGATTTCGATATTCTCTTTCCAAATTTCATCTTTGCACCTCGTAACTTTTCTGCCCAAAAATAGTTCTATTTGGCAATATCTTCCTTCCGATTCATCTAACTATGAGAATAACTCAGACATAATAACAGAAAATTATCCACAAGTTGTGCTCATTTTTAGTTTTGTAAAATCAACAGTTTTGAGGTACCTAATAGATAAAATTCGGAGAGAGCACATCGAAATCTAAAAAAACACCAATTTTCATAACTCTTGGAAAACTTTCACAGGTAACATCTTTTTTAAGAACCAAATATGTTACTATATTATTAAAAAACAAATTTTAATAATTTGAAAGGTACAGGCAGCATTCCTCTTAGAATTCAGTTTTTGTATCATGATTCTGCAGTAAAATTCCTACCGCTCGGCGGTACTTGTTAAATTAATAATCAGCCCAATTCTTAACATTCTCCGGGAATAGTACTCCCCGGGAGATGTGTTCCCCCGGGGAAAATATTCTTTAATTATGAATTCCCCGGGAAATTGATTTTCCCTTCAGAAGCGAGAGATAAAATTCTGTATGTTCGAAACAGCTTTATTTGAAACATGAAACAAATAAAAACAAAAAAGTTATCGGATGTGAATAGTAAATCTTGCAATTCTTTTAAAATTGTATTGATAAATAAACTAAAACTCGATAAAAATTTACATCATTGCACTCATGTTGAAGAAAGCCGATATCGACAAATTCTTCGTTTTGTTTTTTGTGCAACATTTTGGAAATGACTACTTAAACAAGGTTGGGATTAAGTGCTTGCTGAAGAGAGTCCAAGAAGAGCAACTACATATGCCGACAATGGATACAAATATATAAAACTTTCTTTAACTTTATAAAATTATTAAAATTTTGATTTATTTATGGTGCAAAAACAAAAAACTCAAATTCTTGTGTCTAATTCTCCAGCAAATTTATGGGGAACAAATGGGAAGATGAATACAAATTTTCTCTGTTTTTTGAAAAAATACCCGGGGAATTGTTGTTTAGAATAGGCCTGAATTTAGTCGAGAGTTTAAAAAGATTGACAAGTTCTGAGTTTTTAAGAACGCTAGAAGTGTTATCTTTAATTTAAATTGTATAGAAATAGAAGGTTCTAATATAATTAAAGGTACTTTACTCTAGTTTGCTAGGTGATTTTAAAAGGTTCAGTAGAATTCGGCTGGTGTGTCTTTGTTTTCAGTTTCTTAATTTACGGGTTTTTGTGTCAAGAAATCATTTCGATAACTGCACTAATATTTCTATCAGGACGACCACTCATATTTAGACGGGATGAAGACGATGTAAATTTGGAATTTGAGGAGTTAAGGAGTTTGACAATATAACATTAAAGTTTCCAAGAGCTTACTAGTTATCAAATTTACAGCCACAACAATTAAGAAGGACAAGAATTTGGCGTAGACTAGGTAAAAGGCTTTAAATGTCCTTTTAAAGCGACATTATTATTTTTGTTTGCAGTTAAAATTGAATTTACGACGAGAAAACTATCTAGCTTTTTAAAATTCTGTTGTTTGGAGTTTCATATCGTTTATTTGTGTAAATTCACAGCTAGTCATTTCTCAATGGATAGGGATTTGGAAACGAGTTGTTTAGTTGGGCTTTCAACAATGCTTCAATGGATTTTGTAAATTCATCCATTTTTTGTAGTTGGCATATGATATAGCATTAATGGAAAAGGTATCAGATTGTCAGTTTATTGTGAGTTTGACACTCATCACAGATGGATAGAGTGCTCCAAATAGTCTTTTAGGTACGCACTTCGATCTTTTACTCAGGCCCATACAACATGTGTGGTATAATTTCACACAAAGACCATTGCGCTTCCCAAGATCAATGCCCGATTCCGTAAAAATAAAACGATCGAACGATATTGTTTACGGAACGACCCCCCATCATTTTTTATCATTTTTGCATATCAATTTCCTATTTCACTGTCACAAGAAATGTGAAAAAAAAATAAATTAAGAACATAAAGAGGGGGAGGGGGGGGGGGGGTAAAATACTATAAAATTACTACAAAAAAATATTAAATTAAATTAAAGAAGTTTGAAAGAGACGTCTGTATATGGATTTTTAAGATTACAAATGTTCTATATTACAAACTTTTTTAAAAATTCACTAATATTCCAAGAATTGTTAAATGTTTAAATATCGCAAAAAACACCCTGTTATTTTTTTTTCAAATTTCTAATATGGCAACACTTGGTCCAATTATGTTGTTTTTTTACAAAAAAAAAAAAAACAGAAAAAGTTTACAAATATTTGGTTTTCTAAGCAAGTCTTCTTGATATACACTGGAAACTCCTTATTTTTTAAAAAAAGTTTTTGTTTGTTATTTTTTTCACTATAAGGCAAGTTAACTACTTTCTACAAATTATTTCTATAAAAATGTTACATCATTTCCTACAAAGATTTAAGGTTCTATGAAAGTTTATAAAAAAAAAAAACCTTATAACAAAACTTATGTCACTCTGAGACTTATGTATATAATTATGACAAATACAACTATTACCTACTTACAACAACAAAAATGTGTCAAATATGTATAATATAATAATTATAAGCTGTGATGTTGTGTCTTTTTTTTTTAGTATGTACAAAAAAAATTCCTAAGCCTAAAATGCTGTTAGCAAATAAAATTTGTATCACGTCCTGCCTACAATTCCAGCAGCAGGACCTCCTCATGCTAGAGAATATTTAATGTTGATGAATCCATCATTCGGTCATCGTATAAGCTCAAAGTTTTTGAAGCTCGAACTTTTCGTACCGATGGCGGAACATCGCCAGGCGTTTTTACACGCTGACTTGGATTGCGCAAACGTTTATCGGTTGTTGCTGAACTGCCCCTAGCATTGAAGACTTCTCTGAATATCTCCAAACTTCGCTGACGAACTATTTGCTTATCCTCGGCGATGGCTTGAGGGGTTGACGCCTTGTTGGGTATATTTTTCACTGCATTCGCTGAACGCGACACCACCATTCGTGTGATGCCGCCAGAATCAACAACATCACTTGGAATACTTGGTAATGGTATCTCTGGGGGATAGACCATTGAATTATGACACTCTTCCGATATACTTTTGATCAGATTCGATTTGTTTTCCGGGGAAAGTCCATTGACGCGAACGGTTATGGGAACGAGATCCAAATTGTTTGGTCGCCTTGTGCTGGCCGAATCAATAGTTGTCAAAATGCTATTATGATGCTGACTGTTGTGATGCTTAGTTTCGATCAGATTGACTGTGGTATTCTTGGTGGGTGAGGTGAACTGATCTAGGGGTGACTTGGTTATATTACGATTATCGACTAGATTTGACTTTTCATCGAAAGTCTGATAGAAGTCTTTGCGGAAGAGTTTTTTCTGGATTAGTGCTCGAACGCCATGCCAGCCGCGTAATTTCTTGTCGGTGTTGTTTTGCTTGGGGAAACCTTGACCCATGTGAACGGTGTCTTGAGTGAGTTTCTTTGAATTCGATGAAATGAGATCTTCAACTGATACATCGTCTTCCAAGCACGAAAAGCTATTGTCTTGAGACTTGTCTTGGAAGCTGTGTTTCTTGCTCTTCTCAACCAGAATTGGAATGGTTTTCAATGTCACCGGAGCTAGATTACGTTCCTGACACGGGTTTCGACCTTGATATGGCTGCATTTGTTGTGAATAGATGAGATGATTTTTTTCTGTTCCCGAAGAAGTTTGCAGACCAGATATTGTGGTTGTTGCTTCATTGCCACAACTTCGAACTCTCGGAATAATTTGATTCGGCGGAGTAACAATAGTTTGTTCGGACTCGAGATTGCATGAGTTCGATGACAAGCTGCGTAGACGTCGTGTCGGTGATTGACCTACAAAATTATTAGCACTCAATGGTGGACTTGGTCCATGACCCAGACTTATGTGAGAGTGTGGTCTTAAATTGCTAAGTTCATGCATTCGTTCTTCGGCACATAGGGAAGTTAGTCGAGCTTCAGCATCATGATCCCAGCAATCTTCACAAGTGTCTTTGATCAATTTTCCAGCTGCAGCTCCTCCCCAACATGCGGGGAATAATGGTCGGGCCTTGTGACGTGCAACAAGAACTTGCATCTGTTCAAAGGTTGGGTGTTTCCCCACTTCTGATTCATATGGCGATTTATAAGTTGGTACTGCTTGTCCATAAGCGTAGAAGTCACTGCACCTAGTACATAGTTCCCAGAGACATAATCCAAGTGAATAGACATCAGTTTGCTTCAATGCTGACTCACAGTCACGCAAGTTGACTGCTCCTTCAAGAATTTCCGGGGCCATGTACCGCAGAGTGCCAACCTCATTGATACTCTTTGTCTCTGCCAAAGCAATCTCACCCCGATATTCGTATTTTGACCCGAAAACTTTCAAAGCAAATCCAAAATCTGCAATCGTGCAGGAGAGATCCGCATTTACAAGAATATTCCGCGTATTAAGATCTCGATGGGCAATGCATGGCTTGAGATCGTCACCCCTTTGTAGTTCGGTATGAAGGTGTGACAGTCCTCGGGTGATGCTTTTTGCCATTTTGCAAAATGTCCCAAAAGTCATTGTGTTGGCTATCAGCCAATCCTGTAGACAACCCAATGGGGCCAGGGATAGAACAAGGAAGTATTCAATTTGATCTTCCATATTTCTGCGTTCATCGCAACCTACAAGAAGAATTATACTTTTTTAGATAGATTTCGGAGAATTTAAGGTAAGCTTACCAATATAAGACAAAAGGGATGGTGAATCCATCAGAGGCAGCGAATAGATGTTCTTTTCATTGATAAAACATTGCTTGTGTTGGGCAGGAAATATTTTGACAGCAACAGCTTTTTCATTAATCATACCTTTCCATACGGTTCCATATTTCCCTTGACCGATCAGGGAGCAAACTTTCAAATTGTCAACATTATGCAAATTTGAGCTGTAGCCTGGTCCGGAAGGCGATAGTGGTGCTTCTTCGGGTCCAGCTATGTCGTTTGGTTTTCGACATCGAATAAATAAAAATCCAACCATTAGAAAACCTGTGATAATACAGAGACCTATCAAAATGATCGGATTTAATAAGGAAGCACTCTGAGAATGGCCAAGTTCTTCTGCTGTCAGTTCTCGTCCAGTTGAGAAAATCGGATGTGAAAGCTGCAAAAAAGAATGAAAAAGATGTTTGCTTTGTGTGGAAATGGGGACCTACCTCCAGTGGATAGCTGACTGTCATATTTTGATTGCACATGTCTCCAGAACAACAGCAATAGTACAAGTTCATGGCACCATTTGTGCGCTTGTGGCCAATGCTCAAGCATTCTTTTTGCACGCATGTTACATTTCTGTCACCGCTTTCTTTCCAGCAACCTGATTTTTTTGGGATTAATTACATAAGAACAAAGCTTGTATCATAGAATTTGTGTAAAGACTAAAATTTATGTAGAAATTTGTGTATTTTTGACATAAAAATGTAAAAAACCACCTGAACCACAAATTGGATCACAGAACATGACATATATACAAAATTTGTACATCAAATGGTGTGACTCCAATTATGGTTCAGATGGTAGTATGTATTTTTTATAAGAAAAATACACAAATGTTTATGTATATCTACACAAATCGTGTGATACTAGCTAAGTAACAAAAATGCTTGTCGATTAATTACCTTGTTTGACAATTTTCGTGCCATTTGTATCGAGAAACCATAGACCAAAGCAGAATTCGTAGTCTTGAGAGCATTCTACAAAGTTACTGGGCAAGCCGCTGCTAGATCCGACTAGCTTACTTATACTCGTTGATGCTATTGCTTCAGGTGACGAACTCGATACATATTCTGGATATTCATCATCGTCTTGTGAAGAATCATCCTCTGGAAATTGAGCGCATATCCTTGGCTTTGGAACTATCATCAAAAAAAAGTTGACATTAGAATATTTAATTCACATTGAAATAATGGTTTGATAAGATTACCAGCTAAAGTATGAGCTATTAGAGCTATCATTGTAAGCCACTTTAAATACGTTTTCGCCATTTTTTGTTTAAGAGTTGATTTGATCTATTTTACTTTTTAATTTTCTCAACTCTATGATTTATAATCACAATAGAAAAAGTATCCTTGCTGCTTAGGCCTTCATTATTGTATGGGAAATATTTTTAATCCACATGGTAACTAGAAATTGGAAGATCAAAATTTATATTATACAAAATTTAAAAACATACAAAATTGCTATACAATTTACTAATTTGAGCAATATAATATGCCCAAAAGACAGAAGGTTTTTTGTAAGTTTTTATTAATGGAATACTGAGAGAACAAATAGTTTGCGGCAAACGAAACAAATTTCCAAACGTAAGCTGGACAGTTAGCTGCATAAAATTGGCAAATTCGTTGGAGTTAATCGCTTTTTGCGAATGATAACAAAAAAGTTCAACGGTGATTGAACCGTCGACCCCTCACTTACGAAGCAAGCATTTTCTAAGTCCGACATGAACTGCATATGATTATCGCAGAATGCAGATGAACAAAATAAGAGAACGAAGCATTTGCTTAAGACGACTTTTCGTTTGTTGGACAATAAATTTTTGATTTAAAGTTTGTTTGCAGCAAACTGTTAAATTGGTTTGAATCAAACACTTTACGCAAATGACTAAATAAAAAGAAAAGTTCAACAGAATACCGATGATGGAAACTGCAACAATTCACTTTCGAAGTAAAGGTTTTGTCATTGCGCTACGAACTAGATGATTTGCGTGTAGCATAGAAAACATGGAGTTAATTATTAAGTTGCAAGTTTACTTGTTTATTTACACCAAAAGTAATATTGTTTGCAATACGAACAACTCTCTGGAATGGTTTTCCGTAAACTAATTATTCGCTTGCTGCAAACAATTGAAATTGCTAGTAAAAGAAAAGAAGTTTAGAATAGGTAGCATTTTTGTTTGCAGCAATCAACTCATGAAAATGATCTTCAAACGAATTTATAGTTTTCAATTATGTTTGATGTAACAGAATAACAATTTGGTTCAGACGTAATACATTTGCTACGAATCAAAAACAATTGCGGGGAACCAGACTCTTAGTTAGCTCCAAGACTAAAGATCAGGATAGAAACGCTTCATATCGGCCGCATGTTTTTCTTCACTGCTATTTTGTAAACAGTCCAGGTATACGAAAAAATGTACAAGTTTTAATTTAATAAGCTTTATTTTTGTAGAACAATTTTTTTTAATATACGAGAAACAGTTTTCGAGATAAACGTTAAAAACTGAAAACAACTGCATTTTTCTCCTAGCTTCCGCTAGAGCTGACGTCGGATTCTTAGGGAATTTTTTCTTGGTTTACCAACGGACATCATATTATAAGTAGTGAGGTGGAAGCAATTTTTTTCATTCGTTGGCTGTACTATTTGTTTAATATAAAATTCGTGGAAGATTTCTCATGCCACCAGGACCCTGTAACACAAAACTACAAGTACTTGTACTAAAAGTGAATTGTTCAATTTTGTATGGATTATTCTAGAATTTCTCTTGTAATACAAGTACATACTTGTAGTTATGTGTTTAAGGCCCCACATAATCTACTGGAATATTGTCTCTGAGAAGACTTGAGACCTCTTCAACGTTCTACCTATAGAAGACAAAATTCATTTAGGTATAATTACAAGGCCTTTGTACAAAATCATGCACCTATGTTTGAACGCATTTTCCATGTATCAGCACTTTGCAATATATTTTTATTTATATCTTTTTTATTGTGACGAGAGCTACTGTTGGTTTTAAAGGTTCACGAGACGAAATAAGATCGTTTGTCTTATTTTGAAGAAATGCAATTTCCATGTTAAAGGGAATACACAGTAGCTCATCGATTACTTACACTTTTGAATGTTAATACATTTTTATGGTCAATAAAGCATTCATTACAATTTTGAAGTTGGACGAAACACTTTTGTTACTATTTCGAGCTCAAGAATAAATCCAAATTGGAATAAGAAGATCCAAAAATTGAAAAAATCTTTATTAGAAGTTTTAAACAATTTTGTTTGCTTTTAAATTTGATAAGTTGAACAGCAAAAAAAACGGTTTCACTGGGGATCTTATTATTGTATTATTATTTTAAGGTCTTTCTTATGTTTCAAACTATTTTCAACCCTGCGTAATAAATCCGTTTCTCCAAAAACTCATAAGCCCTCTTAACTACCATAATGCACAAAAATCAATAAAAAAAACATTGAAAGAACCAAACACTTTTCGCACCCATTATACCTACTAAAGTGCAGTTTTCTCTAAATCAAAAATGCATCTACTCAGACATTCCACAAGGAAATACCTATATAAGGAATAAAATAAAATACAAAACAGGTGAAGAAGACACATAAAGTCTTTATTTCAAGTTATGTCAAGGTTTTCTTAAGAGTTTTTCTCTGTCCAAAGTGGAGGAGAGAGAGCTAAAATGCTAAAAGTCATCCACAAACACCGCACGAGACCAATTATTCTTTCAAAATACACAAGTAGAATAATTCTACACTCTTTTCTCTGATCTGCTAAAGATACAAAGATATCACGAAAACAATCTTATAAAAATGCAGACACATAATAGTGCAGTGCCACAAAACAAAAAAAAAAACAGAAACACTTGAATATAATAAATACAGCACCAGACTGCATTTTAATTTGAAATAAGCATTCGCTGGTTCACCAAAGTCTAAACAGTCTTTTCTACTCAAAAGTTCAACCAAAGAACAGACATACATACACACATACCGACGAACCGACGATTAGGGGTACAAAAGTCTCTTTTTTTCTGAAGGTTTTTTTTTTCTATTTATTTGTTCAAAAATGACTTCACAAAGTGTGCATATTATTTATTATGAATTTTTTTAACTAGTATTTAGTATTCCAAAGGCAGATAAGAACATATAACAATCAACTAATTGACTATTCGCCCGGCTCCAGTCGATAAATGCGACTTCTTCCCCTTTCGTCTACGACTTGAACTGCCTTAAGACTTACCACAAAACTCTATTAAAAAATATCAAATTAGCATTTTGATAACACAAACAATAGGTACTATCGATAGAAATATTTATAATTTTTATAAAAGGAGAAGGGTAAAGGAGGTGGTTATGGGTACTTTTGTATGTGTCATTCTACAGATAGTTCAGCAAAAAAAAAAAAAAAAAACAATAAAAGTCTAAAGCGATATATAGGTCGATGGAGCCATAAAACTAGACTTCTTATCTTCGAAAGTGCACACCAAACAATTTTTTTTTTGTATTTTCATTAAACATTTTTTAATGAAAAAAGCCTGAGAGCAAAAAAAACCCTTAGAAATTGCAGCCACAACACAACACACATTGGAATATTGGTTTCCTTCTTTCATTATGTATATTTTTTTTTTTATTTTTGCATCCGTAAGATACACAAGCATAAAAATTGATTTTTCCACTGTAGTAACATGGTACGCACCGATTATTATTTTTTTTTTCGTTTTGTGAAAAGAAAAATTTTCTTTGGTTTTATATTTTTTATTTTGGTGCAAATTTGCAATGAAAATCTCCCACAATCACGAAATACCGAAAACGTTTTTTTTTTTAATTGATTCCAAACAAAAAGTTTATGGAATGTTATGCATTGCAGTGTATATGGTAAAGAAGGTACAAAAATAAATAAATAAATAATTTATTAACCCGGCGCTAACATTATTTTGTGCGGAGGCGAACAACGAAGTATATTCAACTGCCAGAGCCAGATAGTCCGGTAGTGATTTAACGTCGTCGTCGTCTTTCGTTGTTGTTTTCATCCGTTGTTTCACCCCCTTTTAGTAGGTATTATGGGTAAGATACATTTTTAGCAGAGATACCTTACAGTCCTACTAAGATGAAACTTAATTCTTCAAGATACTCTTATACATTTCGAGCGAGTTTGTTTATTGTTAAAAACATTTAAAACTCACTTGAAAATGTAACACTTTTCGTATATCACAAATATGATTTTAGATAATCGCGATTATTGAAATTTTATTTAGAAAATATTTGTTTAATAAAGACTCAGCTGGAAGGTGTATGTTTTGAAGAAACAAGTGCCCGATTAAATAATATAAATAGCTTCTGCGCATCTGTCATTGTGACGCCACTTTGCTGGAGTTGTATAGTCGCTCTATTCTGTTCCAGTGGATAGTAGAGGCAAATCAATAATAACAACTTGAATTTAGATTTATAGCAACGGCAGGGAGCATTGGTGTGCATTTTTTGTGTTTTGTTGGGGGTTTTCATGTGTTGCCATAATATGGGAGAGTTTGTTTTATAGTTTGAGATTGAAGAGTTTCTTTGTGAAGTAATGTTTTTATTTTACCTACTAACTTAGCTAAAATTTTAAAGCAAAGTAGGCATAATTATAGTATAGTATAGTATAGTACGTCCGTATAACAGTTAACAAAATTCTTCTACAGTAGTTAGATTGAGTGACTGCACTAAATCTTTTAATTGGTTATTATTATTTCGTGTAACGTGAAACTATGCGGTTAGCAACCAAACGTTTCCTTCAATCAATCAATTATGGCATTGCATGTCCAGAAAAAAATTTTGTTTGGGGGGGCGGGGGGTTCGAGTATCTGAGCTCCCTCTAAATCTCTAAGATTTACGAAAAAGTTTCAGTTAATCATGTGCATTATGATGAAATCACCTTAAAAATAACATGGTTTGGAGGCTTGGAGGGGGAGGGCCACTGGCTGTTTGGCATGTTTGTACCGTTCTGGCCCAGCATCGTTTTTTAAAGCATAACGGTACAATTATTTTATCAACCCTTAAAAAAACCAAACGGTCAGTTTTTCTGGATGTAACGATGTCTCAACATACACTTGAGGATTATTATCAATCCAAATATGGCAGTATTGTTTATTGACGTAGCCATTCAACCAATAGTGAGCCTCATCGATAAACAAAATTCACTTATGAAAATTCGGATCAACAGGAATCTTGTTTTGGGCCCATTCATGGAACCTATCCTTTGCTTGATGATCCTAGATGCCAAACTAAACTTTAAGAAAATGGCCACCAGTTACAATAATGTTGCAAACTTGAGATTCTTTACCTCTAAAAAAAAACACACATTTTATACAATTTGTTGAATTTTGTCCTAATTGGAATTATAAAAAAAAAACTATGAAAAATCACTTTTTTGTGAACATTTGTGGAATATAGATTTTTCACCTGAATATATTATTAAAAAAAATTGACTTACGTCGGTCGTTATGAAATCTGTTGATTTAATGTAGATAGAAGAAAGCCCAATATAAAATTTGGTATGTTTTGAGCATTTAACCTTCTCAAATATGGTACATTTTGACTGAAAAATTATGGTTTTTAGTATTTTTTGCATTCAAATAGGGTTGCGGTATATACTTTATACTTATACCCATTTTTGAGTTGGCACCCAATAGTTTTTAGATAGCTGGGATCTCAATCTAAAATTATGTATGTTTTTAGCCTTTAACCTCATCAAATAATGTACATTTTGGCTGAAAAATTAGTGTTTTTTAGTGTTTTTTCTTGCATTCAAATAGGGTGGCCGTATATTTTGAAGTTGGAACATGCACGACGCATTACGCCAGGCTGCCACATGATTAATTTAAACCCGGAACGAGTTTCATTGTTTATCGAATTGTATTGAACCGATTAGCATTTGTATTAGCCCACACAGGTTTGTTGTTCTATGTATATTCGGTTTCTTTCAACATACATATTTAAATTTTGTAAACAAATGTCCCCACATAGTCAGAAATAATACACAGCCCCAATGTGAAACTCTTTCCTAACCACAAGTACAAATACTTTTTTTCTCGACTTCAAAAAGTCGATTAAATTTCCACGTGGTTTGAATTCTCGTGGAATCACTTGCCTGCATCACAAGATAAAATATTCAAATATGCAAATACAAAAAAAAAACAATTTGGAAGATATTTGTTTCAGAAAATTTCAAAGGTAACCCTATTCCAGTCTCTTAAATAAAAGAGCATAACTAACCGGTATACAGCATGATACCAATACAACCCGTAGGAAGGTACCCATATTGCTGACTAACCGCATTAATTTCAATTTTATTGTATTTATTTTCTAACTGATAAAACAAGTTCTCTGACTTCAAGAAAAAAATCAAGAACTATTTTTTATCTTCTCTTCATTTCAATTTAGTAAGAGCAACCAACTGAGCAACTCAGCCGCATGTTTGTTATTAGTTCTCCAACAACTGTCACCGTGATCAGTGTATTATCGTTCATAGCATTTGTTTTTCTATACACGATATTTGTATTTGATGAGAAATATCTTATAAACAAAAGTCATAAATTATACGATAAAATGAGTTCATTTGTTGCCGTTCCCGAGGGAAGTGATTTTCCAATTGAAAATTTACCTTATGGTGTTTTTTCAACTGCTAAAATTGTAAGTTTCTTCTCATTTTTTTTCAATCTGCACTATTGATTTACAATTTTTTGAATAAGTGATTTTGAGATAGAATTTTGTTTTTCTCATATGGTAATTTTTATTGCTGTGGATTCTGATATTCAAATCAGAAAATCTAGTTTTACCGCTTTTACAAGAATTCGACGATTGGTCTACATTTATAGATATTTGCTGTGTTCAAACGTTAATTAAAACTGGAATTAATTTTTTTATAGCTTTTCTTAATTATTTTGAAATATTTGTATCTGCCATTGGTGTGACAGTGATTATTTCTTTGGAAGCTTGTATTTTCTATGGCAAAATTGTTCTCGATCATCCTATCCAATATTTTCATTAAAAAAAATTTTAACGTTACATTATCAGTGAGTCCGAGGATATAAGCTCATCGTAATAGTTAAAAGTCTAACAGGAGCTGGTGCTACACTTCACAGCCATACATTTTTTTTTTTTGAGTAACTGATAACTCAACAGGTTCTAGATCGCATGTATTCAAGGTTCGTGGTTAAGTACACCTTTCGGTTTGTTCAGTGGGCATCACATTGATATATCTTAGAAAATTTCAAATATCTGCTAACGGCGCAAGTTTGCAGTAATCCATTCTAATTTGTGAATTGTATTTCAGCCTCAGAAGAGAATTGCTGTTGCAATTGGTGATTTTGTTCTCGATCTCCATGCAGTGTCCGGATTATATCCACCAGGAGTTCAGGTACAAATTCTTCACATAAATTAATCAGCATCATTAAAATTAAATCACCTTTTAAGGCTGCTCTTAAATCTGACTCCTTAAATCTTCTCATGAGTCTTGGTCATGAAGCTTGGACTTTAGTAAGAAGTACTACTCGAGAACTGCTGCTGAAAAACTCTCGTTTGCATGAAAATCCAGATCTTCAAGCTGTGTGAGTAAAAAGAAAGAAAATTTAATCTAAAACCTTACAAAATTAATAACCAATCTTTACCATTCAAGTGCACTTATACCTCAATCTGAAATCGAACTACACTTGCCAGCTCAAATTGGCGACTATACCGATTTTTACTCTTCCATTCATCATGCAACAAATGTGGGTATAATGTTCAGAGGAAAGGATAACGCCTTGATGCCCAATTGGAAGTACCTGCCAGTGGGATACCATGGTCGGGCAAGTTCAATTGTTGTATCGGGTACACCAATTCATCGGCCACTTGGTCAAACTGTACCAGTTGATGGACAACCACCTGTTTTCGGACCATGTCGTTTGTTTGATTTTGAATTGGAAATGGCATTCTTTATTGGTGGACCGGAAAATAAACTTGGCGAACGAATTGCAATTGAAGACGCCTGGAAACATGTTTTCGGATTCACCTTAATGAATGATTGGAGTGCTAGGGACATTCAAAAATGGGAATACATTCCACTTGGACCATTTACAGCAAAGAATTTAGGAACCAGCATATCACCTTGGGTAGTTCCAGTGGCAGCTCTAGAACCATTTTTAATTGATAACTTCCCACAAGACGTTGATGTTTTCCCATATTTGCGACAATTGCAAAAGTTTAATTTCGATATTAATCTTGAAGTTACAATTAAACGTAAGTTAAATATTTTTAATATGATACCTTGATAGTTTAAAAAAAATTGTTTAATTTTTTTAGCGGAAAATAAATCAGCAGAAACTACTATTAGTCGATCAAACTACAAAAACCTCTATTGGACCCCATTGCAACAGATAACCCATCACACAGTAACTGGATGTAATATTCGTCCAGGTGATTTGATGGCATCAGGAACTATTAGTGGTGAGACTGAGGATTCATATGGATCTATGTTGGAACTCAGTTGGAAAGGTACAAAGACTGTTAATCTTAACGGTGGAAGTACAAGGAAATTCCTTCAGGATGGTGATGAAGTTGTGATAAGAGGATATTGCCAGAAAAATGGTTTGAGAATTGGTTTTGGTGAATGTAAGGGAAAGGTTTTACCATCTATTCCATTATAAATGTTAATGGAAGATAATAAAAAAATGCAGGCACATTTACATAAGTATTTCGTTTTTTTTTTCAAACTCGATTTTCAGTCGTCAAAAATTCTTTTTCTGACTCCGATAAAACACTATTGGAGTGTTATCGCCCCTAAGAATATCATTCCATTCTGCCATATCTACAATTTTTTTGTGAAAAACAAAATTCAGTTTAAGAGAAAGCTCCTAAGAGAACCGTTAGTCAGAACGAGAAAGTCTGTTTGTGTCGACCTCAATAACTTCTTCAAAAATTTTAACTTGTCACTAAATGAACACATATGATTACAAAAGTTGCATTAAACAATTAAATCGAAATACTCGCGCTTTCAGGAGTGATCATCGGCTTACGCTATAGCTCAACTTCGGACGTACCATCAAATACAGAGATTCTTCCTTTAGTCATAGGGATTAGACTAAAGGAAGAATCTCTGTATTTGATTTATTTAAAACTATCCTTTTTTATTTTGCATAATGCGGTGTATTGACAGAAAAAAGAAAATTTTAAGCTGTAGGATGTTGATTTGGCGATAACCTCAAATAACTAATAACATTTTCAGAAATTACTTTTTTAACTACGAAAAATAATGATACCAATTTTAAACTATACAAAATAAAATTTTTATACCTAAATGACTATTATTTTTTCTGAGTTTTTTTTTGAATATTGCGAAAATAACCAAACAAAGTTTAACTCACCTGAAAAAATTGTCAGGGATAAATAACTTTTAAAATTGAAAAAAAGTTACGCATACGCCACAGTGACCTAAGAAAATAGATTAAAAAAACTGTTATCGTTGACCAAATAATGATCTTTATGGAGGATAATTTGTTCTTAAGATCATTTATTATTTTATATCGCACGTTGAGATGTATAGTGTCACAGCTCAAAAATAAAAATCTTTTAATACTGAAATTAAATATTGACCAACTTTTCATTAGTTGTCTTTATTTTATTTGCTATTATTATATTTGTTTAGTAACAACTTATTGGAAAGTTCTTCGAAAATAGATGCCACGTTTTTCAAAATTTAAGATCTGAATCTTGCGAGCTCAAAATATGTACATATATATATTTTGTCGTGACACTATACATTACAACGTGCGGTATGGGAAGCTAAGACCTAGAAGTACTTTTATCGCAAGCGAAAATAATTTGTATCCACAAACTAACTCAAAAAATTAAATATTTAAAAAATTCCAAACTTTTCATTTGCTTCTAAAGAGCAAAAATAATATTAAAATAAATTATTCAATACAAAGGACAGGCTAAGCAAATATCTTATATAACTTATTGATCAATTTGCGTTTTTATTTGGCATTAAGATAATACACTGACAAAAATTACTTAAAACTAAAAAAGTCAACTTGTATTTTGAGAGTTCGTCTTTAATAGAGTTAAGAAGTTTAAGTTTTTTTTCAAAAACTCCTCCTGCGTTGGATGATTGTGAGATAAAACTTCTTTTTTATGTGGATACCGGCAGTAAGTTTTATTATTAAACTCAACCACAACTGTTGATTTACAACTTTTAACGATGCACTTATAATACTTTATGAAGCCACTGGAATATTTGAATTTGTAAATTTTATTATTACCCCGAAATATTTCGTACCGAAAGCACTCCACGTTACTTTGTTCTACTATTTTACACCGATGTGATCAACACGAATTTCTATGAATGACTAAGTTAATGATCTTAAGTAAACACTTCACTTAAAATTCCCTCTATTTTTATATTTCGGGTTTTATTTCATTTTAGATTTGGGCTTTATTGCACCAAAATTTCGTGTTGGACTTTATTACATTGGACTCAATTTTATGGCACCGACTATCTCTGGGTCTGGAATGGATTTACAGCCTATGCCACTTTGATTTTTTCTTAAGGGTACTGCATCTAACGAGAAATTGACACCTCCTCCAAAAGTACATACTGCTTGTCAACAAAAAAGCATCTGAACTTGCCATTCGGAGCTCGCAAAAAATTTTAGGTCCCCCCCATTCCTGTTGCTAACTATACACGCATGCACAAAATGGCTATAGTCGTGCCACAAAACTTATTATTATATTTGATTTTAATTTTAGTCTGATGGGCTTTTTTTTGGACGTAAAGTACCTTTTCGTTTTGCTCAATCCTTTTGGGGCCCCCACTTAACCGGGGGCTCTGGGCCTTTCATAATAATAAAAAAAAATAATACATTATAACGTGTTTTTGTGAAAAAATCATATCGAAGTCAAAAAACCAACCTAAAAATGCTTAAAAAATGTGTTTGATAATAAATAAATTGTGGGAAACCGTTATCCCAACATAAAATTTCTAACTGTTCTTGATTAAATAAAAACAAATAAAATCAGTTGTAGTTTGCCAGAGTTAGAGCCAGTCAAAGGGAAAACCAATACAAATCTTAAGTTTTTCGACTTAAAATGACCTCAGGAACCCATATGGTTTTCTTCTGCGGCGGTGATTTCGAGACACCCTATACAGCGACTGAAATAAAACACAAACGCTATTTTTCAGGGGGCTAAGTAATAACATTTAAACATTTTAATACACACACATATTATATATATTTTTTACGTTTGTTTGTTTTTTTATACTTAGTTTGCTTTTTATAAGAATAATAATAATAATATTTAAAAGCAAATAACTTGAGATATTATTTTGCTTCCGCACAATTTTTGCCACAGTTATTTCATTGTTCGTTCAAGAATTATTTTTGTTTTTTTTTTTTTGTTAAATGTATATAATAGGTATAATCAAATAACATTTAAGAATATTTTTTTTATAATAATTAGAAAGTTTATAATTTATATTTGTATGATATGATAAATATATATACGCGTCACAAAAAAATTTAAGGATTAAATATTGACATAAGATAAAGTAACAACTTGGTTTATATGATGTCGTGTCTGTAAGGGATGTTCTCTTTGAAAGTCGATAGTAAGTCGACTTTAACAGATTTTATTTATCAAACAAATTGTTACTTAAAAATATTTAATTTTTTTTTTTATGGTTTTAATCTTAATTTTTTTGTTTTAATGTGACATTTATTTTAATTATTGTCAGTCACAGCGAAGATTTCAGATCTAGTTCAATGATAATCTCTGATTTTTATTTTGTTTGTAATTATGTTTTACTGTTACCGTGTTCGATAGCATCTTAAAATTAAGTATACTTATGATATATTAATGTCTTCCAAAAAAGCCAATGTTCTTTCTTTTGTTTGCATTAATATTTTTTTTAATTAATGTCTTCCAACAGTATGTATATTAGATCTTAACATATAAACATTATTGAATTGATTATTTTCTTGTTTAACTATAAATGTATGTATAAATATTTTTTGTTTTTTTTTTTATTATTTATATATAATTTTTTTTAGACATTCAAATTTGTAAGATTTTTGTGTCTTTTTTTAATGAAGATAAAAATATTTTTTATTTTTTAACTGAACATATTGTTTTAAAATTGATATGCTGATTCTATCAATCAAAAACAATATACTTTAATATTCCATTCAATATTCTTTTCTATTATTAAAATGGTTGACTGTCACAGTTGAGCTTTGGATATCAGACACATGGTGGTCCCGAGCTGGGAATGTGTAATATCAATGGACAGTAGATTTGGGTACATATATATTTGTAAATCCAATTGGGGTTAATTTTTTTTTTTTATTTTAGCTTAAGAAAGTTAATTTTGCCAAACAAAAAAAACAACCGCACTCTCAAAATTTGTTCAGAAAATGGTAAAATTTTCAAGATATCTATTAAACTTACTTCGCAAACAAACACTTCTGTGGAGCAAAACCAAGAAACGACCTTCTCGAAGTTTCTATTATCGAAATCAGTTTAAGATAAATACTTTAAAGTTTGAATACCATGATGGAGAGAGATTGACCAATTGAAGTTACAATATATACTGCGGTTGTTCAGCAGAATTTTCAACTTCAGTGACACCTTGTGGCAGCTAGCCAAAGTAGGTCGTGACAGTCGACGTTTTAATAATTTCTTTTTTGTCAACGTTATAAAATTTAAAATAATTTCAGTTTTTGAATTGTTTTTTTTTTTTTTTTTTGTATTATATTTAAGGTTTTGTACCAAGCCAATGGCTTGGTACATGGAAGCCCTTTGTGATTTGTTGTATTATGTTTTTTTATAGAATCTCAAAATTAAATTGTTAAACCTCAAAAATAATATTTATTTTATTTTATACATTTATATATGTTTTTTTTTTTTTTTTATTTAGTGATTTTTTATCATCTTTTTTTCAAAATTAATTATACAAATTAATTGATTCTCATAGGGATTTATTTAATAATAATAATATTTTTAACAAAACAAAATAAATTATACGTGATTTGTCACAAATAAATTTTAAAATCAAGATTAACAATATTTTAAATGATTTTTTATAACTTTTTGAATCCTTCTTCTATCCCAAAATATAAATATAAATCAAATGACATTATAATATTTATATTACAAAAAAAAAAACTAATAAAGTTATTTTTTAAAAAATGGTGACAAATCACAATTGCACAATGACCCACCATCATTTGTTTTACATAGGGACACGCAGAGAGCATCCCAATCCGGTGTTGTTGCTCCGGCAGTGGCAGCAGGATTGACGGAGTTTGCCGAAACGGAAAAGTCAGTGTTCTTTGATGGTAGTTTTTTATCGGGCATCATGTCTTCCGTCGTCCATTCTCTTAGTGGTTGAACTTTATTACAAAGACTACAACCGGCAAGAGTTTCAGAATTGTTTATGCAAAATGTTTGACACACTTGATTGCGGTCTTGTATGGAGCGAGGTGACGCAAAAGTCGAACATGTGCAGACATTTCCACCTGGAAAAATATTTTTAAAAAAATTAATAAGGCAGGTAATTTAATATTTTTTTTAGTACAAAAAAAATTCCTTTCTTATGTTCTACAAATTGAAAAAAAAAAGAATATCTATCTCAGAATTTATTTGTTGTGAAATTCTGGTACTTAATGTCATATTCGTAAATATTAGTATAGCACTGAATGCGAATAAAATGGAAATTATTTCTTCTTGCTCTGTAAAAGTTGGACTTAACGTAGACTTTGAAAAACCTTTGAAAAACTTTATTTCGAAACTAAGAACAAAACATTTAAATAAATAAAATACACGGCTGCATCGCACTCACTTGCTTTTATATCTTAACTCAGATTGCTCTAACTTTGTAATGTTTTATGTATGCATTTTTTCAAAAAAGTTATAAAAAATTACATAACATTCGATTTTTAAATCAATAAAACATATGCTTAAATGATTTTTTCATCAAAACGAAGCTCGAAATTTGATTTCTTTTATAAAAATTAATTTTTAATTACAATCGCTACAGCCATTTTATTTATCTTTCAACATCTAAATAAAACATTGATGACAAAATTATTGATAGGTTTTCGAAAGTATAAATAATTTTGTTTTATCCAAAAAAAACAATTGTCGAAAATTTTGTTACAAAACTTTATTACGGTAAACTTTCTGGCTTTCAAAAAAAAGGTTGTAATCAAGAAATAAATCAAAACATTTAGAACTTTTTTGAAAAAATGATGTTCATAAAATGATAATACCTAAAGAAAAAATTTTGAATATTTAAGCAAAATCAGTTTGTCCGGTATACGAAAGAGACCGTTATTTTTGTTGCAAAACAAAAGCATTATTTTTTAAATTTGTGATAAAATTAACCGAGATAACGCCAAAGCTTACTATTACTTTCGATAAAGTACATAGGGCAAGTTTAGAATTCGAAAAAAACCGAACTCAAGATAAGAATCAGACATAACATTACGATGATAAAGAATGCAAATCTCTGCCTGTATATAATTCGAGCTTCAGCCTAAGCCCCTATAGGGATATTCTTCAAATTTGGTGATAAAAGGTCTTGGACAATTTCCTAGAGGTACATTGAATTTTTTGTTGGTCCAAAATTAACGGATATGAAAAAGTTGAATTTCGAAAAACGGCTCCAACGATTTTGATAAAAAAAATTGTGTTTTTGTTAGTAAGGCCGTGCTTTTAAAATTTAAGAAACATTTTTGGAAATGTTAATAATGTTAAAAATTTGTTTTTCTGAAAATGTATCCTTTTTGTAAAATCAAATCACATACATAGTTTGGAGCTCAAAGCAATTTAAGATGAAGGTTATGTCATTTAAGTAATCATTTTTTTTTACACTTTTTCTTACAGTTTTTTCGTATAAGAATATTTATTTTAAAAACTGTATATATAAAGCTTTAAAGTACATAGCAACTTTGAACTTAAGCAAGTACGTGCGACAAAGTTTTGCACTTTATTTATTTTATCTATGGGTTTTTGCATAAAAGCCTAACATATCTCGATGTTTAAGAAACTTTGCATGTTCTGATACTATTCCAATTCAAAAGGTTTAAATCCTTAACTGACTGATATTATACTGTCATTTACGGAAAACCGATCTTAAATAAGGGTTTTTCGTTTTTTTTTTTCAATTTTTGTCAACATTTCTGATTGAAAATTATGTAATTTTTCAAATTAAATTCGTTAAAAATACAAAAAATTATATTTTATTGTACCTGGCATTAAATCATCAATTATTACGAAAGAAAAATAAACAAAAAAAAAAAGAAAAAATGGCTTCTGTGCATTTTTGGCAATGTATTTGAGGTTATATAAAAAAAATATGTTAACAAAATTCGCAGTAGTTCTTTACTATCTACAACTTTCGTTTTAAAATTTTTCCGATAGAAGCTGTAATTTTGAAAAAAAATCGTAAAACAAGACAAGATTTTCGACACCCATCTCATTTTTTCGACGACTCACACCCCCTTTCCCCCCAATATATCGGTATGCAATTTATTTTTCCGCTTTAATGTACCATTATCCTAGATTTTTCCGCCATTCATATTCTACTAATTTTTTTTTTGCCGAACTGGTCTATTCATTAATACTACTACATTTTAAGGAACACACAGTTGGGGTCGAAAAATTTGAATTTTCATAAATAAAAATATTGAATTCTAACTTAAACGGTATTTTCATCTTTTTATAAAATACAGTTGTCTAGCTACGCAATACCATACATTGAATATTACGTTTAACGCAAACTGCAATACTTATGGTGAGAATCTTATCCTTAGGTTTTTTTCATTCCAGCAATTCTTCCTACTTTCCTTACTATTATTTACATATAAATACTTTAAATGCTTATTGTAGATAAGAGGAACAAGTGTATTTTTAATGATGTAAAATAAAATAAGTGATGCTTACCCAGTTTCAACGTGCAAAGATCTTCACATATCAAATCTTTATTGGGACTGAGAAGAATTTCTGCGTTCGATTTTTGAACACTGACTGGAACCGTTACAGATGTACAATAGGGGGCACATGGTCCACCCCCCAATGCAGCTCTATTAAAAAAACGAAACTTTTTTACTAACAAGTTTGTAATGAGTTAAACAAAATAAGTATAATATTATTGATCATTGCTGTGAAGTCCTTTTGTTTGTATTAAATGCTTTTTAAATTACTTAATTAAATTAATTAAACCGCAAATATACTGTTGTCTTCGTTAAAGTGCATCACACAAATTCCAATCGTATCGTAATATTTTTGTTGCTTCAATAGTAACGCCTTTATTAAATTGTTCGTTTAAAAATATAAACATTTATTCTCATGGTATATACAAGCAGACATCATAAATTGACAAAAAAAAAACCAGGAAGTCAGAATCAGCAACGGAAATAGAGATAGTTAAAAAAATAAAATACTGGAATCATTGCAAAAACTCGACATTAATTTATGTAACGGAAGAAGTGTAAAATATACCAATACGTACCTACATAAGTTTTATTTTAACCCATAAAAAGTAAATTTACGCCAGGACCCGCTTTACAGTAAAGAATCATTTTTGCTAACAATATGCGAGTATACGGAATATACTTAAAGGACCAACGACGAATTACGAAAAGAAGTAAAGCAGAAAAATAAGGCTCTGTGGTTTTCAGATTCGAATGTCCTTGCAATCATTGATTTATTGAAAACTGCGTACGAAAAAAAAGGAAAAATAACGTTAACGTCGAAAGGACCCGGCAATGTCCCTGTTCTTAGCCATCTCGTTGGTTTTTTTTTTATATAAAGTAGGTATAGGTATACCTTTATGGCAGTGGCAGTCTACGTATATCCAAAGTTATTGAATATCATTTTGTGGCAAGAGGAAGGATATTACTCATGTATGTATGGACGTTGTACTTATATGTATTTATTATGCACCATACACGTACACGTTGAATGAATGAGAAATGCATTTAAATATTTAATGGATTTTTAATGTCGAACAAAATGAGCATTATTTTGGAGCGAAGACATTGTTTACACTTTCAGCCAGGTGCCTCATTGTCAAAATGCACATTTAAAACATAATGCTGTTTTTGTATTCATAAAAAAAAACATTTTTAGAACTTTCGGCTCCCGAAAAATTTTTATGTTTGATTTAATGGATTTTCAAAGGAATTTAGACTTTTTTTTAATAAAAGCATAGGGATTTATGTACATAAGAAAATTATATGTATATGTATAGATACGCAATGTATTTTTCTTATGTCAAAGATTGTAATGGAAATTTCTGTCGTGATAAAATAATAAAAGTAGAATAAATTGACGAAAGCAGATATTTAAAAAAAAATTTAAGAATTACTGTTGACCTTATTGAATAACTCTACCTACACATAAATAAATGTTTTAACCCATATTTTATTTTTTGTTGCAAGTTTTTGCAATGAAAAAGTCTCGAAATTGACAGAAAATCAACTCGTCAAAAGGGGTTAAAACACGTTTTTACCTTGTATTTTTTCAATCGAATTTAATAGGTCGAAGTGTAAGACTTTCTAAAGGAGTATCTTGGTATTGAAATACCTAAGAAAATCTTCGAGAAAAGGTTAAATCACTTCTTTTATTGAGTCTAATCAAATCAAATAAACATTTATATATAATTTTTGATACACTTTATACACATTTAAATTTCATTAAAAATGCGTGTATTTTATTATATGTAGATCCTAATGATGAAGTAATATAGTCCTAGAAATATATCGATTACATTAGACAAGAAAACAAATTTTTGCACTCTAAGTGCCGTCATATTTTATGATAGATTTTAGCTCGTAGTACTCGAAAATTGCATCGAATCATAAAAAACGACTCCATGAATATTTTTTCGATGCGATTTTCGAGTTTTTGGGTCAATACAAAATATATAACGGGACTTAGGGTACAGTTTGGCTATAAGTTAGTGTTATCAATAATAAATAAAATACATTTTTTTCAACAATAATGAAAAAAAAATAAAAAGGTGAAATATAACTTCTTTTTATTTTGGGAATAAAATGAAAAACTGAATGTCTACTCGGTGTTAAATCGGTGTCATTTGGAGAAAGAACAGCAATTCATTTAAACATAAATTGAATCTTGAGAACACATATCCACAAAAATCTTGTTCGATACGATTTTCGGGTTGAAATCTACATATACGAAAATTTAACTTAATATACAATATTTTTTCTACAAACTACCATTAGGAATTAGGATTGAGAATGAAAAAAATTAAAATATGTCAAAAATAAAGCCACATTCATATAATTTATGACAGGATTTATTGGAAGCATTTTGAATTTTTTCCTTTCTCTTTTTTCGTTTTATTTTTGACTATATAAATATTGAGAGAGTCATTTTGCGTTTGAAACGTTACTACCGACTAAATTAAGTTACAAAAACTAACAGCCCTGCAATAAATTGGCATAGACAATTTAAATGAAACTTTTTGCGCCAAAGGTTTAAAATTTAATTTCTATAACGCCTAATATTAGTTTGACGAAAAACAATCAGTTTTTCGTATAATAAACATAAATAATATATTGTTCCGCAAGCATATTGTTTGCAAAAAAAAATATATAAAAAAAACATAAAATGATTTTATTAAAATGCTTTGAAAATGCCATTTCGTAGGATACATTTTTAATTAATACATAAATTGCAATAAAATAAAATGAGTAACATTGGTAATCCCCAACTAAAATGTATGATCTTTTTAATTTTCTCGAAACAATCTGTGAAGAATTAGCTATTTCGAATTATTTTGAAACTTAAACATAAAAAATAACATACAAATTAAATTTAAACTAAATCTTTTTCGATTTCTCCGATTCTTTCAAAGTATTTTATTTTTCAATAAATTGAAATTTTCGTTTCCTTTTATTTCGACATTTTAAAATATATTTCGTAAAAAAGTGGAGCTACATATATCCGATTTTTGCGTTTCAATTTGCATTTTAATCATGAAAAGTAAATTTTTTTCTTTTACTACGAAATCAAACTTAAATATATAAAATTAACAAATATGGAACATAAATTTCGTTAGAGTTAAAAAAGTAAAAATCTGTACAAAAAAAAAGCTTAGAATTATTAAAAAATGTATTACTCAAAAATTTGATTTTTTTATGACAAACTTATCATCTACTATTTATATGAAAATCTGCCAAAATTTATAATTGTTTATGGAGTGTATATTATAAACTTTCATTTTATTATTTTTTTATTTTAATTTTTCCAACGAAGACTTGTTTTAGTTTTCTAAAACAGAAATTACGCTCTTTAAAAAAGAAATACCACCGCTATAATTAATAATCTCAGTAATAATTTTGTTAAAAAAAAGATTTTTTTCTAATTTTAAATTTTTTTTTATAGAAAACTTGGCACTTTTATGAAGAAATTTTTAAAAACCTTACGGAAGAAATTGAATTAGGTATTGATTTTCTTTTCGTTTACTTTTGGAAACTCTCAGTCGCTTAAAATATTCAACTGTTGCCCATCTTTATGCAAATGTACGTATAGTGGCTTGGAATCAGTAATTTTATTATGGCTGAATAAATTTGGAATTCTTGTTTACCATGCCATCTGTGCCAGTTAACTTTAGCAACATGAATCCAAGAAATTACTGCAACATTACTTGCAAAAGTTGATAGATGTTTGTTTTGTATGACCACATAAAATCTAATCTCTAATCTATTTTCTATTTTTTTATAAAATTAACAAATTGAACTGCATTTCAATTTAACAAGCATAGTTTTCTATTTCCAAATTTTAATTTTTTTTATAATTTAACGCAAAAAAAATAAAAATACATTTAAAATAAATATTTAAATAATATTCTAATGAAAGTATAATTTTTCGTCGAAATAATGTTAAATGAAAAATAAAAATAATAAATATAACTTTAACTTTAAATCAATAACTCGTAATAGTACGAAAAGAAGTTTCAAGGTTAAAAAATGTTTTGAAACAAACAAAAAAAAATACCTAAACTTACTCCACAATATCTAGAAACCTGTTTTTTATTTAGAATGTGTACAATAATACCTATCTGTATTTTATAATACACCAATTCTAAGGATATTCCTCATGGAGGCGTTGAAGTTTTTTACCAATTTTTGTCATCCCGCACAGAAGACAAAAACATGGCTAAGGTAAACCGGTGAAATACTTGAGAGAGAAAAGGTACACAAACAAGGACAGGACTTTACGATGAAGAGTCTATAATGGTTTTCACTTGTATTGGGAATAAAAAATAAAATGGCGACATAAAGACGTAACTTGGCGCAATAACTGTTTCAATGTTAATAATTTTTCAATTTTTTTTCTTCATTTGCTTAATTTTGATTGAAACACTTTAAAAACACTCATTTAAAAGTTCATCAAGAATATTTAATTCGAGTCACACTATTTTGTAAAAACTAAATATTTTTTAAGAAAATAAATATTTTCTAGAGTCACACATCGAACAAATATTTTAAAGTTTTCACGAAAAGCAACATTTAGTACAAAAAGGACATCACTCAGAATATGAATAAGATTTTTCTTTCTTTATATTTTTTTCTCAGAATCAGGACAACTCACCCGCAGAGCTGTACACACACCAAACTCCAATCCTGAACTACGCTGAGTGGACCACGTTCAACAGCTAAAGAAGGAAATTCTCGAGCTACTCTAATTCCGGCCGTTCCTAGCAATTCCTCTGGTTGCGCATCTGTGGCAAAATTATCCAACAATGACGTCACATTCTGTTGTAGTCCTGGGGCAGATTTTGCGCAATTCATTACACCACCAACCAATAGCAATATCCTTACCACCACTTTCATGGCAAGTCCTGTAAATGAAAATATAGTGGGTGGTACATGAAAATGTATGGGTAAGTGTCATTATCATATATAAAATGGCCTTTGATGCGAAGGGCGTGCGATGCTGAGGAAATTTCGAATTTCCTCTTTCATGGGGTGGTGAGGCAGCAAGGACACTCCAAAATACACGAAAACAAAAAAATAATAGTGAAGAACTGTATAGGGGAAGAGATATAGGTGCGCTAACCAAAATCAATACTCCCGCTGCCACCGACTCTACAGCCACCATCACCACCATGTAGATACAGGATGTTTGTAGTGTGTAGGTGGTATAAAGTATAGAGGTAGAAAGGAAAATAAATCGTACAAGGCTTAAATACCAAACAATAATCTCAAATGCGTCATAATCCGATTAAATCCCTTCTGGTTAAATAACTCTTGACAACATGCACAACAATGTGCTTCGAACTGAAAACAAAATTTTAGTATCGCCCCCCAAAACATCAACAACAGTATCAGTTCATTATTTTCATGTTGATCAATGATTTAATTTTCCCTCCAAATTGCGTAAATTATAGGCCAGCGCACAGTCCCAATTAAACGTTAAATGAAAGAGGATAACGAAGCAAAGGACGATATGCTTTTAATATTCTGATTCTGATATTTCGATTCTGGCTATACAACACTATACTCTATCCTACCAAAGCCTCCTTCACTCTTCGTCCACCCAAAATAGGAGCAGTCAGAACCCCTCTGTTGCAAAATTGATAGAACAAAGGATATAATATTCAAAGGATAGACAATAGAGTGGGTATTGCATTGGAAAATGTGTAATTTATAATTTTCAATTAATCACTGTTAACCAGAAATTTCGAAACTAGCTTTTATTTAAATATTAACACAACAGCAATGTTCTCAAATGGAGTGTACCTATTCTACATTACAAACATACATAGGATATGAGGAGACCTGCACTGTGGAAGAATGGGATGATGGCAAAGGATAACGCGTGTGTCGAGTTTTCGATAGAAGTGATCATTTAAGTTGCCATGATAGGTGGCACAGGATTACACAGGATATGCGGGCGAAATAAAATATTAGATTAGCGGATGTGAATGCAAAATGTAAACAGACAAACAGTCAAGAGCGTGTTGTGATTAATTTAACAAATAAAACTGAATAATTTGCAGCACACAAAAAAAGGATTCATGTTAAATTGGTGGTTCAGATATTGAATCCTCTTTTATCGATGCTCTCCGATGTTTATTTAAATTTTATTTGGTTGGAGGTGTGGGATGAAAAAAAAACAAACAATATACTGTTTGTGTTTGAAGAACAGAACTCCTGTAAGGGATATAGTGACTGTTATAAATATAAAATGAGAATTTTACACTTGATGTCATTTTTTTTTTTTGAGAAAAGCAAATAGCAAAATTATGAATTATGAGACATGACTCTAGGCTACAGATTGATTTTAGGGTCTGATTTGTTGGTTTTGTTCGAAAGCACGTATCACTGTTGAAGTGGATATTCAAGATTTTTGACATTAGAATGTTTAAGAAAATATTATTCATCTTTGAATTAGGCCATTCAGTACTATCTCGGAGTATTCTAAAAGTAGTATTTTGAAGCATTTTGAAATTCCGTCGTGCAACTTGCTTATGAAGCTTTTGTAGTAAACGATGGATATTGGAAGAAACAAAAATAGCATGTCTTTACATTCGTACTCTGGATCGATTTGCGTCACATTTACATTTTACAGGTAAATGTGTATTTATCAAACAACTTACTTACCGAGCCAAAAGATGATTTCATCTGCCAAAGAGAGAATGAAATCTCCTTTGAAAATTCAGAAGTCTTCCGAGTCAAAGCTTTACAGATTCTAAACCCATTATGTTAAGAGATTTTCGTAGAAGACTTATTTTTTTTTCTCTTGTTTTCTCGGCCAAATGACATAAAGCGAAATGTAAGACGGAGAAATTTTTAAATATATTTAGATTTCGTAAGAAAACAGTTTTATAGTTTTTAAGGACCTACCCAAAGTATTTTTAAAACTACAAATAACGAATGAAAATTTGACAAAAGGTACTCTCTTGAGTTCTCATGGAGATAATATTGATGAAATTTTCGTAAAATTGAATGTACTAGTAACAAAATATTCTTTTTAAATCAACAGGTGTTTCGTTTCAAAGCTTGAAATTTAGTAAGCCACCCTGATAATAGATAAAAAGCGGTTAGAGGGAGTTTTTCGTAAGAAAAACTCGTATATTTGGATGTTGCTCAATGAAATAAGGAAAAATTTGCCATCAAATTAAGCATTTTTCAAATTTAAAGATATTGAAGGTAAAGTGTTTCGGATTGAAATTTCGATTTTGTAAATATGTAATAGTGTAAAGTGCATACTCGTCCTACCAAAGCTACTTAACTGTATATATCTCTTTAAAATATCATTAAATCAAAAATTTTAATTTTAAGAGCATAAAGTTTTACATCTAGATTATTTAACACTTTTCTAGAAAAACTAAAAAAAATGCAGTTCTGCACTTATTTCATGAAAATCGTTATAGCCGTTTTTGATAAATTCGAGTTACTCAAGAATTTTATATGGGAAGTATACTCGCTCTATACGAGATATTCACAAAGAACACATATAATCGAAATAACATAAAAAATATGTGTAGGTACCAAATTTAAAAAAAAAAAAAATTAGTTTACTTGTCTGGGCAGCGGAAATATGTAAAGATTTATGTACAGACGGACGTTCAGCCACGTATACATACATACATGCAGAGAACGACGGATGGCATGATCAAAAACAATTAATTGGACTTTTAAATCATCGTAATTCTGAATCAAAACCTCGGTTTTTTTGACACAAAGCCAATACATACAATAGATAATATTAAACTTTTATAAAAACAATAATGAGCCGATTACTTAAAATTTCTTTAAAATTGTAAAAAAATTCATCGAAAATCTTTCAACCCAAATTAATATTATCTAGTGAATTTGTGTTTTTACGGAATGCTGTTTTTGGGAATGCTGAATCTGATGTTTGCCAACAAAATTTTGCAGTTTATGAAAAATTTTATCCTGAAGGATTAGTTTTTGGTAGCTAATTTCTACCTAAGTGTTCAAGAACTTTTTAGATATGAGTGAAGACATTGTTGTGAACATTTTCAACAAATTTCAGATCGAAAAAAATGCTTCTGGGTCAAAACAAAACTACACTGATAGTACTTAACATTTTAAAGGTAACATTTTCCAAAAACTGAAAAAATTTGGGTTATTTTTGCATTTTGGTCCATGTTGCGTCACGAAATTTTGTTGACAAACTTCAAAAACATAAAGAATGATAGAAATAAAAACTAACCCAAAAAAGAACATTTTTGATCACACATTTACTGTTTTATATACATACAAGTTTAAAAAAATATTATAAATGTATGTGAAGAGGAAAAGGGGGTAAGTTACATTTTCAAACATTTGAGTAATCAATATTTAAAGCTTTTTGTCTTTATACAAAGTGTTGAAAACCCTAACGTGATCAAAAAATTATACTAAAAGTGACAGGGAAATTATACTGAGGAGATAAAAATTTAAGTTAGCAAAAAGGACTTTCATCTCTGGGAAAAAAATCAAATTTCAAAAAAATTGCACTTACCCCGTACTTCCACTCATAGCTTCATAATAGTTTTTCACCAAAAATTTCCGTTAATTTTTGTAAATAAATACAAACTCATGAAACTTTTAGGGGGATTTGAAATAAATTGCTAAATTGACTTAATAAACGCCACTCAATTCCATATTCTATGTAACTGTACTTCACACCTTGCAACTTAGACAAACATAATGTAAAGGAAGTTGAATGTTAAGATTATGACTCATAACACTGAAATACTTATTTTACATAAAAAAAAATAACAACTTGATATTTCTTTTATTAAATAAAGTTCAACCCCAAAATCTGACGAAAAATCGTAATAAAGTCAAAGTATATGAAAGTTATAAGTATAAAGTTAAATAATAGCTCAAGAAAGTCTAGTTATAAGATATCATTACTTGAAGACAAAAAAGTATTGATTGGAACGTTTTCCACTAATCCCAACATATTCTGTGTTTATTAGAAGTTTTGAAGCAAAACTTAGTAGCACAAGTGGTTTTCCTTATTGGTGTCATGAATAATATAATACCTTTGAAAAGAAAAACAAACGACTTCAAATAAGACTTAAGACTTTTGATATTCTCTAATAGATGCCTAAACCAATTTTAAATGCAACCCAATGTAGATCACCAGCTTTCAAATACAAAGTCATAAAAATCGATCCACCCAGTCAAAAGTTGTGAGGCAACAAACATAAACAATTTATAAAAACATACAGACGAATTGATATCCTCCTCATTTTTTTAAGTCGGTTAAAAACGAGGTTCTGCCGAATATAACTTTTCCGTACACGTAGTGTAAACGATAAGTGATTGGCACAAAACTTTTCAGAATTAGTCAACATCATTATGAAACATCATGAAACGTAAATAAAACACGGTTTCATCGTTGGCGTTGGAAATTTGTAAACACGATAAATCAAGATAATAGGAATCTGTAAAGGCCAAAATGTGGGGATTAGCTAAATTAGGTTAAGTTCGAAATTCAGCTATTTGAATACAACCGCCTTGTACTTTTTTAACAAAAGCCTCTCAAAAATGTCACTTTTGTTTGGAGATTCCTAAAAGCTTACATTTTTTTTTTTTTAATCTTCCAATAAGCAATATAGTACTGATTTTCAAAATAATGGAGGTATCAAAAAACCGGAATACGTAATTCTCAAAAGTTTTGGTATAAATAAATGTTTTATACTTTTTTTTGTAAATAAAATCTTACAACGAACGGTACGGAAAAGTTTAGGATTACCAATGTAATTCATATTGTTTCACTTAAAAACTATACCTGAGTATATATTTTTCCCACAGAACAGATCTTTTATTGTAATTTTGTAACTATAGCACTTTTAACATTTACAAAATGTGTTTGAATTGTATAGTCTTCTTTGGAATTATCACTTTCACTACACGTTTTTTTTTTATTCTTTCACGATCCAAAAACTCGAATGAACTAAAGTAAAATGTCACCATTTATCAGTTAATAAGTCAATTTTTAACTACGCCTCCTTTTTCTGCAGTACCATCAGAATCATTAATTATAAAACACATACTGAAGGTATTTTTTGTATTTTTTTTTTTTTGTTTTGTTAAAATGAAGTTTTCAATGAGCGTATGTCACAAATGGGCTTGAATTATTATTATTCGGATAACAATATGTTGCAAACAAATAAACGATATATCAAGTTAAATTATTTTATCCGAAACACAGTCGACCACCTGTCAGAAAATCAGTTTCATATGATAAGGATTTTATAAGTAAAGTAAAATAATCGATAAATTTATAAGATAACAGGAGCAAGTACCTATTCATTTGTATATTACTTTTTGTATACATGCGGTTAGCAAAAGAATATTGGTGTAGCCTTTCACAATCAAAAATGCCCTATCCTATTCGACCTTGTAGCAGTTTTTTTTTTTTATCGGACGAAACAATGTGTAAAACCTTATTTCATGGAATTTTAGAAATTTTTATTTTTGATTGCGAATAAAATTTACCGGGAAAAGTGACTAAGATTCATGACTTAAGTTGACGAAGCTTTCTGTTACTAGATTTGTGTATAACTCGTCCAAACAACTATTTCTAACTGATTATGCCGTCAGAGTTCTACAACAATATCAGTACATTACCTACTTGTATAACTTTCTTAGGCCTATTTGCTGAAACGGAAGACGGAACATATACAAATTTAAGATAAATGATTTGCATAAGAGCTGACAAAATGCCAGAGCGTATAATTTTAGTTAAAATAAGAAAAATAATAAGATAAAAGGGGGGATTTTGTCCCTCTGTATAGGTATGAGGGGCAATTTTCTTAAAAAAATTACCTGGAATAGAAAGAAAATACCAATTAAAAACAACGAGAACTGATGTGATGCAAACAATAGGTTTCCATGTGTCATTTAAGGAAACGCGAGTCAGCTGCTCAAGTAGTTGTGGGTATGATTGCTCATTTTGTGTGGAGATATTTCAGAAACCATATATGAATCCACATTTGGGGTACAATAGCCCTGAAAGCAGTTTATTACAACACGATCATGACTCAGAAGACACCAGACACGGCTAGTAGGAAGCTTCTTAGAAGATAATAATCTTCTTTATTTTGGGGTGGCAAATGCAATCTTCTGACCTGCTTCGTGTAGAAAATGAATACAAGTTTGTACACTGGGAGATTATTAAGCTGAAACTTTCAAATTACTAATCTGATGTAACAAATAAGGAAAGAATATCAGCAAATTTCTCCAAATTAATTCGTGTCTTTAATTAGCTCCAAGGTTAATAGGTTAAGTGCCATTATTGCTAGTAAATTGTATATTTTAATACAATATTTTGTTCAAAGAAATGAAAATATCCAATAATTTATTGAAGTTTTTCACGTGTTTGCTTTTTTTTTGCTCGGCTTCAAACTTACCTTTTGCACTAATTTTAATATAACTAATTTTTTGAAGCAGGATACGGTAAAATTCGACTCGGTTTAAATAAAAACAATAAATTTCAAACATTGCAAAGTTTCAAGTCAACACCTCTTAAAATAGCTAAGTTCTGGCCTAAAACAAGACCATACCATTTTGTTTGCATTTCTTTTGCTCGCTAATGTATATCAAAGTACTCGAAGACATCAAAAATCATTTGGTTAAAATCTTCCCGTATTGTTTTTTTTACAATATTGACGCAACTAACAAGAAAAACTAAAATATTCATGCCTATTAAAGAATTCGCAATACTTTACTCTCGGGGAGTCAACTTGACCTGAAGGTTTCGTATTTACTTTCTGGGTGAACTATATTATCACAAAGATGCACTACCTTACCATTTCCACTAAGACACTTCCTCACTTGCTAGATCCACAATAGAAACTATGACTGAAATAAGTGCGAATCCCACCGCAATGCTTTCGTCGGATTCTGTAATAGGGGTGATTAAAATTTGACCTATTTCTGAGGACGTCCGAAGATTGTCTTTTTTTACGTATTCATTGATTTGAAAGATGTAATTGAATTTATTATTAAATCAATTATGAGCTTAATTATATTTATCAGTCTTTATTAATTGTTTGTTGAAACTTTTTTCTTACAATTCAAGTATAATTGTTATTAATAAAAAATTTAATTACAATTATACAACAAGATACATAATTGTATTATGGGAAAATGTTAGTTTCTATATAAAAAAAATAACCTATAATTTGTTTACCTGGTTAGTACATGCGTATTTATATTATAGATATCAAAAAAAGCACTACGACAAAGTACTTTACTTACAATATCGAGTTTATAGTATACAAGTCAAGACTTAGTTTGGGTTTAATAACTAAATCTAATCAAGATCCACTAATGCCTGGATACTATGCCTAAAACACAATTTCGAAATTAAATTAAAAAGAAAAAAAAATTCACCACAAAATTTCTCTGATAAAGGTTAAACCTTTGCAAAATAAACAAAATAAATTGACAGACAATCTAACTTCTTCATGTGTGGCCATGGTTAATAAAATATTGAAGATTTTTATGTTTTGTTGGGACGTATATTAAAAAGACGGATGAAAATGGTTTCTAGTTGATTTCTTATCAACATGCGTGAAGAAAAATAATGAACGCAATATTTAATTTGATAAATTTCTAAACAGCATTACCACTAACCGAAATCTTTGAAGCACATGAGTCTTATTTGGTATTAAATAAGAAAGTTCTAAACCTCAAAGAACATTCCTATACTATCCCACAAGACATACATATGTATTTATGTTTTTAACTGAAAACTGCTTCCTAGGAAATTGGTGAACGTAAAATATAGCTTGTGTTGTCTTTGAAGTTAAAAAGGCATTTTAATTAAAAATAAATAAAAAAAAAGCAAACCAACATTCTCTTGAAATTAACTTAAATTTTATGTTTGTTTTAGGTTGTGGGTAGGAATTCTTCATTTATAATTTTTATCTTAATATTCAAAATAGACATAAATATAAATAAATGTTGTGGGAATATTTGAAGGTTTCTTGCTTGATGTCAAAAGTTTTTTTTTCAGGTTTATGCACTGAAGATCACAGTTGTTGTCGGGCTAAAACCTTGGATGAAATTGCTCGGGATTTTTAACCCATGGATTGTTTTCATACTAAAATGGTTCAAAAATCAACAGTGGTTAAGGGAAATGTAATATATAAGTAAATAGTGAAGTATAGCGTCTTAGTTAAAACAAATAAAAACAAAAAATGATATTTTTATGCCTAGTTCTACGAATGAAGTTAGTCAGTAATTTTTCGCCTTGTATCCAAGTGAATCTATAATTAGTCAAGTGTTTGCTTGTTATTCAAAAAATAGCATGGTAAAGGTAACATAGGTGTATCAAATTAAATTAACAATGTAATTGTAAAATTTTTTTTTTAATATATTTTCTATTATAGCATTATAGGTATCGCGTGATTTAAATATCTAAAAAATCAGAACTAGATATTTTGTTTCAATTTCAATATGATAACGAAAAAAGCTGTTTGTTACTACAAATTGAAAGTACCTCCTAAAGTCTGAAAAATCTTCTGTTTCAGATTAAAGAAATAAACGGGTAGTGAAAGTTTAATGTGTTCTAAGTTTAGTTAAAAAGAAAAATGGCTTTCAAATAACTTATGATGGGGTACGCAATCAACAATCCCGAGATATTGAATATCGATTTTGACCCATATCGACCAAAATCTGGGAAATATTGGATATACATTTTTTGAGAGAATTGTTTTGTTCCACGTGCATATTACGCCAATACATAGAAAATATTAACAAAGTTTGAGAATTGATTTGTTCTACGTGCAATTTTATTAAAGAAAAGCTATGTACGTGGGACACTGACCAAGTGATCACAATACTTTAGTATGTATTATTTTGTACCACTTCCATTGCAATTGCGTTAATATTCAGTATTTTGATGATATGAATTCCTTAAGCCGTGCCTTGACAACCAAATACCTTTAAGACACAGATATTAAAAGAAAAGGAAACAGATTTACAAGACTTGCTTCCGTTTATTCCTAATATCGATAAGCAATATTTTAAAACCCTGCTTTATCTTTAGAAAAAAAGTCTGTTCTGTCTATTTATAGTAAATGTCAATTAAAGTTGTTTTTAATTTTTTTTTTTAACAGTTAAACAAACAGTTACATAGCTGCTGAGGTATAAGTTTTTCATATTCTAAAACAATCAGTACCTAACATTGAATTTTTGAATCACTCAGTTAGTTATTGAAAGAAAGTTCTTGTAAAGAGAAGCAATATTTTATAATATTTATTATTGAAAGTAAAATTTCATCAACTTCATATTAATTTCTTATTCTTGTTTATTTTTATTGTTGTTGTAAAGCTGATTTGTAACCAGGTATGATATTTATTTTTTGCTGACATTTGAAGTCTTAGCCTAGCCCTAGGAATATCTTTTTAATAAGTTTTTAAATGAGCAGATAGGTTAAATGCACTATTTATAAAATTATTCCTAAGAATAAGCTATGTAAATCAGTCAAATTGTGTTTTTACCAAGAAAGTTCTGGTGTAGTTTTGATTTCTTTCACACTTAATGTTGTTGGGTTGCTGAAAGAATGCAAAAAAAAACCGCGGAATTCTCAATGGCTTTGAAGTTTTTTTTTAGGAAATTTTTCCCTGGAAGATTGGTTTTTAGTTACAACCTTGTACCTACGTCTACGTGATTAAGAAAACTTTAGTGATACTTTATATTATACTAAATATTTTAAAGGTATCAGAAATTGATAAGGTTTGAAAAGGCATATTTTCAAATTTTGGAAAATTCAATTTTCTTTAACACGGAGGAGCATAGTTGTAACTAAAAACTAGGTCTTAAGATAAATTTTCCTAAAAACTGAAAAAAACTTTTAAAATTTTGCGGTTTTTTAACATAAAATATGAAAGAAATCAAAACATATCAAAATCCAGATTTACTGACTTACTGTATTATTGCAATTACTAACTGACTATAAACAAACTGACTGTTTAGCTGATTATTCAAAAACTGAACCTTAGAAGAATGTTTAATACTAAAAACTTAAAATAATTTTCATATATTTAATTTTGTATATTAAAAACTTTTTTTAAAAGATCAAATTTATATTTATATTCAAATTTTAGCATCCAATTCCATAGTTTCTTGCATTTTGTATATTTTGCTTTATTGTGTTTCACAATTTCAAGTCAAAAAATGTAGACTTTATGTCAATTAACGTAACTTGTTAACGGTTTAAGAAAACACTGTCAAAACTAGTAGTTGAACTCTTTTATTGGCTTCAAATTAAAAAATTTAAAAAAGAAAATATTACCAGATAGTACACAGGAGTACCAAGTACGCAAACATTTAAATGTGTTTTCTCAATAAAGTGCCAATGACGTATGGGACAAACCAATTCTTGGACGAAGAATAATGCTTTCATATCATATTCCACATTTTCATTTGAAATCAAAAAACTGCAAACATTGTTTCACCCAATAATTTTACATTGTTCTTTACCATTATTTGGAATCCTTATCCGAATGCAAAAGATTTAAAGTGAAAAACGTGTATATTTCTCTATACTTTATTTTGATAGTTATAATAATTTTTAAACGTTATAATAAAAAATATATTAGAAAAATTATTCATTAATTAATTTTCTTATTATTCTGCTTTTGCAATCAAAAATAGTTGTTTTATTTTAAAAAAATTGGGAATTTTTTAAAATAAAACAACAAGTTTTGATTGCAAAAGCGGGATATGAAAAACGGGACTATAAGAGGCGGGATTATAAAAAACGAGATTTAAAAAACGGGTTTTTACAAAACGGGAATATAAAAGCGGGATATCGAATCCAATCCACTTTTCTACATTTCTATTTCTTGGAGACATTATCCCAACTATTTTTGTTTTTTTTGGAAAGGATGACCTAAAGCAACAAACTTGAGCCCACAAAGGAGTTAAAACATTTTAATTGAATAAAGATCATGAAAGGCATCTGTTTTTTCTGATTCATTAACTTTTTTTGAAATTTAAATTGAACATTGATAGACCTTTGTACTTTTTGGAAAAAGCCAGAGTAGTGAGTTATAGGTACCTTCGATTCGCATTTAAAATAATTGTGTCAAAATTTTGAAAATCTAACCAATCTCTTCTCCAATCTTAATAAAAACACTACGAAATTTAGTCAAATACTGTTACGGACATTACAAATTGTAGGTATCAGATTTCCCTAAATTTTGTCTATTCTAAAACACATTTTTCAATTGCTTCCCATTAAAATTCTAAGAAAAATATAAGAGTCAAAGTGAAGAGACTTTTTATTATGGAAACAAGATAATGTTTAGGAAAACGGTCTGGGCCTGGTCGTTAAGTTGTCACACTCTTTAATAATCTTCCTTCTTTAAATTTTTGTAATTCATATAACTTATATAAAATTTATAAATAAATATAACTCAAGTCATTAAAAAAAAGTTTAAAAAAATGTTCATTGTACAGCTAGCACGACTGATGCAAACAAATTTTGACTGTTTTCTCAAATAAAATCATGTATTAAAATCTTTGCCGAGGGACATGTCCAACATTATTATGAACATCAAAAATGAACATCAAAAATTTTTATTCTTTTATAAATACATATATTCCCTCATGTGGATGATGTGAACAACACAAAAATGTACATCAGACACTATAATAGCTGGAGCTGCCACTTCTTCGTTATAGTGTCGAAACAAATTTTTATTTTTTGTGTATAACTCTACATATGTGTGGAAAAACGATGACATGCATTTATTTTATCAATTTTATCCTTTAACCAGCTGTCAAATGTAACACAACGGCACAGAGAGAGTGCGAAAAGATATGCCAAAAAGAGTCAAGTTGTCATGTTGTCAGTCGTTTATACTCGTACGTATATGTGAGACGAAGAATTTCAAGAAACATGTCAAGATATATAAAACTGATAAGGCATATTTTTTTTCTTTGTTTGGTTTTGATTATCCATTACCCTGTCATACCTTTTTTTCAAGGCAGCACAAGAAAAAAAAAAGTATATCCTACTTACATTATTAGGTATCTAATAACTACCATACCTTCTGTCCTCATCCTATATTCATAGAGTTTTCTGCTGACTAAGAGAACACATTCCATACCCTTATACGACATTCTTGAGATACTTTTCAACTTAAATTCTTCTTGGTATATATTTTCCAACTCTTTTATTTTATGTTTTGCTTTTTGTTTTTCGTCTTTTTTTTGCCTTTCTTTCATTTTCTAGATTTGAGATTGTGGTTTATTTAAAAATGTTTATTAAGTCGTGTTTTTTGCCATGTAAACACAAGTCTTAAGCAAAAGAATTGCATTAGTAGGTACTAGAGGTATAGTATTTACTTATACATGCACCTAAGGAACCGTGAAATGGGGCTACTACTTAACCTACTACCTACTACCCATGCCTTCACATACAAACTCAAACTTCATTTTGTCTAAGCTTAACTATGATTGCATTAACCTTTATTGTTGGAGAGTCCTTTTTCCATCGTTGCGTGATATTTTTCTTGTCGTCCACAATACCCATACAAATCACACACAAAATCCAATTATAAGCTCCGCCTTTTTCTCCAGGGGATCCTTGTATTTTTTTGGAACATGGCTGACGGTGCTTTAATGTCATATCCATGACGTCATTCATCCCCAAAAACAAAATATACCAAAAAAAAAAAAAAACATACACACAAAATATTATATCACCCTCTTTGCATTTTTCAATCTTTTGCGAGTGTGTGTGTGTGTGTGTGTGAATGTATATTGCTTTAAGGACACTTTTACGAGGGTGTCATCCGCCCCCAACATCAGTGAATATAACCTCCACCAAAAATGCTTGGACTAGCATTCCAGCAAATCTACTCCTGCATAGCTCCGCAGGTCGTCAGACAGTGAAGCTGCTTCTGTTCTGGTCCGTCCTAGAGATACAGAAAAGTTGTTAAGGCTTACCTTTATTAAAGTAACCAGCATCATTAGACAGAGAGTGTGTTAAAGTTGTGTTTAAATTTTAGTTAAAATCAAAACCAAAGAAAAACAGAAAAGTGCTACATACATATCTAGAATAGATACAGAAAGCTTGATTGGAGCTGTTAATTGAAAAAAAAACAAAAGTGAGATTTAAAACAAAAGAATCAAATATAAAACATACAAAAAAAATCGCTAGAGAAAAAAAAAGTTATCGATACATAAATTTTCCTTTTGTATTCTTCCTTCTCACATTAAGGTCACGCATTCCATCAGAGAAATATCAAAAAAAATCTATATAGTTGTTGCCTTTCAATACCGTCATTCGCCATTTTGATTGTGTGCTTAGTTGTAGTTAACTTTAAAGACGCTATTTTATAATTTTTCTAGTGCGAAAGCTTATTGATTTTAATTTTTCTGTTAAGTAAATTAAAAAAAAAACTAATCCCTACTCCACCCTTCAAAGAGGAAGGGAAGACATTTTCATTTTTTAAATTCAATTTGCCCACATACATATATATAATCAGTCAAACTGATTTTCTTAAAGCAATACATCGACGATCTCCGAAAGATTATTGGTAAGATTTTTAATTTTTAACTTTTTTTATTTTTATTTTTAATTTTCTCTTACTTAATCCCTGTTTTTTCTTTGATTTTTGAAAAGGCATATATATACCAACGTGGTTTTTTTAAATGGAAATAAAACGACGCCATTTTGTACGTGTTACGTAAAATAATTGGCAACACTTTGGGTATTTCCTCTTTGTTTTTTTTTTTTTTTTTCATTTTTTGTCTACCTACGATGTAGAAGGAAAAAAATATGTAGGTACCGCGAATGCGCAGTGTAAATTCCTTAAAACGAACATAATTCAATTTTAACACAAAAGGACATGATCATAACCTTCAGGTTTCCTTGCGCACGAAAGTAGGTCAGGATGTACACTGATTGCATGTACATAGATACCGACATTTTTACGACGATTTCAAAATTTAATGAAAAGAATTTTACAACGATTCAGTTGTAGGTTCTCTTTGTGATAAGACGTTTTTTTCTTTAAATTTAATTAAAAAGGAAAGAAAATTGATAAATATTACTTGTAACATCCCTGGTAATTTGCAATTACGTTATTTTTAACATCCCTGTGAACTTATATTTACTTTACGTAATCGTGCAAGTATTAATATTACTTTCGCTGAAAGGTCAAAAGGGTATGTTCCAATTATATATGTACTTTGACTAAATTTTACCTTTAAATCTCATTTCAAACTTACACTTTCTCAAGCATCATTCTCAAGTCTTTCTAACATCATTGATCAGTTTAAAAACTAAAAAATAAAACGTATTATACAACCTTTTCTCATGAATTAAGTTTTACATATTTTTTTAATTTCCTTTGAAGAAAATAACATCCCTGGTTTTTTTTGTAACAATTCAATAATTTTTGGATATATTTTATTGATGATACTCTTAGAGTGACGTACTTTTTCCTCTGTTTTTGGACTTTTTCATTTAGCTTAGTTAATGTCATTCATTCATTTTTAAGTTTTGCATAATAACATCCCTGTGCTTTTACTTTAAAAATACCATATATGGAAGTTTATAAGCATTTTTGTATAATTTTATTCTTATTTTTTTTTTTTTATTTCAGAGGAGAAAATGTCGATTAATCCAAATAACTATAAACTGTCTGACAGGACTGGGAGGCTTACAGCTTACGGTAAGTTTTTTTTCCTTTCTTTAAAATTATGTAACTTTTGTCATTCTTATGACCTCTATGAAAAATCCATATCCTAATTCTAATCAATATGGCTGATTTGTCAAAGTAATATTTGTTTATATTGATTCTTAATAAAAGAAAAAAAAGAAAAATATGGCTGACACCTGAAACAATGCTTCCATTGAAAAGTTCAAAGTTCATGTCGATTCATTTCTTCTCTTTCTTTAACTCTCTCTCTCTCTTACTTTGTTTTAAAGATATCGACTAAAGAGATTGTATGTAGATTATTTCATACATGCAATGCGCATGACTTTGAATTCAAAGATGGCGTCAACATCCGTTGTAGGGACATCGTCCCTAAAGTTATAGAAATTCTTCAATGAAAACGAAACGTTTTCGAAGGTTCTTTATCTTAATAGTTTTCACACAACATTCGTAAAAATAAAACAAAAACAAATAAAATATAAATGGTTGTAGTTTCAGGGAAATGGTGCATTCCAACTTAAATTACAATTGTTTTCTTTTTATATTCCTTGTATTCGATGCAAGTTTACTATTTTTTTTTTCTTCGAGTGTTGAAAATTAATGACGTCAGCAAATTTCGTTGGGCGCCATTTTTATTTATATTTCTCCATATGTTTTTTTTATGGAACGAAGAACCTAACGAAAGAGGAGAAGTTTAATAAATATGTGCAACTAATACATAGAATAGAATACATATATATTTTATCAACATTGTATAGACATACGAAGTATATGATATTATTCTCCTACTTTGAAAATAGGGCCTTATTTCTATCACTCTATGTCTCTATGGCTTATGTATATACTTCTTGATAAATATGTTGTTTACTTGAATCTTATTTAAGTTACTGGAGGATTAACTTTGAGTAGGTTACATAATGTCATTGATTTTTAAATGAAAGTGACAAAGCTGCAATTAAGACTTTTTTTATTTAGTGAAGGCTTATAAGGATTTTCTTCTTAATAGCAAACATATCAAATATAAAATTATATGAAATAAACTTGACATTATTTTATCATTAGATCCCCTGATTAGATAGATATTAATATTACGAAATTCAAAGTGAACATTAGGATGTGGGATGTTATGTATCTACTGGGTAATTTAAGGATCATATAATTCGGTGTAGCATAGTGGAAATTAAATTATCTTCATATAGAACGGACAACACGCGTACTTTTCACTTCACTTGTGTCTTTATTACATCACAAAAGAATTCTAATTTAATCTTCTTGTATATATATTAAGAAAAGTGTTTCTTTAATTTTAACTTTGTTTATTAATAGTTCAGCTGCAATCAAAAATACTATCCAAATTAAATTGATAAAAATACGAAGCACTTATTCAGTTTTTGGGTTAACAGTTTTGCTGACTGCGACTAGTTAGTTCACTTGACCATAAGAATTTACAAAGCCATACAAAATACAAACGCATCATTATTCGTTCGTGGATCGTGGTGACAAATGTTTGTCTTAAATATGTTTTATATGGTTGACTTATTTCTATCTCATATGCATGATCACTTGATCAGGAAAAAACTCGTGGATGACCGCTAAACTATGAGCGCAATTTTCTATTTATTAAGCTAAAAGAAAAGTTTAATTTTCAGCAACCACATTATAACAATTTGTGGATTTTGCAAGATCGTCGCGGTAAAAACTCTATTTCACGAAATACTACCTATGATAAATGTATTACACACATTAAAAATGACACATCAACAAAATTTAAGGAATTCTGTGATGATGAAACAGAGATCAAGAAAGTTGTGAGGTAGCTTTGATTTCTCTTATAATTTATATTTTTGGGGATGCTGAATCCGGATCCAAGATTTTCCAACAAAAATTCGTGAAGTAACATGGTTAAAAATGAAAAAAACATCAAATTTTCAAAGTTTCTGGAGTTTTAAGGAAATTTTAACCTAAAATTTTAACTATTTTGCGTCTCAAAACTATTCTAATTCCTTCTAGAAACCTTTGTTATCGAAAATACAGCATATTACTAGGATACGGCGTCGTGAAAATAAACCTGAAAAAGATTGAAAACCACCTGATTACACTTTTCGCACTAATCATTGTTGTATCTTAACTCATTTGTATTTGTCCACTTTTATAAATCCCCAAAGAAAAAATTCTGTTGTTACATTTTTCGATTTCTACATAGCAAAAATATGCTGATCTTGTCTTTTCTAAACAACCATATAAATATGTGGTCTCCTATAGTCACCAAAGGAGATGACAGTAAGAGTGCCTGAGGAACCAATGAGCAACTTATGAGGTCATTTTCTCATGTTCTAGTTATGAAGTTATTTAGGAATTTGAATGTGTTTTTTTTTTTTTTTTTTGAAAAAAAGAATGCTTTCCTTAACATTATAGTTTCATTCAACTAAAAATCAACTATCGTTCAAACTAAGCCAAAAACTTTTACTGGCCAGATAACGTTTAACCTTTAAATTATCAAAAATGATTCCTTTAATTTTAGAATTGTGTATTAACATTGTTTTACTACTTTACTTAAATAGAAATTTGTCTTCCCTATTAATATGAAATATTATGTAGAACAGATAATTTTTCATGTTTTAAAGAAAACAAAAAGTAAAAGTTAACTACAGATAAAGAAAACATTGAATAATGAAAACTATCATAATTTCTAGATTAATTTTAAAGTGGATCGATTGATTTTTATAAGAGTCTGTTAACATCGACCAAATCTTTGCGTATTATGCCCGCGTTACAGGACTCAATATTGCTGCGCATTATTTCAATGTCTCCTTGCTTATTCTGTATCTGCCTCGTAGTGGAAACGAAAAATATTGAGTACAAATTTAGAAAATATTAAACTTTTTAAAATATAACTGTAAGGCCGGCATTAGAAAAGTTACAACTACATCTAGAGGTAGCTGATGAGTCCAATACTGTTCCTAGGGGAAACACATTTTTGAGTAGGTAGATGTCATTTGAACTTTAAAATTTATAAAATTGTAAAAGTTAACGATTATTTTAAAGATTAAGGTATTTTCAGAACTAACCGCTTTTATTTTTAAGATTTACAATGTAATCCACCTAATTTCTGTTTCCCGACGGAAGTGGTGACCACGATTCGAATAATTTTCATCATTCTACGTTTCAAGTTTTCATATTTTTGCTGACCCTTTTCCGTCGGAAAAATTTGGCTGATGTGTGAAATAATGAATATATGTTTTTTTTTTTTGCAAACTCAGGATATCTTGAAATACTTGAAATACGAGTATTTACCGTCGGTATTATTTGTACGTTGTTTATACCACATCCAGCTTTTAAGTTATAACAAATAAGTAATAATGATAATTGGAAAGGAAATCATCTAGAAAGATGGTAGTGATATTCAGAGAAATGCTACGACACTGTTAGTACGTGAGAAAATCTTCTAAAAGTTGCTGAATGAGCTTCAAAATTACGTCATTAGAATTGACAAAATTAGATAAAATCCATTTGCACGAAATAAGATGGTCTATTAAAGGCAAAATGTAGGTAGGTAGAACGAAACCAAAAAAATATTTTATATTAAATGTTTTTGTCTGCAATTTTTAATATTACCTCATTTGTGCTCTAGTAGATGCAAACTATAAGATGAAACACTGGGACGAGAGAAGTTCAAATAGCATATTGAATGACTTAACATTTTTTCCCTACCTTTTAAACTTAATACAACATATGGTTTTTCAATTTAAGCCAACATGCGACGATGATGATTTTCTTTTTCCATTCTTCGAAATAAAATTGAAATCAAATAGTCTTTTGTTCTCAACTGATATAAATGAAAAAAACAAACTTTTTTATTTTAAACTGAAAAAAGTTTTTTCATATTTTACTTATAGGTATGTAGGTAGTTTTAATAAAGTTTGTTTTGAAATAACTTTTTAGAATACTTTAAAAACAAAACATCCGTAGCATGTCGCTTCAGTTTAGTTTACAAAAATGTTTACACATATTTTTGTGGAAAATGGTTATCATAACAATATCTACATTATGACTGTGAAGTTTCTTTATCTTTAAAATACATGATAATGCAATATAGCTCCTTTGAATGCACAGCTCTTATTTTAACTTTGCGATCAAAATAATTTACTATAGATTCGAGTAAATAAACACTTAAGAAGTCTTATCAAAGAATTTTGATATAAAAATTGTCTTCAATAAAAAGTTATTGAACTTCAATTTGCACATTAAAAACACATTTCTACACAAGATAGAACAACAAATGCAAAAGAGTGTCCTACAAAAAAAGTTTTTTTGTTCTTCTTTTTTCAATTCATGTACACTTTGTACAAACATTATGAAGTGTGAAAAAAAAAATTGAGAATTGGATACGATATTGCACAGCAGATGTACCATATTTCTTTTCGATTATTTTAATAAAAAAGAAAACAAAACAATTTACCCAACACATATATGAATAAAGAAGTAAATTAATATCGCTGTTACTGTGGGATGGTGGGATGGTTGACTTTTTACAAGAGTAGTAATCATTGCAATTTGGAACGCAAAATATTGTTTTGCCTAGAGAACAATAGACAATTATTTTTACACAGAGCATTTTAATTTCAAAAAAAACAACGACTATATTGAAGATAACAGATTTTCACATAAAAAAGTTAAGAACTGAATGTTATGAAACCTACAACAGTGATTTAGAGAGGAAATATTGCTTAATGAAGTATGAACCTAATTGGTTTACTACTAAACATTAGACTGGCTCTTAATTCTGACTTTTCTTAATTTTAATGGTTTTCAACTCCCAATCTTAATTTATTTGTTATAGGTCTAAAATTTAATGTACAGGTTTCGTTTTAAATCAAAATTACAATTAATTAAAATTTGCTTCTGGCGTACCAGTTAGATAAATTGAGATGAAACTCCGAATGTATTAACTTTATTTGAAACAAAATAAGTTTTTGTTTTATTCCATCTAATGTAGCCATTCCGGGAACGCTTTCATAACTCAAGAACTGAAATTAAATAAATAAAAATATATTCTTAACATCACAGAGGCAAAATTTTCTTCAAGAATTCTCACGTACAACAAAAATGAGAAATTTCATTATTTCTATTTCAATAATAGCTGTCCGAAGGAATATGTCTGACTGTAGTTACATTGACAAAATATTAAATTTTTATTCATCTAACGTGCAGATGGCGCTACAAATGGTCTTTCCGGTATGTCATGGAATTGGTTTATCATTGCATAAAAAGTTTTCTAGATGAATAAATTAAATCAAAGTGGTGATTGAAATTAAATTTCATATATAAGGAGCGTCATTTCGGGAACACCTGTTTCAAGTCAGAATCTAATGCAAGTATAGCTTGAATATGGAGTTTTAGCTTGAATAATGGAGTTTTATCATAATGTTTGTAAGAAAACTTGAAAAAGTTATCTATTATTTCTTAGGTATTCTGGAATTGTAGAAAAACAGATTTTTTAAGGAATATATCAATAGAAATAATGAAATGAAGTCATATTTGATTAATTAAGTTATATACAATATATAATTCAGATCGATAAAGTTTTTAGAACATCACAGTAGTTTTGGAAACATCCATAATATTTTTATAGTTTCTTCCGGAACCGCTATTTAATGTATTTTTAAAAGCAAAACCTTAAATTTTTAAGCAATTCAACATTTTATTAATGTTCCAGTAATACTAAATATGAATATAATATTATGGTAGAAATAGAAACTCTTTTTTAATATGCATAAAGAATGTCTATTAAGATTGAGCACTGTCTTCAGCAATAAATAGCTCGAAGATTACGTCAAAAAAACAACATTACTTCTCGGGTCACATCAGCTCAACAAAATATAAGAAATTGGCCTCCGAGATGCAAAACTCTTAATCCATTTTTGACAATTTGACAGGAATGCGATTTCTTTTATCAACCCAATTTACTGCAAACGTATTCAATTTGGATTTAAGTGGTTTTCGTTTTTTTATCTTTTTTACATTTAAAATACGATTTCTTAACCTTTATTTTAATAGAAATGTAATGCTCAATGCCATTATGATATTTAAAAATGTAATTTCGACGACCTTAACATATTTAAGGGCTGAATTTCAATGATACTAAATTTAAGATTATGATTATGAAGCAATTTCAAATATAAAAGCTTTTTCAAAAAAATTCAAATGGTTGATAATTTAACCTTCAAAAAGTTAAAAAAAATGTTTTCATTGGGACATCGCACACTTTAATGGTAACTTTTTAATTCCACTGCAGCAAAAGGTTGATTATTTTGCTCGTTTCATTCCATTTTATTCCGAATTCTTCACTTCCCTCGCTCACAATTTTCGTTTTCCCTCGGTTTAACTGCACCAGTGATTGTCTATTCCTTCCAGTTTCAGGAAAGTTGAAAAAGCAACATAGCGACAGATATAGCACACCTTATAACTCAATACATACTCATAGTTTGTGTTACCGTTAACCTATGTTTAACAAAATAAGAAATAAAAAAAAAAGTGTTTTTTTTAAGTTTTCTTATGTTATTGACATTTTGATATTAATGACTTTCTAGTTTCCACTGTAAATATCAAAAAAATAAAGGACACATTAATCCATGACAAGTATCCAAAGATTTCATTTCGTTGACAAATCACTTTGACAACATTTTTTGGCCATTAATCAGTTGGTTTTTTTTTTTTATTTTGTGAACACCAATTTTCTTCTTCATTTCACATGCCTTGTTCAATCTAAAATCACTATCAAGTGCAGCAAACCAAAAAAAAAATATTTTTAAAATATTGATCCCCAAACCCAACCAATAAAAACAAAAAATAAAAAAAATACAAAATATAACTGAAGTCTCTGCCAGATCAATCCATTATTTTGGCCAAAAGTCCAAATGTCACTTTCAAGAAAGTAGCAAGTAGTATAGTACCTACACTATAACAGAGCAAATATGTACACGTTTCATTTTCTATAAGGACTCTTTTTGCACTTACTAAAAAGAACAAAATAAAACCAAACCCAAGTTCCTTATAGTGTTTAAGTGCAAAACAAATAAAAAGACAAACATTTCGTATGTCCAACACATTTACTTCTGTCTGTGATAAATTGTCTTAAGTCGACCATATGATGGAACAGATTTCAGCATCACATTCAGAAATATACCACTCTGTGGGTATAAGGGTATACAGGAGTGTACAGTACACTGTACAACCCCTCTCGCCCTGTAGAAGGACGAAAATATAATGCTCAGTCATAAGGTACTGAAGTTACCCCAACGTCATATTGAAGATTATAAAAGTCGACCTAACCCTCGCTCAGAACTTCAGCCTTTGTAACGTGTGCTGGCACTGGCATTGCTGTTGTAGGTAGCCAGCGAATGGTACAAATATAAACCGTTTAGTCACAGGATATTACATTCGATTACATGTCGGTTGGAATTTTATATATTTGTCCTGGAATTTTAGCTGAAGGGTGCTGTTTCTCTGTTCCTCTATTCTATCCTATACGTTCTCAACTATATGATATTTTTCGAAGTAAGCTCAGTCCTGCCACAAAGGGGTGGCTTTTCTCTTCTCATATGAAATGACTGCACTGGCACTGGCACTGGCACTGGCACTCTATCGTGTGTCAGTTCGGGATCACATTAAATACGCGTATTAGTGAAGTGGAATTTGCTGGATGGGTATTTTCCAAAATTGAAAATGTGCCGCTGATTTATTGAAGTAATTTTGAAATTTTCTTCAAAATTCCATCAGCCCTTTTCAAATTGAAATAAAATTGCACTAAAAAACATTTTATAAAACAAATTGTAGGTATTTATTGTTTTCCTCTTCTATATTTTTTTTATTAATTTGCTTATACGATTTTCTCGCATCACATCAGACAATGCCTTCGTATACACAATCAATTTGATATACTTCACGGCCGGTTTGGTTTAATTACCAACGAATCGTTCGGAAATGGCAGCCATTTTTATTATTCTTTATACGAACGTACAAATTTTCCATGATTGTGAATTGAATACTCTGTTGTGCCAGTTGTTGCTGGTTTCTTGTTTCTTTTTTTCATTTTCATTTTATTTTTTTAATTAAATTTAAAATTTCCGGTAATTATTTGGATGATTTTCACGCTTTTCTGTGCAATTAATAGCAGAACTGATGGTTAAATTAAATGAAACACAATAATTGCAGTTTCCGGTTTGAATTGCTCTCTCAAAATGGAGCATATGTTGACGAGAATATGTACAAAACTTGAGGGAGTTTATGGCATATCCAGTTTCAGAGCGATCCACATATAAGTAACATCAACATCATCATCATCATCATCATTGGGAGAAAGCCTCGTTTTCAGATGATCCAATATTCCGCACTTAAACACCGATTCAATTCAATAAACCAACGCGTAATCCTGCAGCAGGCTATAAATTTGAATTACTTCAGTTATTTGCATCCTCGCTCGTTTTATACAACATTACACCGTATACAGCATAGCCATAGGACACAGCCTGAAATAGTTGCTTTTTCTGAGCCATTAACTGCGACAATTTAATCCCACTGCGGGCAATCCAAATCCTCAATTAGCAATTATTCAAGTAGCTCCAGTGGCGTACCTACTGTTAGGTCTGTGTATACCTATACAACCACCAGTGCCACCATCAATTCATTCTTTCGTGCCATAGCAGGAGCTGAGGCTGATGGTGTTGGTGTTTGGTAGGTGAGATGGGGTGGATACTGGATAAAAGTGGCGCAGAGTAAAGTGAAATAAATGCGGTACTTACAGTTACAGTTTACTCCATTTTGCCTGCTGGCAACAAAGCGCTACAGCACACACCGGCTTGTAGCACATTTAGATAGCTACATAAAATAATCCTGAACGCAGCAGAAAACTGATCGTAGTTTTTACTAAGAAGGCAAAAGGGTTAAAGGGGGGACTTCGGTTAAGGAGTACAACATTTACAAACAGCAATGCCGTTCTTGTTTATGAGTTGGAAGAAGTTCTTTAGAATAAAAAAAAATATAAAGAACTCAGTTTGGATTGTTTGAAAAGTCGCATAATATACGAAACAAGTGTAAAACTTAATCGTCAGTAGGATTTTAGGATCAAGATTTCTTGTAAGAATTCTTATTTCATAAGCAATTCAACATGACGACGACGATGAAAACGATGGAATACGACAACACTGGTGACGACAGTGTAGTTTTAATTATGGCCGTTAATTGAGAAAAGTTTTGGTAAATTAAAAACTAAGAATTCTCAAAATCTAATAAAATACAAAATTCTTATCGTCTCTGTACAATCGGCAAAAAGTTGAGATTTTATCGGTTTTTCTTTGCAAGTTCGCGTTGTTTCCTTACTTTATGTACGAAATTGTTTAAGAAATCATATTATACTTGGGAAAGGGAAAAGTGATTTTATGATTTCAATATTATAATTACAATTTCTGAGTTAATTAAGTTGAGTTAAATAGTTTCAACGTTTGGTTTTTGGGACATAAATCATTGTAGAGGGGGAAGTTAAATTTTTTTAATGACACACAAGTTTGCTAAAATATAGCACTGGAATTAATTGATAAGAAGAAATTTTCAAGAGACATGACTATTTGTATAGAAAATCAAATAATTAAAATGGTTTTGTTATTCATTTTATTAACATTTCATTATTTCATTTTAGCATGAAACAAGTGGAAGGCTTTATTTAAACCAACGAATGTATTCATCTTAAAGCTCAAGTTAGCTACATGTTTTCCACTATTTCATAAATACTTTGCATAGAGCTGTTTTCAATGTGTTTGAACATATTTTCATCTTTATTTCTTTATTTTCGATAACTATGTTCGAATAAGATTGCTTTAAGCTTTGGGGTAAGATTTTTGATTTCTATGCACCGCCATACACGAGTAGTCCCGATAAAGAACGAACCCTGTATTTTACCGTTTGTCCGAAATATAGCTTCAAGGGTGAACTAATAGGTATTTCTGGTTTAACGAATATTTCGTGAACATTTTTTCAGGAGTGGAATGCTGCTGGCAACTTCACCAGAATAGGAGAGGCAAGCTACATTTTGTCGGTGCTCAAGAGTGTCTATGGTCTCATTGATAGCGCCATTCCCTATTAAATTTAACACTTTGCTTTGGATCCGATCCAGTAGATATAAGGAAGTTTGAGAAGCCCCTGACTAAATATGGATTTGTATTCGAGCTTTGGTCCAATACTACTTGTATTGAACTGTTCGATAAATAATTTCCAATCCATCAAATCACAGAATCCTCAAAATCAAATGCACTCATTTAAGATAAGAGAGCTTTATGCCAAACTCGATCGAATGCTTTAGAAATATTCAGCGCAATATTTTTACTTTCACCAAAACGGTGCAAAGATTGGTTCCTCCTTTCGGTTGGATAAGCAGTACTGGCAATTATTAAATAGTTTATAAAATCGATAAAAAAGCTTACGCAGTGGTTAGTCCAATGTTTAAGAACACTTCTTTAAAACTATAGGGGAAATACTATTTGGACAAGCGGATTTATTTATGTTAAGATCTTTAAGTATTCTTTCAATTGTTCGAGTGCGAAAGAAAATTTTGATTCTTGAATTTTTTGAAACGCTCTCTAGCACCGAAGAGCCATATTGCTCACGAGCAGCGTTGAGTATGAAAATGAGCGTTAGAATTGGAGATTTGATGGTTTTTTTAATGCTTTTTACGAAAAACCAAAAATTCTTGCTACCTTCAGGACACTGAAGTATATTTTGCCTTGCTTGCTTGTCATAAAAGAATTTCGCTCGCCGAATCACTACATTACACGAATTCCTAGCTTTTCGGAACTTAATGCGATTTTTTTCAGTCCACTCAGCTTTATTATACCGAAAGCTTTAAAAGATCAGGTTTATCGCTTATTCGTTTATCGTTTATTTATATATTGTACGTATGAAATTTTTTTTGGGGGATTATAAAAAATAGTTATTTTCTGAAATGTAAATTTTGTACTTGAGAATCTCGACGGACGTGTATCGGTCGGCCAGCTTATGGCACGCTAGAATCCTATTTCATCTAACTTTGCGCCGACTATCTGAGTTTTTTGAAAGAAATATTGATAACTTATTCTTTCGATTCGAGGCTCGAGAGTATTTTTCTTTTATTGAAATATTCCCCGGTTGCTGGTTTTTCTAACCAAAATGGTAGAAATTCAAAATGGTGTGACAAAATGTGATTGTGGGTAAAATTTTGAAAAAATGGATGATTCTCTGTTTTTTTTAAATTTAAATGGAATTAAGAAACAAATTGCCATCCATTTTTTTTTTATTTTGAATAAAAAAGCACAAGAAAGCATTAAAGCGACCCATAAACCTTAATAAACGACTTGGAAACAGTTTTTAACATTCAATTAAATCAAAAAACCACAGAATTAGACATTTTTCTTCGATTTTGCCCGATGCACAGAGCTAAACAATGAAAACGCCAAAAATGATAAAATTGAACAAGGAACAAATAAACCTAAAAAATTATATAATTTATTCTTTTCCGTCAATAGTAACTAATTTTATATATAAAATATTCATTTTTATTTCAGACCTGCAGCCTACAACGGCCACTGCTGGCTCAGAGACCCGAGAATTTCTTCTCAAGGTCATCGATGTCCTTCTCGATTACGTGAAGAGCACCAACGATCGAAATGAGAAAATTCTGGATTTCCATCATCCCGAGGACATGAAACGTCTCTTAGATTTGGAAATACCCGATCGTGCAGTAACTCTTCAGCAACTCATCGAAGATTGTGCTACCACATTGAAGTATCAAGTCAAGACCGGTAAGCTTTTATAGTTTTCTCCTTTATAAAATATTCATATATCGTCCATCACGTTGCGTTCTCAGCTTATTGAGTTAAATTATTCCCAAAACTTATGTGTGTAAACATCCAAAACTAATTAGTCCTTGATTAGCACCCATTCAAACTGACGACGACGACGACGAGGACTATACGATGTCGATGTCAATAACAAAAGCAGCCACACGCTTTTGTTGAAATTCACTCTCCACATCTTGGAATAACTTAATCTAATCAATCAATCAAAATGTGCTTCAACCACAAACGATGTTTATTGAAATAATCAATTGAAACTTATTCTCACTCCTTTGGTGAGCTTAATTTCCGCCGCCCGCCACCACTCTCCAGTTCTGTATCTTCTCCCACATAGTCGCATCATATATCCTTATATTTTTGAGCGATAACGTCAACATATATCCTGATGGGTGCGGTGACACTGGTAGTAGCATCCGTTTCATAAAAGCGGATTTCGGGGCAGAAGACGCACATTAAGAACGGGTGAGAACGCTCCCCGAGGAAACAGTGTTGATAACAATATTGTGGTCACGTGCGCTATTAGATTAAAAGTAAGAGAAGTGGTCCTTAATTTTCGAGGCGAACCATAATTCCAAACTTTGCAATGGCATGGGAAACTTTGACAATATGTTTGAGTTTTTTTCTTTTTCTTTTTAGTTTGGTTATTTTTGTTGATGCTTCAATATTATTGAATAGCATCACGAGAAAAAAATACCCGGGGGAAGTTTGTGTTGAAACATACGCTGCACGTTTTGATTGATGGCTTGACTTTTCAATTTCTTGTATAAGAACTTACATCAGCAGTACCGCCTTGAAGTGTTTGTCTTTTTTTTTTTTCATTTTCACCCTTTTTCCTAAGAGAGACCAGAACAATATCATAACCAGGTCCCTTGTGGTATTAAAAAAATCAAAGGACAACATCGGCTTTATTGTATATAGTCGACAACGATGACATACAGTGGCAAATCATAAATAGGATTACCGTCGCTGCAAATGAAAGGTGAATAGGATCAGTGATTGTTATTCAGTATTCAATGGGCCATAAAATGGTGTTGTTAATGTCGTTATCTTCTTCGATGCACATTTTGTTTGGAGGATTTTCAATTTAATCCTAACCCTAATTCTTCGGCCTCAAAAGAAAAGACGATAAACATGTTTTAAGGACACTTCCTTATAGCCTTGAGGGAATCATTTGTGGTTTTTCATTTTCATTTTTTATGATGAAAATTTTCGATGAGTATAGAAGTTTTGAAATAATGGTTGGTATTATGTGTGAGATAGTTAACAGGACGTGCCTGAATAAACATGGTGATTTTGATAAAAATCCTTTTGCAGGAAAATATAGATACATATTTAAATTTGAGAGGAAAGTTTTTATGGTTTTGTGTATGACTGGGAGGCAAAAACGCACGAAAGTATGCAAATTAGTATTTCCTGACTTTGATACACAATAATCGGTGACAAGGTGATAGGAAGTGTGGCATGACGCTGAATAACTAATATGCATTAAGCCTCAAGAGAGTTCATATCACAAAGTTAGCTTGTGTATGTATTTGTTGGTATTTTAAGAACTTATCATTTTTAAATAATAATTTTGACAGCCAGTACCCTTAACTGAATCAAACCAAAATAAAAAATACACTTCCCTTGTCACTATTACTTTATCATTTTTCAAATTTGAATCAAATTCACAATGAATATTACAAAATTTTAACAAATCTTTGATACTGTAGATGTGAGAGCTTTCCCCAAGCAGTCTGCCAAAAATGTATTAATTTTCATGAAAGCATAAAATCTATTTTTTTAAAGGCAAATCTGATTTTTATCAATAACACTATCTATTTTCGCAACCTCAAAACTTAGGAAAATTTACAAAAATGAGTTTAAAAACTAGATTTCTGTTTTAAAAAAAAACAATTTTGTTGCTCTTTTCCGAAAACAAACGATGAACTGTAGGCACGATTTGCAGTTTTCGTTTCAAAAATCATTACATTTTTGAACGAGTTGAGACATATTAGTTTATTTTTATAGGAAGGTAAAACCAACAGCTTCTTAAAGTTTGTGTGTTTTTTGGCAAAGCTATCCGTAGTACAGAACACTGAGGAAAAAAACGCAACGTAAAATTTAATTCGGCCATATTTAATTGTAAGTTGTGTGGTAGCATTCGCATTCGCATTTAAAGAATTTATGGAACTTGCCGGTGAAATATAACTACCACTGCTAGGAACATAATTACTATTTCCTCTTCTGTCCAGTTCCATAATACGAGTACTGCGAATCAATACGACCCAACGAGTTGAACATTGCGATTCCATAATAGGCATGAATAGTTTAATTTCTATTTTTTAGATTTTTGTTTAAAGAATTTTCCTCAAATGGTGGAGATAGCCCCTTTAAATATACGATTTTTTTTTTTTCTTAAAACGTATCCATGTATCATTGTTTTAAAATGTTCTGTCACCGAAAAGCGATAAACGTTTTTAAAGTTTTCGATGTGCTAAACTCGAATCTATAAAGTCATAATTTTCAAATTGGCTCTCTATTTTTTGAGATATACCAGTTACAAAATCCCAAGAAAATCATTTTTATTTAATATTGTGAATGTTGTGTGATAGAAACTTTCTGGCTTCGGCTTTGAGTTCAGCACATTTGGGCAGCAAGAACCTTGTTAACCAGTGTTATCCAAAGTATTGGTAAGAGCAAAAACTTATAACTTTACTTCGGAAAAATTAATCTAAAAAGTAAGGTTGCAAAAACCATCATATACATTTCTTAAAAAGTGTCACAAGTCGTATGTTCATTGATTTTAAATGTTTTAAGTCTTAAAAGTCAACTCAACATCAAAATATTGAGCCAAAATTGTTTTCAATATAAAAAAAAACTATATTTGGTCATAACTCATAAAGTTATCTCTGAGTTAATATCATTGTAAGCTAATCCTGGGAAATGATTTGTGCGTGTTTATCTCTCTAGCAGTTTTTCTTTAAAATCACTTTTTCCGCATTGAAACACATGTTGCGATCAGAGTTGTAAAAACTGCAGTCTTTTTGGTACTGCAAATAATTTATTAAAAAGACTAAATTCCTTAACTCTTTTTACTTACAAACGAACTTTGACTGTAGAACTATAGTCAGCAGTCAGTACTAAAATACTGACTTAACAGTTAATGAAAGCAGTCAATTGACTTAAAGTTCGTTCACTGCAGTACTTTTTGACTGGTTTTAGTCTTCACTGACACTTTCTTGTAAAAATAAAGGCCTCTGAAACTAACTTTAAGTTAAAAAAAAAAACTTTCTACTATCTAGAAGACTTAAACCCGTCAAAAAATACTGCAGTTAATTAATTTTTAAGCAATTAACTGCTTTCATTAACAGTGCATTCAGTATTTTAGTTCTTATTGCTTACTGCTTATTTTGCAGTTAAAATACTTAGTAGCAGTATTAACTTGCAGTTAAAATTAAAGTCAATTAACTGCAACTGAATTGACTGCATTACCAATTGACTGCAGTCTTTTACAGTTGTGGTAGCCATACCCTGGAATGGGCATTTTTGGGTATTAAAAAAATGTGCCACCTGTTACCAACTTGTTTGAGTCAAATTTTGAGTTTAAAAATTAATTTTTCAAAAACTATTCTTTAAAACAGCTTCATTTGAAAACATAATGAAAAAAAGGTTTCTGGCCTTAGAAAGTGGAATAGCACGGCACTGTTAGTGTAACTGTTGATTTTTAATATTTTTTATATAAACCAAAATTGCTCCTCCCGGTCAAAAGGGAGATGGACAGCCCAAACCGTGTGAATGAATTTGCTTGAAATTTTGTACAGATAATTTTTAGCTTAAAAAAACATATTTTTAGTTTGTCAACGGATGTTTCTCCCATTGTAAATTGTTTAGTTATTGAAATTGTCTTGATCCGTTCAATACAGGCTGTTTGAGACGTCCAAAAAGTGAATTTGATAAAACGTCTTCTTTAGGCCTGCAAATTGATATCAAAACCTTATACATATATTGTCAAAAATATGTATTATACAGTGATATGAAAGAAACTGTAGATTTTTCGGTCTTGAACAAATTGTTATTTCTGCAACTTTCTGTTTATTAAATGTTAAACGGCTTACAGTTTTTGTTTAACATTTTTAGTGACTGAATTATACCTGACTGCGTTTGATTTTCAATAAACAATTCTTTTCTGTTAAAAAAATATTTATTATAGGCAACTTAAACTGATTAAAATTATTTTAATCAGCGATTACTGACATAAAAAAGTTTTATGCAAGTGGGCCTTAATAATTTATATTTAGCAAGAGAGCATTATTTCACAGCAAAATTGTTTTTAATCCTCAAGTTCCTATTTTTAAGCGTATGTCGTCTATGTTTGTTTTAAATACTCGGCTTCTTTTCTTCTTTTAATTTACACTTGATTAATTTCTGAAAGCCTACAGCTATCTCTAGAAGTGTTTTGGATTAAAACAAAAAGAAAAAAAGAAAAACACTCTTGTTAAAATCACAACATTCTTTCACAGTCACAGAATTTCAATGAAATATCTTTGAATATTAGGGGACCGGCAGCGGCACCAAAACAGACGAACAAAAATCCTTGTTTCTAAAAGAATGAAACCATTTATGATCCATAATCTCTCATAAAATTGAATCCCACACACACATTGTGTGTATCTGAGCTATGCTTTGGCTTCGAACCCTCTCGTTTCTAACTTTATATTTTTTGTTGTTTATGTTTTTTTTTTCATTCCTCATCTCCTGCGTTTTGGGAAGAAGAACTCTATAAAGGGAGCTTTAATCAAAATCCGTTGTTATTTTCTGACTCGCTGCACTGATCCCCCTTCAACATGAGAGTAGAAGAACTTAGCAAAAAAAAAAAAGGATGTAGGATAACGCTGAAGAGAAGAGAAGGCTGGTCGACTCGACATTCTCCATCTGTGGCAACATTTCAATTTGGCAAAATGTTTCTCAACGGATGATGCTGCGTTAGCTAGCCTAGCTTGTCTGATGGGAAAACGAACACACAGGGATAGGTATAAACACACAGCGAGACCCCAAATGCCTTCCATCAAAAAGGATTCGGAAGTGTGCATTGTGTTGTACAGAAGTATGCTAACCCCACCCCAGCACCTGCCAAAGCAGTGAGCAAGCACAAGCACACTAGAAGGGAGATTTTCCTCTTCAATGGGATTTTAATCACACGACTTATGGCACCCAAAATGCGAATTGACATTGCTTATACGTTCTGTTCTGGGAGGGCAAATCTTTTATTTGTTTGTCCATTTATATCCAGTAACAAAAAATAAAGGGGTTGGGGGTTGTTTTTCTTTCCTATTAGCTTCAATAAATGAGCATTTGATTATCTGCTACCTTTTAGTTCTTGTTGTTGCTGTTGTCCGTGTTGTTTGTGTATTATTATTAAAAATTTGAATACTGATCAATAAAAAAAACTGAGAAGTTTCTTTTGAGAATGACTGTCGAAAACGGGAGTGATGATGATGACAGATTGACAGAGCCGACCCGGATGGAACATATGGGAATTTATTTACGCAGGGATGCGTTTTTACTTAAAAGGGGTTCTTAAATTCTAATTTTCATCGATGCGAGAAGCTTTTGTATCAGTGTTTCCATTGTTTGTGAGTCTTTTGTTTTAGCCGCTGGTTTTTGAACAATTTTTTCCGCTAAACGGTTAAGAGTTTTTGTGAGGATTTTTTCGCCGCTACTAAATGGGATTCGATGAAGAGATTTCTCTTTAGATTGTCGATGGAATGTTTATTTCTTACTCAGATCTTTTGATTTACAAAAAAAATCATAGAATTTTAAAGTTTTACATATATGACTTAAATATGGAGTTTTATCATTAAGTTTGTAAGAAACTAGAAAAAGTTATCTATTTCGTAGGTATTCTGGAATAGTAGAAAAACGATTTGTTTAAAAGAATCTAAATATGGAAAATCTAAAATAAAGTTATATTTGATTAATAAAGTTATATTATAATTTTTTATTCAGATTAACATAGTTTTTAGAACACCACATCATTTTCTCATAGCTTCATAATTTCCGGGAACATTTAATAGCGTTTCTTACAATCAAAATCTTAAATTTTTATGAACTTTCCAACATTTTATAAACGTGTCAGTAGTACTTAATGCTACCCGTATGAAATACATAATATAAAAATTGAAATAATATTGATTAAAACAAATTTTATTAGAAAATTCACATATTTTTGTAAATAAGCACAATAAAAAGCCCACAAAATTACATATAAATATCGAAACGATTTTTTTAAATATTAAAGAACTTTATTTAGTTGAATTCTTTTAAGTGTTTTTAATTTCGGCTTGGTCGTTGGAATTTTTCTCTTTTTTAAATAAATCTAAACTCAAATTTCCATATTTTGCGATAATAATACCTCTGCCTGGTTATGAACTAAAAAATAATAACAAAACTCAACACATGAGCGTAAAAGTTTAATCAATTAACAAAGTTGATTTTTTAATGATTTGGACAGTGAAACTCCCAACCTCCATGATTTTGGCCCTTACAGTGAATTGAAACAAAAGTCTTCCCGGTACCGCAAAAGCAGTTTTTTCCCTATTTTGTTTCTTCAGCGGTTTTATCAAAATTCTTCTTTTAGTTATTAAGAAATGATTTGGTAGTAGGATGATGATATATGTAAGTGAGAGGGTTAGCATTTTTCTTCGTCAGTGAATTCCTCTCGTGAGAATCCAAACAAAGGTGGTTTTTAACTGGTTTTTAGTTTACACCAGAGAACTACTAGCAAACACCATGGGCTTTCACTCTCCCAATAATGCTGAGGCTCAACATCTGATCTAGCTCTTGATACGGTATCGCTAGATAAGCAAGATATTGACCCTGCTGTACAAGGAGTGCATCTCCTGTATCAAAAACTTTCTCCATCCCATCAGCCTAGTCTTTCCTACTTCATTCCGGTTGAAACATAAACATTTCTGCATCCAGTCTGGTCTTCTGATGAAAATTCAACTGATGAGCTTTGAATAGATGAAAATCCTCGTCATTCTGTGAAACTGTGATGTGATACATTTGTGGTCAAAATTAAACAATTAAACCAAATGTGAGTGTTTTGAACATATTTTGGAATTTGATATAATTTTTTTCAAACTTCGACCATTGAATAAGGCATAAAAGAACTTCACAGAACGGGAATCTACCATCTTGGGCTTAACAAAAATCAACTTTTAATAAAATAATATACCAGCCCTGCCAACATTTCTGCAACTTTTTTTTTGACAATGACTTGGGAACCAGTCGGAGATATTTAAGATTGTAAAAAAATAAGGAATATTTATTTGGAATCTGAGTAGGATGGGGTAGAATAATGAAATACCTTCGAATGAAAGGATTTAGTTTTAGACAAATCTGGTCTTCATTTTAAATCACTTTCAACTCAATTCCTCCCTTGAACACTTATTTAATTTGTTGCAAGATAAGTATCTCTTATCGTCATTTGTGATAGCAAACTAACTTATTGGTAATTATTTCAGCAACATTCGTTTTTGAATTACAGCTATTTTCAAAATTGTTTTTTACTTCAATCATTCTGATTGGTGGGAAATTTGCTAGGAGCTCCATAATGATCTTAAAACTTTGAATTCCGTTGAAAACTTAAAAGAGGTTTAACATTCATAATAAATTTAAAACTTTATGGCGAACAATTATAGAAACTCATTTCCAGAATAAATCACGCGAAAATCAAATCAAGACCAGATACAGATATAGAAGAGAGACAGATAAAGTAAGAGAGTGCATGTTCCAGAGAGATAATAAAAACTTAAGTTGAGAACTTTCGCGTTACACATAATCCCATCTATCTATTGAGGAGCTTAAGAGGCAAACTATTAAATTACACCACATAGCTCCATTAAAAATAATTTCTAACAGAGGACCCGTCTGTCAAGCTTAGGTTTTATCCAACGCCATAGGGATTACTGCCAATCTCTTGTCTTTTGCTACAATAATTATCCCCCTTCTGTGGGATAATGTGTTGTATAATAATATATAATAGAGAGAAAAAGCGAAAGATACGACTTGGGATTGGGATATCCTTCAATTCAAGATTAGTTCGTTTTTTTTTTGTATTCTTCTTCTTCTTCTGCTGAACAAATAATGATGAACGAAATTTCGAAGGATTATTCCGGGACATTTGCTACAAACTGAATGTGAATTGTGTGATGCCTTTTGATGCTGCTATACCCTATGCCATCAATGACAATCCTCCCTTCCCTGATTTAGATTTTTGTTCTAAAGATGTTTTCATTCCATCGCATCGACATCGTAACTAATATGGCGAGAAATTGTTTCCTTTCCTTTCGTTTTTCCTTATTCATTGTCCTTGATATACTTTACTTGATGTGTATGTGTATTTTTATTTTCTATCTGACAGGACATCCACATTTCTTCAATCAACTGTCATGTGGATTGGATTTGGTTTCAATGGCCGGAGAATGGTTAACTGCGACAGCTAATACCAACATGTTTACTTACGAAATTGCTCCAGTGTTCATTTTGATGGAGAATGTCGTTCTCACTAAGATGCGAGAGATCATCGGCTGGAGTGGTGGTGACTCAATTTTGGCTCCCGGAGGATCCATTTCCAATTTGTATGCTTTCTTGGCTGCCCGACACAAGATGTTCCCAGGATACAAAGAGCGTGGAGCTAGTGCATTGCCTGGACAACTTGTGATGTTCACATCAGACCAATGTCATTATTCCATTAAATCGTGTTCTTCAGTATGCGGTCTTGGTACGGACAATTGTGTTATGGTGCCATCAGATGAGAATGGACGCATGATTACCAAGGAACTTGAGCGGCTTATTGTCGAACGAAAACAGAAGGGACATGTTCCATTCTTTGTAAATGCCACTGCCGGAACAACAGTATTGGGAGCTTTTGATCCCCTCAATGAAGTTGCAGATATATGTCAGCGTCACAATTGCTGGATGCATGTTGATGTAAGTATTTAATAATTTAATAAACAAATAATAATTATAAAATAAGTTATTTGTGCTAAGAACAAAGTACGAAGCACGCAGTCGTATCTAAGAACTTTTGGTTCAAAAACGCCTAAGACTTTCGGTGCCAGATATATTCAAAATTTCCAAATGAGTCAAATTGTTGATTTGATATGGTAAAATTTTGTTTCTTACGGACAATCACATATATTGGCAATATTTGTTCTTGTTAATACTCGCAAACAAAACTCCAAATAAAAAAAAACCGTAAATAAATCAACCGATTTTTTAACGTTTTTATGAGTTTTTGTTTTAAATTTTCAAAACCAATTATTGATGATTTAAAATAAAAGATGTTTGAAAATGAAACAAAATCGGAATTATTTCAATTATTTTAATGAAATGAAATAGAGACAAACTAAAAATTTGTTTTTGTTTCGTTGTTGAAAGAGCAAAAATGGGCTTAATTTCACGTCACCAGACTTCGAACTCAGTTGAGTTTTGTTTTTAGAATGATTTAAAACCCAGAGTAAAAAAAGGACAACTTAATTGGATCCATAATAGAAATATTATAAAAACGCATATAAAGAGCAAAGCCACGTATACATTATACCCAGCCTAAAGTTTTTTTTCAAAATTTGTCTTTTTAATCATACAAAAAAGCAAAAAAAAAATATGTTTGTGTGTGTGTATAGTTAAAATAATAAAAATCAGTTAATGCTAAAATTATTTTAAGCCGTTTTCAATATACACCAGTAGTACAAGACATTCTAGGTCGCAAAACATTGCACATTGCTGAGTTTTTGGGATGTTATTGGGATAGATACCAGAATCTCATCGTGACGTTGTGGGGTACACTCATGTCGAGAGCTTTCCATTTGTACTTGTAATTATTCTTTATCAAGTTAACTATAATTATAAAAACTAAACTTTAATTAAACAACAATGTCGTGCCGAATTTGCCGCAAAAAAACCAGTGGTTCGGATGTGAAAGTGGAGTGCACCGAATGTCAAAAGTTTTTTCATGCTAAATGCGTTAAATTGACAGCCAACGAAATTGACTTCTTGACAAAAGAAAAAATAGCATGGAGGTGCCCTTCCTGCTGCAAGCAGCGTCGAGCTTCTATGTCTTGTGAGTCACCTCTGCCATGTACTCAGCACTCTCCACCTTCCACCTTGTCGCCCACTGTTATTGCAAATTCTGCTTTAACACAACAATCTGGTTCATCATCAACCTTTACTACCACAGCTACTGCCACCAACACTACCAACACCACTGCTAACACCGCCAACACCGCCAGCCCCGCCAACACCACCAACTCCGCCAACCCCACCAACCCCGCAAACCCCGTCAACTCCGACGAAACCGCCAACACCGCCAACTCTGATGACCCCGCCGATACAGATTTCATCACCAAACCATTGCCTGAAGAAGTAAAAAAAGCTGTGACCTTAGAGATGGTTTATTCTGAAATTGTCTTGCTAAAACAATATCACAAGACACAAATCGATGCACTTGTCGCCAAAAACATTGAAAGTGATAAAAAAATACTTGCACTAGAAGAAAAGGTCAACAACCTAGAGCAACAGCTTCTTGCGAACTGCATTGAAATTTATAACGTTCCAAACAACAACAATACATTGACGAACGTTGATATTGCTCTCAAAGTCTTATGCGATGGTTTAAACGTGAACATAAACGAAGCAGACATCGATCAATGTTATATGAAAAAAATAACAACAAAACAAAACTTAAAAACTTTCACACTTTTTTCAGTTTTTTCTTAACTTTTTAAATGTGCATTTTTTAGAAAAAGTTACCAGGCATCAGGTAAAGAAGACAACAGTTTCTAAAATTTAAGTGCAACCGCAAATTTTCAGTTTTAAAGTATTAGTTGTCTTTCGATCAGAGATCAGAGAGAATTTTTGAAGAACTGTAATTCATGACCTATTGAACCTACAGAGTTCCGGTTGCATTTTAATTGTAGAAATTTTGTCTTCCTTACCTCATGGCTGGTAGCACAATTTAGAAGCTATAAGACAAAACCCAAAAAAAGTGCGAAAGTTTTGAGGTTTTTTGGTGTACCATGCAGTTAGCACAGGTTTTGCGAATCAGCAAACTTGGTCGTAAACTGTTGGCATATTTTCTTACAACATCCCAAGAAATTTGTCTAATATTTTAATTTTTGTGCGTAAGCAACAGTTATTTTACAAAAGAGTTCATTTTTAAAAAAGTTCAGTTTACAATCTCCAATTCAATTCAAATACAAATATTAAGTGACCTCTGCTGAAAAAATACGGTTTAAATTCTTCAGCTTGATAAATATTCGCCCCCGCCCCTTTCTTTAAATGCAGTTCAAGAACCAAAAGGAAAGGGGAATTTTGGGCAATTTTCAGCCTATTTTAGAAGATGATATTCTGCTTGATGAAAATCATAATTCATGAATTAATTATCCTGATCCCAGTGCTTAGACACTATCTTTCCTGGAATATTAGCATTTCGACTTTTTCTATCAAAACTTGATTTACTATCTCATGTTTGTGTCAAACAGTTGCAATACTCTTTGTGGTATTATATCAGGGTTTTGTAACCATTTGTAAATTTTAAAGTCCATTAATGAATTTAAAAGTAAGAAGGTTTATGTTTATACCGTGTATTACTTTTAAATTTACTGGAGTAGGTGTTTTCTAAACAAAAAAAAAAGGAATACATTTGTATGGCACCAGTTGTGTACCTATTTTTAAAATTTACAAAAAAATATTCTTGGATACCAACAAAATGATTCAAAACTTATATAAAACTATTCCACCACCAGACAAAAACGTTACTCATACGCCACCGAGCACCAAACAAATTTAATTTTATTTGTATTATAATTGCATTTTGGAAAAATGTGCGTAATTCAAGTGTTTAGGTAATATATTTTAATAATGGGAACTTTTACAGCATATTCAAAGGCAAATATCTAGATAATCAAATATTATTTGTTTGTTTCAAAGATTGTCATTGTCACTGTACGTGAAAACTGTGTTAACAATTGTTTTTTGTAATTGTTTATGGACTCCGAGGTACAATGAAACGCAACAAAAAAATCAGTTTTTCTTATGGCAAATCCCATTTGATTGCATTACACATTCGGTTTAAAAAATTATGTATTTTTTTTTTGTAATTTAACTTGATGGTGTAAAATCTAACACAATATTTTACTTTCTTCGTTTTTTACCATCAGGCTGCTTGGGGTGGTGGATTACTTATGTCACGCAAATATCGTCATCCAAGATTGTCAGGAGTTGAAAGGTAAGTGATTGATAAAAATAAATAAAAAAAAAAACCATTTCCTACAGGAACTAAAAAAAAAAAAAAAACATCAAGGGCAACCATTTGTATGAAATAAATGATTACAATAAGAAAAAAAAAAAAAAAAAACTCTTTGAAAATTGCGACCACAGATGGTCAATAGCCCGAAGCTAAATTGAGGTTGGTTTTGCAGTTCGGAACAATGTGTCTGTCCACAAGAATGAGTGTTCTCATAAATCACAGCAAAGTCTGCAAGTAATTGCCATCTAATCAAAAACACTGTATCCAACAATACTATAGGCTAGCGCATTTGACTCCATTCCATATAATATTGTGCGAGTATCAGTATAAATGTATACGAGAGGGTTGGTTGCTGTAAAATATTTTACCAAAAACATACAATATAAACGGCAGCCCATGATGGTGATGTCGCTGCTTCTGACGGATGATTTGTCATATCGTTGCTTGCATTGTTTTCTTCATATTATAACTCAAACTTTTGTGCGCCCATTTAACGTAGAGGACTATTATAAAATAGTCCTTCCTATTGCTATACACAACGTTTAATTCGAACTTGAAATGTGCAGTGCATCGTTGCGGGACTAATGATTTTCAAAATCGATTTTAAAACAATATGCCGGATGGAAAGGAATAATGTCCTTCTGCGAAGGCTGTAAAATAGTGCGAGATTCAGATTAGTGGTTTAGATGCATTAGAAGGCGGCAATGGCTGACGCCCTTTTGTTAAATTGATGGATATGCTAATCCATGGATGGATAGATGGATGGATGAAGGGACCTGAGCTCTGATGCTGAGCTTTCTTTCAACAAAAAAAAATGGTTTTACTGCCTTTCAAAGTAAAGTGCGTTTACCACAATATGCCAATACATCTTCACTAAGTGGGATTTACGTAATGTATTTAGAAATCTCCCTTAAGTAAGAGTATTGGTACTTTATTGTGGCCGCATAGCAATTCCATTAAAGGATTTCTGTAGTTTTTTTTTTGAAAAGACAAGAAGATGAAGGTTAAACATAAATTAAATTAAAGTGCAGTTTTAAACTGGAAAACTTATAACTGAGGGTTGTCAAAAGTGCGGTGTATATCACGCATTGCTTCACCGCTAATTGTATTTTCAATTTTGATCGTAAAGTTCTCTCTTGCAACCCTCACCTAAAAACAGTAGCCAACCCTTATAAAAGTGTTTCTGATGCTGGAGGCTGCTTATAATTTTGCACCCTTATACACCAAGAGGTATTTTTTTTTTCATTCATTCTATAGTGATGTGTTTGTAATAAGGATTAAGGAATTTGTAATGAAATAAATTACCCACTTATTTTAGCCGTTTATTTGAGGGTTAAAAAAGATGCTTGCGTTCCTACTTTTGTGCATTAAATAATTATTGACTTATTAATTCCAAAGTGTATTCGAAACACCTGAGTGTGTGAAAAATTGTTCTTTGTTTGTTTTGGAGAGTGAATATGTTATGCCTGCAACTTACATCAGGATAAGGTGAGGCATTAATATGCTGCGATGTTTAAGCAGGGTCAGTGTATGCGGATAGTTCAGAGATCTGCATATTCGATCTTCTTGTACATCGTTAATAGATATAAAATGGGGAAGAATTATTCTCTCAAGTCATTCTAGGGAAGTTTTGAAATGACTAGAATCCTATTTGGGGCAATATAGTAGGACTAGAAGCTAAGGATTTGAAAGAAGAAGCAGCTATTAGTTCGACTGTTTCTTAGTTTCTCGGCAGTCGTCTATTAGGCATAGACAAAGTATCTTAAGACTTTGACGTTTTTTCCGATTCGACTCCGATAGCATTTCTATAACTATTGTATAGAATGATTTTTCAAAAAAATATTCCTGGGCCATATTCCTTAGTTTTGATGTTTTGTTTCAATATCAACTTAGCTTCTAGTAGAGTTTAGTCTCAAGAAATCAGAAGAAATTTCATCAACTATTGCAATTAGTTTAGAATTAAAATCAACATTTTGACCATCGTTATGCAAATTATAAAATATTGTTTCTATCATCGTTAAATCTTCATTTGTTCTAATTCAATAGTGAAAAAAAAATCTTTAAACCTTGTCTACATTTCTAAGTACGTGAAAGGGCTATGAACACTTTCAACAAGTGTAGTTTAGTTGAAAAATATAAATTGTTTAAAAAATAACGCTACAGCGATTAAAATTTTTTTCTGTTTCATTTTGTTACTGCTTCTATGATTTTTTTTTATTTTTTGGTTAATTGTGGTTGAAACATGATACCACAGCTCTGATTTATGGCCAACATAAAACGAAATCAGAACACGTTCAGAGATAAAAAAATGATTTATGAAACTATTTTTTTGTTATGTGTTGTGGATGGAGATTTAAATAAAAAAAAAAACATCCCTCAAGCTAACCATTACCCAAATATGCGCATTAAGAATTTTCATGGGATGATTCTGATGTGTTTAGATTGGGCAACTGTAAAAATGAAAGAAAACCTGCAAAACAACAACAAAAAAGAAATTTAAACGATTAGATAGCTACACAAAACAGCTTGTCAGTCTATCCTAGTTTCATCTGCTACAATTCTTTTCTTTTTTTTTGGAAAATAAAATTGGAGCTACACTATTTTGTATGGTTAAGAAGCCTCAAATTAATTGTAAAACATCAACAAATAAAAAATTAAATTTTTGCAACTCGTTTATTCTCTTAAAAGATAAGGTTGAAAGTTAAAGAGAGATTCTTTCATTGTTATCAGAAAGAAAAATCTAAACGAATAAAAACCGGTAGAAAACTTAATACAAAAATAAGTTCGGAGTGTGGAGAAAATAGTAAAAACTTCTAGAAGATCAGATAATAACTAATAATAATAAGAACAATAACTCATGGTGTCGCTTAGAGCACAGGTCAACAAAATTGGCATTTTATTTATAAATTATAATGGAAATGAAGATATTCTGATATTTGAAATTTGATGTCAAAATTTGTTCATGTCATGTTTTTGAGATACATATATTAGTTGTGTTTAATGAAAAAAATCTAGCTCATAACAGAGCAGAACAGCACAAGTACGTGAAAACTGTCAGAAAAAAAAACTGTCCAAAAAAGAATTGAAGATTTCAGCTTCATGTTTTATAAAATTGACTAGCAATCAATATTCAAATTAAAAAATATTTGTTCCATTGATTTTTCATTCGAATGAATATCAATTAACAACTTTTTCAGATTTTCTAATTTTTTATTTTCCTTATTTTCCTTATTTTCAATATAATAAATCTCTAAAAAAAAATCACTTTTGTTATACGTTTGACACTTTTCATGAACTTGCTCTTACTGTGCAATTTGAATTTGACCCAGGAACATTTATTTAATTCTGTGATTTGCTAAAAATTTCCAAAACAATGGCCTTACTGATGTCTGAAAAGCATCAGGGTAAAATTTGCTAAAAATTGCAAAAACATTGAAAATCGCACCAAAAAAAAAATAAATTATGAACAAATTCAAAACTACCCCAAAACTTTCCTTCTAGGAATCTTTTTGATCACAAATTTGCTGTAGAATTAGTTTATTTGTAAAAAAATTATTGAAATTGTTAAATCAGGCCTATAATTTTTTTTACAAATGATTACAGCGGTATTGAGCATCGTTTTTGCATTTCAAGACGGATATCTGACCGAGAAAATAGTGTAAAAGTGTCCATTTTTTGACAGTAAAAACTAAAAAAATTAAATTATTCGTCCGAAGGCCATTTTTAAATTCAACATCTAATAAGGTCTTAACATAATCAATAAAAGGAAAAGGTTTAAAATCCGATAAAAACTTTACTCCCATCCACCTGCCTCCACTGTGATACAAACCTTATCAAGAGAACAACATAAAATTAAGATTTCATTAAGAACATAAATCCACATAAATTACTGAAGATACTACTCTTCTGTCATGTCAAAGCGACAAAACATATTTTTATTTCATTTAGTTATGCGATCTAAACTGTCATTGACATCTACACCAGTGCCAGCGACCGTCTGTCTTGTTTGTAATTTTGAAATCGCAACAGAAGCCTATAAGAAAAAAATAAAAAAAGTGATACTCACTGAGCAAATATAGATAACGCACAAGTTGAGGGTAGAATATAAACAGACAATCACCCTCTTTCTACACTATAATGTCTATCTGTTCATGATTTTCAGCAAACAATCACTAAACCATAAATAGCTCCCAGAGGGATGTTTATATGTTTATCTTCACCGGCGGCGTCCTCTTCAATTTTAAACCCTCTTCCATAGGTTTTCCTGTACATCCTCTGTTTTCCTCTGTGATTTAAAAGGTGGGTGGTTTTGCTCAATTGATGATATATACTACAGAGTCACCCCTTACATATTTAGAAATCAATTTATTCAGCCCCCATCTGGTTTTATTTAATCAATTAGCACCTGCGGGTGCTTAAGGGCAAAAAATTATACTGATATGCATGTTTTTTTTTTTTGTTACTTTTCTTTACTTCCAGAGCCGATTCTGTCACATGGAATCCACACAAGCTGATGGGTGCCCTTCTCCAGTGTTCAACTATCCACTTCAAGGAAGATGTAAGTCCAAGTAAAAAAAATAGAAAAAGTTTAAATCTTATATAATTTCTTATGTCTAGAAACAAAAAAAAAAGATGAAAATTCTTCATATTCTTAACCCCTAGTTAAAATAAGTTGAAAGAGTTACACAGCCTAGCCAGAGCCAGAGCCAGAGCTTCTTGGCATTTAAAATATCCTTTTTGAAAATGCCAATCTCTGTCCATCTCTTGGAGCAAAGACAAAGCAATAGTTGACTGACTTGGCAGTGTGATTGTGTGTGTAGTGTATACCTATACAATCTACAATGCCAAGGGGGCTTTTATGGCCGACCAAAAAGCATTTCTCAGCAGTTTTCTTGCTGCTTCTGCTTCAGTTCCATGACAACATATTTGCAATATGTTACCCATTGGCCACAGTTGTGTTCGACATTTTTGCCTTCCTTTGAAAAGAGAGAATGTTATTCAAGGAATTTTTAATTAAAATTCCCCTGAGTTATTGCTTCCCAAGAGTATGATGGTGATGGTTGGTGCGGTTCAGTGTGAAGCTCCTCATCTATGAACGAATAAGGGCAGCGCAACGATGCTTGTGTTGTTTTTTTTATTTTTTCTATTTTTTAAGAGGGTGGATTTCCGAGGAAATACCAAAACCCTCAAACAGTAGGGAAATGAGAGTTCTCTTCTATATGCCAGCAAAAGTCTTTCCCTCAAATTCTGTGGAGCGAGATGAATGTGTTGAAGAATGAATTAACATTGTTAAACAAAACAACAATAAAAAAAAAACTCTTTTGCTAACCATCTGAAACCTATCAATCTTAGTCACCAAAAAAACAGAGGAAACAACAAAATCTTAAACAGCATTACTTTGCCTTAAACTTTAAAAATATCGAATTGGAATTGTTTCTATATTTTTTTGTGAGTGATGGTGGCAGAGTGGTGACACACAATCTTATTGGCAAAACTTTTACTCACTCGTAAAGTACGAAACGATGTTTAAAAGATCATGAGAAATTCCGCAGAAGTTTTAAATTACAACGCGACCCACTTCGACAATTCCTGCTGCCACACAAGGCCAATCAAGTGTTACAAGGGGATTAACCCTGAAGCCAGCAGGAAACAAATTTTGTGTTGTTTGAAATGTTTTAAAGTATAAATAGGTATTCAATTTAACACCCTTATTTTTTTTTTTTTGTTGTATCCACCACAGGGCCTTTTAATCAGCTGCAATCAAATGTCTGCTGAATACTTGTTCATGACTGACAAACAGTATGACATCAGTTATGATACAGGTGACAAAGTGATACAGTGTGGTCGTCACAATGACATCTTTAAGCTGTGGCTGCAGTGGCGTTCAAAGGGTACCGAAGGTTTCGAAAGGCAACAAGATCGTCTTATGGATCTGACAAAATATCAAGTGAAGCGCATTCGAGAGCAGTCAGATCGCTTCCATTTGATCATGGAACCAGAGTGTGTTAATGTATCATTTTGGTATGTACCAAAACGTTTGAGGGGAGTTCCACATGACAGCAAAAAGGAACAGGAACTTGCAAAGGTAAGATAAAATTTGTATGATTTTTTTTTGTTTTCATTAAATAAAATAATTTCGAAAAAATATACTAGCTTAAAAATTTAAGGGGCAGACAAATATCAAACAACTTAAATTCGTTTGATTAACAGGCTTTTTAGGTCTTGTCAATCCAAGTATGCAGCTTAAAAAGACTTTGTGCTAACTGCATGGTGCACCAAAAACATCGAAATGTTAGTTTTTTTTTATTTTTAGTTTATTAGTTCCAAAAAGTCGTCTTTTAAAAAAGGTCACATTAATTAAAATATTTAAATGGAATTCCAGCTCGGTAGGTCTAATTGGTTTTAAAATACAGCAAATTTGGTATAATGGATGTCAAAAAAATTGGTATTAATCAAATTTCAAATCAATTACAAATTCCTGGTTGATAACTTTTTTTAGGGTTATTGCATATTTTCTCTTAAAACCTTGCACTATTTTAATCGCAATAGGATTCTTTTTCGTAGAAAATATTATTACTGAGTAGATTTCATTGAGAAATGGGATCTACAACACTTTCTTTATTATATTTTGTGTTTTTGTTGACAAATACTCGTGTAAAAATTATTGACTCACAATGCTATCTTTAAATTTATCAATTGATAATCGTAATACCAATCAATTCATAAGTTTTGTCGTATGTCAATCAATTGATGTTTGACAACCGTAATATGGGTGTAAATGTGGTTTCAGAAAAATTCTATCACTTATATTTTTTTTTTAATTGATTTTTTAAAAAAATGGGACTGTTGAAGTGGTCGATAATCAATACTATTAAGCCAATTCGGCTAAAATTTGAAGAACTTATTCCACAAAGCATTAGCTAAGACTTGAAACATAATTTGTTTTTATTTATCAATGTATAGTCATAATTTAAACCGTTATTTAAAAAAAATAACCAATAATTTCAAAATTCCGTAGTTTTTGGAAAGTACACTCTCGAATTTAGAGGATAGTATGGAATTTCTATACTCTTGATACTGGTCAAGTTAATTATGTTGTAAAGAAGGTGGGAATAAGAGAAAAAAAAAAACAATATAAAAGGATATTTTGTGCTTTTCAAAAGGACTTTTTTTTAATTTTTTAACATTGTTTTGTGAAGTCGTATAAAAAATTGGTCAAGACATAAGTTTGATAATTTTGTCTACATTATTTCTACATAAACGGTTTTAGCGAAAAATGTTCATAATTTGGATTATGCACCAAAAACAATAAAAAGTTTTTCAATGATTTCTTATGTTTGCTGCGATACATTTTATTGATAACTTCAGATTCGTGCTCAGCATCCCAAAAAACATTTAAATTTATTGAAAATTATTACTTCAGAACTTTCCACCTCTAAAAACGGAATTGGTGAGTTAAAAAAAACTAAACAAGGCTGGTTTTTACAACTGACCCTAGAATCGGGCTCTAAGGTAGAAAACTATATCCAAATAATTCAAAATATTTCAATTTCCCATAAATCCCATAATTTTTCAGATCTTTGTTTTTACCCCATAAATATTTTAATGAGGCAGGGTGTTTTAATATGAAATCAAAAAGTAGGCATTTATTAGCAGGCAGAGGCAGCATAGAATACAAAAACAAAAAAATCAATACAATTGTACGATCAAGAAGAATAAAATTTTAACATTATTTTATAATTTATTTCAGATTTGCCCAATTATCAAAGGAAGAATGATGCAAAAAGGCAGTCTTATGGTTGGTTACCAGCCAGACGATCGTCGACCAAATTTCTTCAGGTCAATTATTTCATCATCAGCTGTTACCGAACAAGATGTTGATTTCATGTTAGATGAAATTCATCGTCTTGGCGATGACTTGTAAATTAAATTATAGATCATCACACCAACAAAAAAAAAATTTATAATTATATCAATAAAATATATTATATATAGCATTGAGTATCTTTAGTGTAAATTAATAGTAAAACCAACAACAAAAACCAAAAAAAAAAAAAAAACTATTTAAGAACTTAAAAACTGTTATACTAATTAAATGTTTTAAAATATTAAACAATACAAACAAAAAATATATTTATTATTATTATAATTATCGAATCTCAAAACCACAACCAAGGAGTATCTTTAAGGTAAAGGCATATCATAATAATCCAACCATATTGTTGCTTATTCATTAAAATAAAAATATATATTTTTTTGTTTTGTTTTTGTTAAGTTTTGTTATTAAGTAATTATTATTATTATTAAAAAAAAAAAACTACAGAGAACGAATATAAATATACATATATGTTAAAAATAAAAATAAAAAATAAACTTATAAATGAAAAATGCATTTATTTACTCATATAAATCATATTTATCTATAAAAAAAAGCTTAATTATATTATGTAATGTAAATGTATTTTAAATTGTTGTATATTTGAAATATCAACTTCTTGTGACTGTTGACAATATTTGAAGAAGGAAAGATAGAAAGGGTTCTTGAATTAATGCGTATCCAAATACCAAATCAGAACCTATCGTTAGAGTTATTGTGTAATCATTATTATATTTAAAAAAATATATATTTTAAAAAATAAAATCAAGCAAATATCTACATCATAACATATCGCTAGAAATGTTAAAGATAAAATGAAAATTATTATTTATCATTTCTCTGTTTTACTATTAAATAAATTTAAAAAAAAAATGTATATCCATTTATTTGTGAATTGTGAAATTGAATCTATAATTTCACATTCGTAGTCGGGAAACGTGCAATTAAAACTTATTTAAATAATAAATAGAACACAAGAGTGTTTATTAAAGTTTCTATTAGCTTAAAATAAACTAAGCTGAATGCCAAACTAAGTATAACGTACCTTTATACCCCTGTACAACCTGCTTAATAGCTGAATTTTTAAATTTAAAAAAAAAATGATCAATAGCCCAGGAAAAATGTACAAATAAAAAGGCCAATTGCGGAAAAAATCCAAGTGACACTTTTTTAAATGCAACCATCTTTATTTTGACATAAGAAATATTCACATAAAAAATCATCGACAAATCAAGTGTCAAAAATAGCACACGTACGATTCTATCGGAAAGTTTTCAACACAAAACAGACAGTTGTCATTTAAACAAAAACCTAATATGATAAAAAATGTCGTTTTTTGGCGCGTATAACTTAAAGACATTGAATGTTGTCTTAAACATATTACAAACAAAGTTTGTACATGATACAAAAAAGTATCAATCTTTTTCCTACCAGCTCAAGTTTAAATGATATCATTTTTTATTTAAAACTTCAGTCAAGAGCCAATAAATCAGGCTTTTGACTTTTTACTCTTAAATCAAAAAATTATTTATGCTCACTTTATAGATTATAATATTGTCTACAAGAACTATTCTGGCACATTTCTGCAACATATTGCCACTAAATAAAATGTCGAAAATACCAAAAAAAAAACTATCTTTTATGTGGAGAATCACATGGTTTACAAGTAGGAGTACTTTTCAATAAGGTTCATCGAAATTTTAGGCACTTGCACTTGATAATGAATTTTTCCTTGAATATTCCTTATGTCAAATATAAAGATAAGCTAAAAATCTCCACTTTGATTTTTTCCACAGTAAAAGTACATTTTTCCTGGGCTACAAGATAAGTTTATGATTTTTTTTATTTTGAATACAAACCTATATTATTCTACTACTACGCGTGTAAATGTCTGATTTAGTACAATCTTTTTTCAGTTGAAACATTCTCCATATTTTAAATATATATATGCTCCATTATATTAATGCATATGTATTAAAAAAAATGTATTACCTAGGGTCAATTAAAAATTAAAAACAATGCGCTCCTCCAATGCAGGATGCTTGTGTATCAATTATTGTATTATTATTATTATTATTAAACAAAAAAATTAAAATAAAATGCCATTATAAAGCAAATATGAGAGTAGACTTGGTATAAGCTATAAACGACGAATATTGTGAGCCTCATAAACATGCCACGAAAACAAAAAAATTATATAAATATTACCTACACATTAAAATAAAAGAAATCAATTAAAATTAATTTAATTAAAATTTTATGTTATATAAATAAATAAAAAAAAAAAAAACATTTTATTCTACATACAGTCCAAAATATCTGAATGTAAAATTGATGTTTTTATTTTTGTTTTAATGATTGTCTAATGTTTTAAATCGTGGGATAAGTGTTTCGAGCATTTAACAACATATACTCAAATAAAAAGAATTAAATGCTGAAATTAATGTTATGTGTTGGTTATGATAATTATTATCCTTATATGATTATAAATATGTAAAAAAAATATGAATTAAAATAATTTTAATGTACAAAAGTGTGTTTTTCTTTCGATTGTGGTTGTTTATTCGTGCAATGCGTCTAAACATTAAATATTTTTCAAAATTTACTGCTTTATTCTGGCACAAGTTTTATGTTCCAAAAAAATGTTTTCCAAGTCTCGGAAACTTAACGTCCTTGACAATCTAAAATTGTGGAAATAGCCTGTACCGAAATGCGCCTTATATACAAACTGTCCCACAGTTGGGTTGTCTCGAGTCGCAGTCTAAAATAAAAATTGCTTTTGTTGAATGTTTGAACAGCAACAACAACTTAAAGGTGCTACCACTCTTGTTTGGCTGGAGATATAGCTATTTCGTGCTTTGCCACTTATGCACTCATCAGTCTCCTTTTTGTGGTGCTGAGCTTTAATCCAATTTTATTATGAAAAACTTTCTACGCACACCATGGGAATCGAACCCACGCATATCAGATTTTTGTTCAGTCTTAGAAGTCGTGTGCACTACGCAATCCACCACTTAAGACCACTGACGTCACAGGTCGTCACAGGTGTGCATAGAAAGTTTTTCATAATAAAATTGGATTAAAGCTCAGCACCACAAAAAGGAGACTGATAAGTGCATAAGCGGCAAAGCACGAAATAGCTATATCTCCAGCCAAACAAGAGTGGTAGCGCCTTTAAGTTGCTTTCGTTGTTCAAACATTCAATGAAATTGACGGAATAAAGAATGGTCAAGTTCTAATAAGCTGACATTCTAGTACGAATAGTACAATAATAACAATAAAAATTGCTTTTCTTTGAATGGCTGTTCATTTTTTATGATTAATTGTATTCAAATTCAACTCGAAAGAAAGCAGTTAACACAAAAAATCTTTAAATCCTGCTAAAGAGCTGGCGACGAAAAATCAACTTCATAAGGTACAAGCACTAATATTGCGGAAAATGACAGCCCTAGTGGTGGTTGAAGTTCACAATACACATAGAAATTTTAATAAAAATCTTTCGAGCCATTTTTAAATAAATTAAGTGTTTCCATTTGTAATTTCGGTCTTAAAAAAAACGATTTACCCTCTAGGGACCCACTCAAAACCCTTAACTCGCAAGTTTAAAATAAATCGCTGCAGCGAATTAGGCTGTAGTTTGAGATATAGACACGTGTTTTGTTTCTATTACCAATCCTAAACTTGCCCTATAGTACATAAGACGCACAGTCGGTAGAGTTTAATGACAACTCTGCAAAGTGTCAAAAAAACGCTACATAAAACATAAACAAAAGCAGTTGTTCTATTACGTATCACTAAACCGGTATGGCCTAAATTAAACGATAGTTACGACAAAGGCGTTATAAATATATATTGCCAGTCCAAGGAAATATGTCAAAAACGAAAGCCTAACAATAGCCATGTAAATAGCAGTCGTAAGGATCAATACTGGTATCGTACGTAATACCATTTGAACCATTTGAACGGTAACGAAGTAATTTCAACGAATATCGTTGTACAAAATAGCGTCTCAGTTGGTGCAAAATTAGTTTATAGATTTTCAAAAGGTAATATTATTTTTATTTTTTTATTAATATTTTTTTTATAGTAGTTTATCATCACTACTATAAAAAAGTTAATCCCGAAAAACTCAGCGCAATATATCCCACGAACATTTCTAAACAAAAAATAACGAATTTCGTTCGTTTACGACTTGGAAACACTTTAACCACACACCAGCATCTCCTCAACAAGAATAATCCACCAACTTGCTCAACCTGCTTCACAACATTGAACCTAAGATACATCATAGAACAGTGCTCTGTGTAACAACCGATAATCAACAATATTTTTAAAGACAAGTCAATATATGATATCCCAAAAAAACCCTAGTAGCAAATCAATATAGAATAGATATCTATTTTTGTAAAAGAAGCTCACTAAAAATTACATCACAATTTAATTTTGTTTAAAAGAGCTAATAGTCTCAGAAGCTAGGCTCGTTAATTTAACATTACCATCTTATTTCAATTACCTGTTAATAAATAATATTAATAATAACAAAAATTGGATTTTATTCTATTAAAAATTAAATAATTATGAAAAAAATGTTTGTTATTTATTTATCTGTCTGCTTGCATTCTTTGAGTGCATCTTGTTTGGCCTAGGACAGTAATTTGTTTAAAGTGGTAGGAAACTCTATCATGGGGAAAGAATTATCCTCTAACAAAACATTAAATTTGTTTACAAAAAGTACGTATACGCCATAGTGCACACATTTTCCTAATACAGTTTATACAAACTCGTACACGTCTAATATCAATCCGATATTTTCATTTTTTTAGTCCTAAGCTTGAGCAATTTCAGAGGTTCAGAAATCGAATAGAGGGACATAAGAAAAAAATACAGTACATTTAAAAACGCCTAAGAAATATCATAAGATCAAGAGAAATGAATATTTAAATAAAAAATAATCATTGTTGATTTTAAATTTATAAGCAAATCTTGTAGGTAAAAGGCACACAAAGTGCCTTGAACCCTCTTTACTGTAATAAAGGGGTTCTGCTATATCGTTGAAATGAAAACGCATTATGCTGTTAAAATTATTTCTAAATTCGATTTTTTGTTTTTTTTTTATGCATCTTGCAGGCAGAATGCCCCATGCAAAATGTCTTGCACCTTCATTTGCATATCTAGGGCGCTTGCGCCTTTTATTTAAAACTATAATAATTTACCAATTATCTTGAGTGCACAAAAAAACCCCAGCTAGAGTTTGCAAGAACTTGATATTTGAATTTATGCTATCACTCACACACTTAGTTCCACTCTTCCTAAGTTTTTCTTAATAGGACTAATTATTTTACAAAGTTTTATTTATTTTTTTTTTTTTTTTGTAAACAAAATTTTAAAATGAAAACATTTTGATGCTGTTAAAAATTATTCAATTTAATATTTATTGCTGCTTATTTCTTAAAAAATAAATAATTAGCTTGTAGTTATTATAGTTTTGTTATGAAACTATTTCGCATTCATAGAACTAGTTACAATTTATTTGTCAATTAAATCGACAACATTAGGTATGTATAATATCATAATTATTCATACATATATAATCTGTTAAATCATCTTGTCTTTTCTAATTAATTTGTTTATTTTGTTTTTTGCTTTTGTAAAATGAGTATAGAAACTTAATGGACGTTGTATTTTTAAATTACACAAACTCTGAAACACTTATAAAGTCATAACAATGCATTCTTAGTTTTATTTGCTTTGTGCGGTAGCAAGTTAAAATTAACACCTATTACTATCTTTTTTTTTGTATATTTTGTAATTCATGAACAAAAATTAGCAACAAATTAAATTTGTTTTAAATAAGTACAAGCTACATAAACCTAACAATTTTATAACCTTATGTTAACTAAATCAAAAAGTGATGTGTTTTTAACCAATAATAGTTATTTCTATATAACATTGTCAACATTTAATATAATTTTTTTTTTTAAATGAGTAACCTGTTTAAACAAAATGGATTGCACTTATATGATTTGTTTTAATTGATTTTAAAATATACATATATACCTATATTAAAAAAAAATAAAGAACTTGTTTTAAAAATTGGCAAGGATTAGGATTATTCATAATTATCTACGCTTCTTTTAGTTACATTCGCGTTTAGTCTTAAAATAATCTCTACATTTTTTGAGTTACACAATAATTGATGATAGCGAGTTACACATATTATACAATTATTAGGTAATTATCTGGCTTAATTCATTTTATTATAAGTTAGGTATGATATTTTGTGATAACTAATACATTTATGTAGGTTAAACCAAAACGGCTTTATTATATAGATATTACATTCATATCATGTGTTTATTGGCAGGATTAAGGTAACTAAAGTATTTAAACGAAAATTTTGTATAAATCAATGTCTATGTTAGTTGAGGATTGTTTCTGTTTAGCATGAAGGCAGACGCCTTATTCATCATTCGGCCGACAGTTCGTCGATTCGGCAGCGCACTGCATGTTCTACAACTTCTAGGCTGGGATAGTCGAGTTCCTTGACAAGGCATAGTGTAGCTGATAGTAAATTGGAACTCTGAAAGAGAAATAGAAACAAATGTTAAAAGGGATCAATTTTAAATTTATTAAATCTACTTAAAAATAAACAAAAAATTATAAAATTGGAGTACGTGTCACTGTCCTATTACGATGGCCTAATGTAAACTTATTTGTTTGGCCTAAAGATGTTCCTCGGAATTCATATGGTTTCAACATTCGACATTACCACATCTCACACAACACGGCTCGTTCTGACTTAAATGAAAAAAAAATCTTATCAGAATTATTTCTCGTTTTAGAGATGTGAACCTGAGTGTGATGTGAATCTTTGTCAGATTAAAGCAGCAGACGAAACGTAAAATATTGATGATATCAATAAGACCGATGATAGAAAAATAATAAACGATAAAGACCCACTATGAGGACAGAAAAACTAAGTGTAAGGGTGCTCAATTTCAATGAAATTGAAAAGTACAAGACTGAGGATACCACAAAAAATGAGTCTAATGATTGAATTGGCACCAGTGAAATAACTAAATAAATAATACAAAGTTTATATTTTTTTCACTACCTTAGATAAATAAATTTCTTAATTATAATTGGATATGCTGGGATAATTTGTTCTATCTGCTTTCATTTGCAAACCCAATTTGTCAAAGATGCAGCCTATTATAAAAAAACTGTTATATAATTGGGTCACTGTTTGTTTTGAAAACATGTGCAAGTCCACTTCTTGAACAAATTCAGTTACTTAAGGCAGGCAATTTTTTTTGATAATCTACAACAACTATAAACAACTCAATTGGAAGACATATTGTTGTTGTTTCTTTCAAAACCTTTAATACCAATAGATAGTGTTTGTAGAAACATTTACAAAAACACGAAATTTTGGACCATTTTTAAAAATGCAATTACAATACAATGACTGATACTAAGAAGAAGGTACACATTATCTTTCATAAACCAGATTTGTTCGTATTATTCAAAGAAAATCTGTTTTCCTGAGAGAAATTTTTGTTGGTATCATTATTATTAAAAAAAAACTGAATTATAGGCACTTTCTCGTAATTAAAAAAATCACTTAAATAAGGAGCGAAAGTGGATAACAAACAACACTTTTTGTAAATAATTGTTAAATTCATGAAAACTAAGGCATATCAAAATGACTTCAACTGTTCTGGGATATAGAGGCGTTCCTTAAAAAAAGGCATTATTCCCTCGAAAAATATAGTTCTGCTAAATTAATTTAAAACAAAAGACAAAAAAAGACAACAATTGTCAAAATTAGATTGGATACTCATCCTGCATTTTCATCCTGCATTCTCATCCTACTTTCTCATCCTGCATGCTCATCCTACATTCTCGAAAAAGCGGTTGTAGGTAAAAAAAATATTTAAATACATTTTGTGGCACGACTAGCTCACGTAAAACCAAGGACTGACTCTTCCAACAATTTAGAGGTTGCAGTACTAATTTTGGAGTTTTTTTTAATTCTTCGCAAGAGGCAGTACCAGACCCTCGAAGAAGAAAGGTGTTTTTAATTTCAATTAACTAAGATAGTATTTTAAATTGTTGTAATATTTTGGCACATAATAATTAGTTTAATAGTGATTTATCGATAAGCAGTTCTTATTTATGTAAGCATTACTAAGTCAAAGACAAATACAGACACTCAACATTAACCCACTACCGGTCTTTTAAATTCACTTGCGAGATGCAAGTGATGTTAGAAGTTAGATTCTACTGTACAGCGGATAGCTTCGCCAAAAAAAACAAACCTACTGTCTTTGTAAGCAAAAAAGGCCGTATGAGCTTTAAAAGGCCCAGTTCCAAAACCAAGGGTCTTAAAATCACGAATGAAAATTGACACATTTGCCATAAGTAGCTTTATTTCTCGTATTAACAGTTAAATGTATTTATCTCAAAACTACATAAGTGGAGGCAAACCCATTTTTCTAAGCACGGCACTAGAACACGTCTCTGGACTTATGACGACAATTATTGAACCATGGCCAAAAAAGAACTGCTTATTTTAAATGATCAGGAGTAAAAGAAATAATATAAAATAAGAATAATTCCTTGACATATCAGTGCAAACAAAAAAAAACTATTAATGTTATTCAATATTTTACGTTCGGCCACATGTTTTTGTGTTTTTGTATGCATTTCATTTTAAATACAATTCTGCAGCCCGATAATGTTTTCCAAAGCAACTTTCTTTCTTTATCTATATTTCGATATGTTCGCATTTTGTATAACAAATTTCTTACGAATTGTTCGAATATTTCTATTCAACCATAGCAAAAGTTACGTCGACAAAGCACTTATTAAAAATCCCAATAAAAATATAATGCTCCATACTACCTAAGAAAAAATAACCATTTCAACTTACTCTATTGATTGGACGCCTGTGATACGAATAGTGATTGAGAACTGCTGTAGATACTACACTCGCCGAGTCATTAAACCTTCCCTCCGGTCGTCTACTACACAAATGATGAAATCAATCAATTATTCAATATTTCTTTTTAAATGAAATCATATCACTCACCTCGCTGTTCGCGGTCGCTCCTCACGATCTTCCCAGTCTCCATTCTCTCGCACATTTCCATTTCTATAATTATATCTGTCTGAGATTTCTCTATCAGCGGCACCTGCACTTCGCCTCTCCATTGGATGGCTTCTTGGCACAACACCGTTAGTGTATTGATTATTGTGTTGCTGGTGTTCTTCCCATTCTGTCAAGTCAGTTTGACTGTGTCGATAGTGAGCAGGATAGGATGGGCGATCTGACTGATAGTATTCCTATTAAGAAAGAACACACAAAAAATATATATGAGCAATCATTTCTAACAGGTCTTCTTGTGCGATTAATATCATGCTATTTAAGAAGTGTTTTATTAAAATGTGAAAGCGTTTATCTTCACCTTCATAGAATGGGTCGATATGCTGGGCGGAATTGGGCCTCTTTCTCGATATCCTCCCAATGGGCTTTCTTGGTCAGAACCCGGTGACCTTTGCTATTGTTTTTGTTTTTTTCGTTTTCGTTTTATTCGTTTGTAATAAACCAAGGCGGATGATGATGATAGTTGTAAATTTTAGCATAATTAGTTAAGAGAAACAAAGCAGTGATAAAACAGAATTTGTTTTTGAATTAGAACATTAAGTAGATATTAAAGCCCAACCCCAATTGCGTGCATATTGGTTATTATTGGATATGGTTTATCATAATACTACAGAATGAAGCATGTGTATTTTTAGTTTGTTTGAATCACAAAACATTTTGGTTATGAAAGAGGATTTTCAACTTTTTTTTGCATGCAGAAAAAAATAAATCAAGAAAAAAAATCAATTTAGCGGGTAATTTTGTTTTGCTCAGACGATTTATTTTTATTAAGAGGTAAAAAGAAGCAAATAAAAAAATAATATGTTTCATAAGCCAATTGGTTTGTCATAGGATTTCGAATTTATTAAATATTGCGAAGGAATAGGTCATAAGTAGTAGCGAAATTTCAGTTACAAATTGGTTAAGAAATTTGTTTTTAAAATCCCAATCAAAAAAACACTGTCTTAGGGCGGAATTCAAAGCCGTCACTCATGTCGAAATGTTTGTCGAGTGTGCACTTAGGAGATTTTTTTGTCTTAAGCGTTTACCTTTGAATACGCACTTCGATTGAGCAAATGCCTAAGATTTTTCTCAACTTCCGGGGTTTGAGAAAAATTTCGACTTGAGTAACGACTGAGTTCCGCTCCTAATTTCGTTTTGCTTACTAATTTTGAATATGTTTGATGGAGTAAGAAACTTGGATAACTGTATGCTTCTAGATTTCTAATTTTTCAAGACACAAGGGGTCTAGATTCTGTAACTCTTGCATCGACATAAATAGTACACACATTTTGTTAATGTGATTCAAAATATAACTTGATAACTTCGTTCAATGTGAGAGTTATAGAACGTAGGAAGGGGATTGAATAGCTACTACAGATCGAATGCGATGAATAATCAAAATATAATAACATAAATAATAATCGAATACCAATTTTAAAATTAAAAGCAAATATGTTTCTGCTTATTGCAAAGTGTTCAACGTGTTCCAGTTAAATTATTACTATTATTTTAGCAGTTCAAAACGTCACACACGATAGAGCAGAAAACAACAACACTAAACTGTTCTATTCTAACCTGGACATACATTTTGTATGAATCTGTCAGCTTAAATAGGAAGATAATACTAAATCTGTTTAGGTACTGCAAAAATAAACAAATCTCAACGAATCTTGAGTCCAAGTCATCTGATTTTAATGGAAAATTTGTAAATCCGACCATTTACCACTCCCAGAGTCAAAAACGTGTAGAAGAGATTATAAACTCTGGCTCCGGATTTTTAGGAAGATTCACACCTACTTGCACACGCACATTTAAACACAATATTTTATTTGAGTTTTATCTGAACGTTTGTTGTGCTGACTTAATATTAAAGCTAGCAAGCTTGTGTATGCACAAAAATATGTGTATTTTCGTAATTTACACAATATACCATGGGATGACAACAAATGGTCTTGCGCATTTTTATAATAAGAGTATACAAATTTATACACAAAATTTGGTGGAGGGACACAAATAGTGTGATACTAGCTTAATTGTTTCAGAAAACTTTTGTGAACAGAAATCAGATATAACAGTGTGGAAGAGAAAAGAAAGAAAGTAAGAACGAAGTCAAAAATTAATAGAACATTCATGAACTTGGCGATTGTTATTATCCCCTTCAAAGCTAGACCTATAAAACGAAAACTAGCTGAAACAGTCTTGATCAATTTACATTGAAAAAAATCCTTATCGGTATAAGCTGAAAAGCTTTTACAGGACGTTCTGATAGCAATAAACCAAAAGACTTTGGCACCTGCTTCGAATGACAGCAGATAGTATATATTTTTTTTATAACAAACAACAAAGAAAAAAGCTCTAAATAAATATTTTGAATATAAATGGAATAACTGTCAATTAGCTCTTAACGAGTGCATTAAAAAATTATAAGTTTACTCATTCTTAACGTTAACGTTAATCAATCCAACTAACAGTGTTTAATTGTTTACTTTGTTCCTGAGCTCAACTTAACAAATTTTATTGTTTGCTTAAATAATACGTTAATTTCCTACAAAGCTTTTTAGAATGTGCGCCTTTGTTTTTTTTTTTTTTTTGTGAGTTCGTGTAAAATGAAAAAAAAAATAAAATTGCACCATCATGCAAGGAATGTTTTCCTTTTTTTGTTAATAATACAACAATAATAAGCTACACTATTACTCAAACTAAAACAAAGAGCAATTGCAATAATTTAAAATAAATCAAAAAAAGTAATAAATTTTCGTATCAAGTCTTACATCATATTGCGTGTAAGACAGACGATTTTCTCTAGGCTGGTTATATTTTGGAGATGGCGGATGAGCTTGCTCCGCTGGCGGTGGTGAATAATCCTGATGATTTGTTGGTGAACGCTGTAAATGTTCATTTAATTTTGTGTGCTTATTGGTTTGTAACCTAAGGGTTTAGGAGTTTCATGTGGGTGTAAAAGATAAAGCGATATAAAATTGATCAATTGATTTCCTTCTATGAAACAAAAAAACTGTTGAAAGTGGCGGTACACGAAAAAGAAGTTCAACAATTCGGGTTTTGATTTTGAAAATCCAATCAAAATTCTAAAAAGTCATTAAGAGTTGAAAAAGTTCAAAAATCTTCTTTTCTTTTCTAAATTATTAGAATATGAGCTATATGGTTTTGCAATCAAACAGAGAGTACATACATGACAATCATGAAAATCTAAGGGGTCTAATATTTTTACCGCCCATTTCCACAGTTATGTGTTCATTGAAGCAAAACTATTGATCGTCAGCTTTCAAACCCTTAAATGTGTGCAAATAAGTTGTGTAACCCTTATTTTTAAAAGAAATCTGAGTATTTATGTACTTAACGAACAATTCTAAGCCAAATTTATCTCAAACAAAATATGAGTTACACTAC